>JACBWW010000036.1:99860-111560 GCA_020086605.1 Lanius collurio | reverse complement strand
GGGTGTGTGGCAGGGGCTTGGTGCAGTGGGAGCAGTGGGGGTGGGAGGGCAGCCCAGGACAGCCAGGGATCCCCCCCTCTCAGGGGCAGATAAACCCAGGTGTGTCCCTGAGCCACCTCTCCCTTGCAGGTGAGGAGAAGCGGATCCGGGAGTTCTACCAGTCCCGTGGCCTCGACCGGGTGACACAGCCCAGCGGTGACGGTGGGACAAGGGGGAACGGGGGGCAGCCAGCCATGGTGCTGGGGGGTGCCAGGGGTGCAGGGGGCTGATGGTGCCACCTGTGTCCCCAGACACGGTGGGGGGTGACCCCATGGGGCTCCCCTACAGCACTTTCGATCACTCGCGCGCCCACTATTTCCGCTACGACGAGCACGTCTCACTCTGCCTGGAGAAGCTGAGGTGAGTCTGGGGGGGCTGCAGCCCCTCAGTGGGGTGTGGAGGGGACACGTGGGACACTGGATGTGCCCACCACCCCTGAGACCCAGGACACATGTCCATTTCTCTTCCCACCACAGCTCCAGCAAGGACAAGAGCAAGGCTGTTCTACAGGTGAGTGGGGGTCCCTGCAGCCCCCACCCCTGGCCCCCAGCTCTCACCCTAGCCCTGCTGGGGGTGTGTGGGGTCCTCTAAGGCTGCTGCAGCCCCCCAACCTGCTCTGCCCCTCACAGCAGAAGTACGTGAGGTGCTCGGTGCGGGCGCAGATCCGACACCTGCGGAGGGTCCTGTGCCACCGGCTGGGGCTGCCCCTGCAGCACGTGAGTGGGGGTCTGGGGGGGGATTCCCATCCCCTAGGGGTGTCCTGGCCCCCCTGACGCAGCCTCCCCATGCAGGTGCAGATCCTGTTTGACAACGAGCCCCTCCCCGACCACATGACAATGAAGCAGCTCTGGCTCTCACGCTGGTTTGGCAAGGTGGGCATCAGGGGGGATGGGAACCTCTGATTTTGGGGTTCACCCAGCCAGGGGGGTGGTGGCATGACCCTCTGGGCGTGGTTTGGGGCAGTATGGGGTTGGGGGATTGAGAATTGTTAATGCTGGTGGCTGCAGTGGTGATCTGGGGAGATCCCCAGCCCTTGTGTGGGTCAGGCAATGGGGGTTCCCCAAAAGGGTTGGTGAGGTTCAGGGTGCAGCCCTGGGAGGGTCCCTGGCCTGGGGTTGTGGGTCTCTGTCCCAGAGCACTTCTGGGCTGGGGTTCAGGGTCTCTGCCTTGAGGGGATCTTGGGCTGGGGGTTGGGGGTCATGGACTGGGATTGGGGGGTCCCTGGGCTGAAGTTTGGGATCCCTGCCCTGGGAAGGAGTCTTGGCCTGGGGGGTTCCTGTCTTGCGGCGGGGGGACCTGGATTGAGGTTTGAGGTCCCTGCCCCAGGGGTGGTCCCTGGGCTGGGATTTGGGGTCTCTGCCCCAAATGGGCTGGAATCTCCCAGCTCTGACCCCCTGCCTTGCCCCACAGCCCGCCCCCCTCGTGCTGCACTACAGCATCAAGGACAAGAGGAGGTAGGGGTGGGGGGTGGGCACTGCCCCCCCAGTGCAGCCCTTCTCCCACCCCCCTGCCCCCCATAACTTATACCCCCACTTCGAGTTTATTTTTGGAATAAAATTGTGGAAAAGCCCCCTTGACTCCCTGCTTTGTGTGAGGGGACTGGGGGCTGCTGTGGGGATCTCAGGAGGGTCCCCTCTGCACCAGCAGCTCCAGGAGCTGTAGGGGCTGCATGTGAGGGGCTGAGCCCGGATGGGCAGCAGTCACGGGGGGCTGAGCCATGGGGAGCCTGGGGGTGCACTGTGGGCAGTGGGGCTGGGCAGCCCCCTCCATCCCCGTTCCCCCGCCGTACCGGGGGGTCTCGCAGCCCCCCACGCAGCCCTGCGGGTACTCCCCAGATCGATCCCGTCACGGCTGCCTGGCGCGTGTCCGGTCCCTCCGGGCCCCCCGCCCTACATAATGAGCCTTAATAAAGTCATCGGCCCTTTGATTGCCGGGAGAGGGGGGGAACCTCGCAGCCCCCCACGCCCCGCGCGGCCCTAATTAGCCCGGGATAATATTCCACCATCTGGATCCGCGCGCGGCAGCCACGGGCACAGCTGCGGGCTCGGGGGTCCCGGGGGCGGGGGTGTCCCTGGGGTGGGGCTGCGGCCCCCGGTGCTGCGGGAGGAACAGGTGCCGGATCCCTGTGATCCCGCTGATCCCGGGAACGCGGCTCCGGAGGCGCCCTGGCTGCGGCACAAGGCTCAAAACCGTCCCCGGTCCTGACCCCGCTCCGTCTCCCCCGCACGATGGTGCCAGTGCCGGGCTGTGCCGGGCGGCTGTCGGGGATCACACCCCCACCCTCGCTCCCCGAACCGGGTGTCCCATCCTGGGGTGGGCATGGCCTGGGACCCACCGGCCTCGTGTGGATGTGGTATCGGGTGCCCCGTGCCCACACCGGGGAGGACGCGCCGTGGCCCATCCTTCACCCCCGGCCCCGCGCTGCTCTTGGTCCCCCGCGCTGCCGCCGCCGCCGCTGCCGGGGGATCCGGTTACGGCCCGGCCCGGCCCAGCTGTCGGCCATCGCTCACCGGGCGGGGGGCGGCCGAGCTCGCCTGCCCAAAGCCCCCACAAGGGCGGAGGGAAACGCGGGGGCTGCAGGGCCGTCGGAGCATGAGGACACAGGAAGGGGGATCCCAACTGGGGCTGGAAGGGTGGGAGTGCAGAATGGGGGTTCCAAATGAGGCTGGAGGGGTGGGGTGCAGGATTAGGGTTCCAACTGGAGAGGCGTGTGGAATGGGGTCCCAAATAGGACTGGAGGGCTGGGGGAGCAGGATGGGGGGCTCAGTAGGGCTGGAGGGCTTCGGTTGCAAGGTGGGGGTCCCGAGTAGGGAGCAGAGGGTTTGGGGCACGGGATGGGTGTCCCAGACAGGTCTGGATGGGTGGGGGAGAAGGACGGGCGTTCTAAATGGGGCCATAGGGACTGGGATGCAAGACTGGAGTTCCAGCCGAGGCTAGAAGGGTGGAGGTGCAAGACGGGGGTCCCAACTGGAGTCAGAAGGATGGGTGGGGATCCTAAATGGGGATGCAGGGATGGAGGTGTGTGACGGGGATCCCAGATGGCACTGGAGAGCTGGGGGTGCAGTATGGAGGTGCCAACCACTGCTGGAGGACTGGAGGTGCAGGATGGGAATTCCAAACAGGGCTGGGAGTGCAGGACAGGGGTCCAAACTGGGGCTGCCTGTGGGGGAGTGGGAATGTAGGTGGATGGATGGATGCCGGGGGTGGCGAGGCAGGGGCTGTCCCCGTGTCTGTCAGCAGCGGCTCTGGCAGCCAGTTACAGACGGCAGAGCAGGAAGCCCCCCGGAGCCCCCCACGTCCCCCAGCCCTGCACCCCCTCCCTTATCAGCGCTGGCCCCGGAGGAGCCTAATTCAAACCAACTGCGGGGCTGACGTTGGTAAATGAGCCCCCCGCCCACGGCCTGGCCCCAGCGCCCACGGGGGCTGCCCTGGAGAGGGGGGAGATGAGGGTTGGGGGATCCGACGGGGCAGGGGCAGGTACTGGGGGGATGTTCCTGTACCCTCGAGGCGCGGTCACGCTGAAGGCACTTTGATGTCCCCCCGCCCCGTCATGCTCTGAGGGGGCTAATGGTCCCCGGCTCCAGCCTGGCAGAGAGGGAAACCTGAGCCCCTCATCCCCCTGTCCTTAACCTAGGGGACGGTCGGGGGTCCCCAGCTCTGCCCGAGAGGATCTGGGCATGGTATGGACCCACATGACCAGTGGGACAGGACCCCTAAGAGTTCCTTGGCTATGTGGGACCCCCAGAGCTCCCACTGGGGGTGGTGGCACCCCCAGCCTGGAGGGTCCCG
This sequence comes from Lanius collurio, assembly GCA_020086605.1. NCBI lineage: Eukaryota > Metazoa > Chordata > Aves > Passeriformes > Laniidae > Lanius > Lanius collurio. Next base: position 107,732 of record JACBWW010000036.1, on the reverse strand, counting down.
GGGCCTGGATGGGGAGTGAGAAGCGACATCGCACGTTGTGCCAGGGAGCTGCAGGTGCAGTACGGGGGCGGGGGGTCAGTGGGAGGGACCCCACAAAGAGACTCCTCAAGCCCCCCGCCCCCCATAGCCCTGCAGCTCCTGTGCCAGAGTGGGGGACAATGGGGGCACAGCCCGGGGTGGAGGGCACAGTGTCACCCCTCCCTCCTATGCCAGTGTCCCCAAGCACTGCCCTCTCCTACCCCACAACCCCCACCCCAGCCCCCCGCAAAGACCTCAGAAAACCCACCAGCCCCATGGACTCTCACTCTGAGGGTCCCGCCTGGGGGTGGGCACAGGCGGTGGACTCCGGGCTGCTGAGCCCGCTGGCTGTGAAGAGCCCCCTCAGCCACACCGTCCCCGCCATGCTCCGGCAGCACCGGCTCCACACAGCCCTGACAGAGACAGATGAAGCGCTGGCACCTCCACACCCCACTGCCGGGTGAGGGCCCATGCCCGGCGTCCTGGCACATGGTGGGCGCTGGGATGGTGGGATGGGCCGGGTGGGCACCGTGGGGACACATGTGGCACAGTATTGCCGCACACCCTGATCTCCTCCCACCCCAGAGCACTCACTGGGCCCATGGCAGCACACGGCCGTCCCCGTGGTGCCCATCCCATCCCATCCACCCCACTCCATGCCCAGCGGTGCGCGGCACGGGCACGCGGCTGTCACGACAGGAATGAGCCGTCGCGCCAGCGTGGGGACGTTCCCTGTAACGAAGTGCCGGGATGAGGCTGATGAGAAAATCCAAACGCAATTTAATTCCTGTCACCGCCTGAGCGGCTCTAAATGACGCCAGGGGGTTCTGACAGGCCCACGCTGAGACCCCCCCCCCGTCCCCACCCCCCACCACACTGTGCCCTCCTCACCTCCGCTGGCCCCCCCGGCCCTGTGCTTCCTGTCCGCTTCCTGAGGATGTGGGCACCGGCGCTGGCACCGGGATGCCCGCCGGCGTGGGAAGGGGGGCGAGGGAGGGGCATCTTCCTGCAGACAGAGGGGTCATGGCAGAGCCTGGGAAAGTGCCGCCCCCGGGACCCCAACACCCGCTGCAGCCACCTGGGAGACCTCCGGAATTGCTCGGAGCAGCTCGGCTGGGGAGGGGACCGGAGGTGGCACAAGCCGTGGCACCAAGCCATGGCACCCAGCCCTGCCACCGGCATCCCTGGACTCGCCGGGTCCCTGAACGCCCAGTCCCAACTGCTGGGTGGTCACAGGGCGAATGTCCCCAGCAAAGGGGGCACCGAGCACCGCCAGCCCCTCTTGGCACAGGTGTGAGGGATGGTGGGGCCATGGGAGCAGGGCCAAGGACACCCCCTCACATCTCCCGGTTTATTTTGGCCGCCAGAGTTTCCTCCAAGCCTTTGTCTGGTGTCTGCAGCACCCCCCAGCGCCCCCCGCCTTCCTGCGTGTCAGCACGGGACCACCGCCCCGGCACACCCCACCGGGATCGGCGGGATGGGAACGCGAGGAGGAGGCTCCAATGCCTGCGGTTGTGCCACGGTGGGACAGAGGGTGGGATATGGGATGTGCCATGGAGCGCACAGGGGATGCACACATGGCGTACAGGTGGGCACAGAGGTGTGGGTGCTCTTGGTGGGTGCCAGGCGGGTCCCCAGGGCCAGGCTGGTGCAGGTGCTGTGGTTTGTGTGCTGGTGCCCCAACGTGGAGGCTGGTGCCTTGGTGTGGGTGTCACGCCAGGGGTGCCATGGTGGCGGTGCCACGGTGTGGGTCCTGGTGCTGTGGCACGGCTTCCCGTGCTGGGTGTGATTCCCAGTGCTTTGGCATGGGTCCTGATGCCATGATGTGTGTTCCAACTCCATGTGGGTGCCCGTGCCGTGAAGTGGATCCCAGAGCCACGATGTGGGTCCTGGTGCCACAAAGTGGGTGTCGGTGCCGTGGTGTGGGTGCCGGTGCCACCGTGGGGGTACCAGTGGCCTGTGTGCCCCAGTGTGGTGGCACTCGCCATCCCGCCATTGTTCCACCCTTTGAATTCGGTGTTTCCTGGCAGGTTTGTCCCGGCCCGTCTGCACCAGTACTTCCCAACCATAAATCACCCAGCACAGGGGTTTGATGTCCGCATGCCCACGGCCACAGCCCGACAAGGGGCTCCCACCGAGCCCACCTTCACCTGAGACCTGCCAGGGCAGGACAAGGACTCACTGGAGCCCCATGGTGCTATCAGAATGGACATCACTGTGGTTCCTTCCCTGTGAACCCCCCATTCCCCTGACTCCCGATGGTATAACAGAATGTGGATAACCCCGGGATTAGGATTTCGGGCAAATCACAGCAAGATTGGAAGTGCCCACGACAGCCCAACCGATGTGCCAGGGCTTAGGACGGTCCCTCCACTCCTGTCTGGCTGCCCCCCAGCGCCCCGAGGCTTCCGTCCGGGCCCAGCGCTGACGGCACGGCCGTTCCCTCCGCTATTCCCAGCATTTCCTGGGGTTTATTGTCTTCCCCTCCCTGTCCCACCTTCCTCGCAGGAAGCCCTTCGTCCCTCGGGGCCAGCGGCTCCATTACCAGCAGGACGGCGCTCCCGGCCCCCTCTCCATGAGCAGGGATACAGCTGGCGCCCCGGGAGCTGCTCAACCCCCCCAAACCCTGCTCAGACCCCGGTACGGGGGGTTCGGGCTGCACCACGCAGGTCTGAGCCCCCGCCACGGCTGTGCTGGTATCGATGCCAAGGTCCCATGGCAGAGCAGAGGCTGGGGACCCTCCCCAGAGCCCGTCTCCAACCGGGGAGGGCTTGTTCTGCCACGGCTGTCGCCCACCAGTCCCCTGATCCCTAAATCAATTGGGTGGGTTATTGCAATGCCGCGTCTCCGTCTGCCGGATAATTGCATGTGATCCCGGCAGGGAGGGGACGTGCCGCCATCATCCCGGGGCTCTGGCGGCGGCACCGGGCTCCAGCCGTGGGACAGGGGCTGGGGAGAAAGGGGGGAACCCGGCACGATGAGGGGGTGCTCTTGAAGGGCCGAACTGCGGTGTGCTCCCTCCCATCCCCATCTCTGTACCCATCTCATCCCCATTGCATCCGGATCCCCATTGCATCCCCACCTCCGTCTCATCCCATCTTCATCCCCATCCATCCCCCCACCTCTTCCTGCACCCCCTGGACCCCCACACCCCCCGGGGCCTCGGGCGGCAAATTCCAAAGGGCACCCGGGAAGATTAATGGCGAGGCCGGGGCCGGGGCCGGGGCTGGGCCGGCCGGTAACCGGATCGCCCCGCGGGAGCAGGAATGCTCCGCTGACCCCGCCGTGCCCGCCTCGCCGCGAGGGTCCCGCCACGCGGGGTCACCACGGGCTCAGTCACCAGGGGCACCGCGCAGCCCCTGCCCCAACCAGGGACATCCCTCAGTCCCCAAACCCGGTGGGGCTCCGTTCCCCAATCCCCAAACCCACAGACACGTCCCCGCGTCCCAGGGACAGGCAATGGCCCCGGGGTCTCTGTGATGGGGGTGACACAGTCATCACCATTCCCGTTCCGGGATGGGTGTGCCACGTGCCATCTCCCTCCCCACATCCAGAGGATGCCATCTCCTTTCCCTACAGCAAGAGGGGCACCAGGGGCTCCATCTCCCTCTTCTCGCCCCAGCCTCAGGGTAGCAGAGAACCCCGCTACAGCCTCCAGGGAATGGGGATACCCAGTGTTGTGCCGTGCCATGGGGGATGTGGCGTGGGGGCCGTGGGGACTGCGGGGGCTGTGGGGGCTGCAGGCGGCCAGCTCGGAGCAGCTGTCGGGTCTAAAGTTACGGTGGCGGCTGGGGGCGGGGAGCGAGGCCCGGAGAGAGACGGGGTCCCCATAGTGGTGTCCCCGCTTAGTATCCCCCCGTTGTCCCACCCCGAAGGTCCCTCGGGGCGCAGGGCCGGACCCCGCCAGGCGGGGAGGATGCAGGACAGACCGGGGCTAAGAATAGCGCTAGGGTGGGAGGAGAAGGAAGGATGGGGCTTCCTCTGCGACGCCTCTTCTTCCTCCTACCCGGCTCTGCCAGGCAGCACGTGTGACACGGGGACACTCAGAGTGCCACCTGCCCCCCCGTTGTCCCGCACCCCCATTCGCAGTGTGACAGCCCGTGCTGGCGGCTGCACTCCACAGGGTCCCCTGGAGCACCCACCGTGCCTGCTGCCCATACAAGTGCCAACCCCCATCATTCCCTGCCTCTGCCACCCCCCGCTGCTGTCAGGCCCCATCACCGCTGTCACCCCCCCCCGCTGTCACACCCCCCCCCGCCGCCGCCGCGTTTCGTTGCACTTCACTTTTTAATTAACCTCGGGGCGCTGCCTCGTCGGGGTTAATGGCAGCGGTGACCCGCGCGGCCATCGATCCCCCGAGCCCCGTGCCGTGCTCGCAGCGACGGACGGTCCCCTCGGGGTCCTGCGGGATGACAGGGGCGTGTGCCGCCCCCCTCCCCCCCCCCCCCCCCCCCAGTCCTACTCATGGCAGAGCCCCGTGGGACCCTCGGGGTGCCCCCACTCTGCTACCACCACTGTGGCGGCGAGGGAGTGTGGGCACACATTGCTCGAGGTATCCCCAGCCAGGTTTAGGGGTGGCCCTGGTGCCACGTCTTCCCCCCTTCCTCCCACATTGGGGACCCCCTCCCGGCCATTCAGCGGTCCCGTAGTCGTACCAAAGGCGGGGTCCAGTCCCCCCGCAGCCGCCTCAGCCCCCTCCCTGCTCAGGTGCCCCTGTCACCCCTCCGCACTTTAATCCGGGGGTCGTTCATCTTGGGCGGGGGCCGGGCTGTCAACGCCCAGACGGGCCATTTCCGAGCCGAGTCCCCCGCGCTCAGCCCTAATTGAATCCTCATGGCCCCGCCGCCGCCTCGGCCCCGCCGCGGCACCGGCCACCGTCCCTCTGCCCGCAGCAGCTCTCCCAGGGGTCCCCGTGCCATGGAGAGGGTGGGGGTGCCCCACGCTAGGCACCCGCCAGGGGCACTTGGAGCCCCCCACCCTCTCCAGCCGCCCCATCCCACTGCTGCCCCGCATCCCCCGGCACGGAGAGCCCCGCTCGGCGGGCAGCGGGCACGGCTCTGCCCCGCGGCGGGATGGGGATCCCACGCCCCAACATCCCAGCGTGCCCCCGCCGCACCACAGCCGCAGGTCAACTCTGGAGGGACCCTGACCCCACGGGGGTGCCAGCGGGTCCCTCTGCTGGAGCAGGGGACAGGGAGTCCCCACCATCCCGGCCGTGCCGTGCGGGGGTCAGGGGGCGTGGGCGGGCGATAGCTCGGCGGGGGGGCAGCGGCGTTTGCTGCAGCCAGAGCCTTTGAAATGCAACCCCCCCCCGCCCACGGCCCATTTGGCTGGAGTTTGGCCCAGGCACAAATGGAGGCCCCGGAGCGAGCAGAGGATCCCGGGGCGGGGCGGGGTGCGGCAGCTGGAGCCGGGGCTGGCGGGACCCGCTGACCCCGGCCGGTCCCTGGCACTGGCACACGTGGCTGCAGGAGTGGGGTGGCTCTGGATGTGAGCTGGTGTGTGTCCGTGAGCCCTCCATGCACACCTGGACACAGCTGCACACACCTGCACACGCCTGCAGACAGCTGTGCCTGCACACACGGCCGCGGAGAGTCTGCTGGGGTGGTTGTGCCCACACGGACACGCGGGTGTGGCAGCAGACGCAGCATGTGCAGGACCCTGTGTGTCCCCAGTCCTGCACTGTCTCCATGCCCATATCCCCATCCCATCCCATCACATCCCATCCCACCCCACTCCCCCACGCTCCCCCCGTGCTCAGCCCCCCCGGAGCGCGGAGGGCGATGCCGCTCCTGTTAATGAATCGATGATTTGCCAACAGCCCCAGGGAGGGATCCCCGACTCCCCTGGCTCCCCCGACTCCCGACACATCCATCCCCATTCACCGGAGCCAGGTGTAATTCCATTATTCCCGGCTCCGCTGAGGTCCCAGCCCACCACAGGGTCAGGATTTATTGCCAGTAATTGCTGGGGTCCCGTCCCCCGGCGCGGGGGGGCTCCCGGCACCCCCCCGGCGCTGCCGCCGCTCCTTACACTTTAATTCCGCACCGAGCTGTTCCCTTATTAAAGCAAAATTCATTTGCCAGCGATTTCCATGTGCTGGGGCCGCGCGGGGCCGCGGCCCTAATCGCGTTACGGAGCGCTGCGGCGCAATATTGGGATGGAGCCGATAAATAATGGATCGGGGCGGCGCGGGGCGGGGGAGGCGCGTTACAGGGGCGCCGCACCCCTAATTGCGTTACCCCCGGCACTGCGCTGGCATCCCAGCACCCTGCTCCTGAGACCCTGCCCCCGGAACCCGGGCACCGCGCTCCTGGCACCCCAGCGTCCCGTTCCTGGCGCTCCACTCCCGGCAGCTGGCGGGGGTGTGCGGCCTCGGATGGGGGAACACTGGAAGCTGCCGGTGCTTGGAGCCGCGGGAGCCCCCAGGATGGGGGATGCTGGATGGGGATACACGGCAGTCCCAGCCCCATCACGAACACCCCCTCGGTGCCCCCTCATGCATAAACACAGCCCCCCTCACATGTGCACACTCATGTGAACACACACACCCCCACAAACATGCGTGGGCCCCGCTGCTGCTCGCGGCGGGGATGGGGTGTGAGGGGCTGGGAGGTGGCTGGGAGCCGAGGTTCCAGACCTTCAGTGACCCCCCAGAGACCCCCTAAGGACACCCCCGGGGTGGAGGAGTGGGACTAAGGCACAGGCTGCCAGTGCCACACCGGCTGCAGTACCCTGGGGTGCCCTCAGCCCCACTCTGCGGACGTGCCCATCACCGCCCCCTCGGGCCACGGGCACCCAGCCAGCGCTGGGCACTCTCCCGACTCCGCAGGAAGCTCCCATGTTCCTGCAAATCCCCCAAGGGCTCGTTTTGTTCCCACCCTGTGGCCTGGTTTGGGGTGAAATGCGTTTCCCATCCTGTGTTCCCGGCAGCTGGAGCCAGCACTTCCCACACCGGGGGGAAGCCGGAGGGGTCGGGCAGGGTGTGGGGGGCTCAGCCCACCCCGGCAATGCCTCACTGGCCACCTCGGGGCACGAATGGGGGCTCCCGGAGGGAAGGAGGTGCCATCACCATGAACTGGGAGCATCCCTGGGCACAGGGATTCATCACAACTGCTGAGGAGCAATGGGTGGGGATGATGTGGGGTTGATGAGAGGGGACGATGGGGTGGGGGGTGACATCCCATCCATCAGGGTGAGCACCACTGCTGGAGATCTGCAGGGTTCGTGCAAATTTCCATGTCGCAGCCCGGTGGGAGCACTCCCACATTCCCAGCCCAGGACTCGGCCGCCGAGATCCCGCTGGCCCCGGAGGAGCTGGAGCGTTCCAGAGGGGTTTGCTCAGCGGGTGGGCGGCCGCAATTCCCCATCACCACGAGAACATGGAATCACCCTGAGAAGCGATTTCCCAGTGTGTGTCCCAGAGCCTCAAACCAGGACTGAGATCAGGGCCTCCCCATGGAGCTGGGAACCCCGGGAAGGGTTGGGACTCCCGGGAAGGGTTGTGACCCCCATTCCCTGCTCACCGGGCACCCAGGGCCTTGTGGCCGGCACGGTGGCCTCATGCCAGCGGTGCTGCTGGAAAGTACTGGGCTCACAGCGATCCAGCCGAGTCCAGGACCACCAGCAGCTCCCGTAGGGGGGTGGGAGTGGGGGTCTCAGCTCGCCTGCATCCCGGGACGGGCTCCATCCCCCGGTGAGAGCCGGCGGCACGTGCGGCCACGGCAGCTCCGCCATCTCCCCGAGCCCTGCGGAGAGGACAAAAGCCGCGTGCGAGGAATCCGTGCAAACGCCGCTGTTCCCGGCACGCCGCCGTGCGAGGGGCCCAGTGTCCCTCTCCCAAACTGAGCCCCC
>JACBWW010000036.1:80602-99465 GCA_020086605.1 Lanius collurio | reverse complement strand
CGGGTCCCGGTCCCGGCGCGGGTCCCGCGGTCCCGGCATGACCTCAGCGGGGGAGGCGGCCGGTTCCCCCCCGCTGCCCGCCGCGGTCGGCGGCCACCGGCGGAGCCCCCTGGACCGGCTCCCGCCCCCCGCCAACACCACAAAACCGCTGACCCCCTTCGGCATCGAGGACATCCTGGGGCGCCCCAGCGGCGGGAGCCCCCCCGGGACTGGGACCGGTCCCGCTGCCCCCCCCGCCCCGACAGGGCCCCGCGGCGGCGGCTGCGCCCCGGCCTCACCGCTCTGGGCGCTGGAGGAACTCGCCAGTAAAACCTTTCGGGGGCTGGAGCTGGGAATGCTGCAGGCGGCCGGAGGTATCGGGGCCGGGGGGCTGCTGGGGCAGGGGGGCTCCGCCGGGAGCGGGGAGGGCACAGGGCACCGGGCAGGTGGTGGGGCCGGAGGGCGGTGGGGAGGCCGTGGCGAGGCCGGGGACGCCCGTCGTCCCCCGTCCCGGGAAGTTTCCTCCTTGTCCCAGAGGGGCGAGCGTGGCTGGGAGACCCAAGAAGCCGCCGGTGCTCGGCCGGGACACCGAGGACACGCGGCAGACTCAGTCCGAAGGGAGGGAGAAGTCCCGGCACCGGACACAGGGAACCGGAGCGAGCCCCGGCCCGTGAGCCCCCCCAGGCACCGAAGCACTGGAGCTCCGGGAGAACCGGCCGCGCCGGGACCAGCAGCTTTGCCGGAGCCGCGGGACCCGGCGGCGGATCGGCCCCGCCGAGCCGTGACCGTGACCGTTACCGTGACTGAGCGCAGGGGCCGAGCGGCGGATCGGACTCGCCGGCAACGGAAACCCGGTACCGGCCCAACCCTCGGCGGGGACGGCGGCTCCGTCCGGGCTTGGCCGGTACTGGCGAGGTCCCACGGCCGCTCACGGATGGGGACGAGCCGGCCCCGCAGCTCCCGGGCTCGGCCCAACCGGGAGGACAGGCGGACACCGACAGACAGCACGGCGCCTCCGGGAACGAAAAAATCCCTTACTGGGTTGGAGAGACGGACATGGACGGACCGATCGTGACTCCGGGATTAACGGAAAATCCCTCGCACGGAGGTACACACGGACAAGCAAAGCACGGCGTCGTCGGGAATGAATAAAACCGTCATCGGGACAGACAGACCGACGCGGACAGACGGAAAAGGGCTCCAGTAATTAACGTAGAAAAACAACTCCTTACCAAGACGGATAGAGAGAGTCTCCGTGATTAACGTGAAAAAAAAAACCAAAAAAACAAAAAACCAAACCCAAAAACATTAACGGGACGGATAAACCGACAGTCGTGGCAGAGCAGCTTTCCGGTAATTATCGGATACGGTTGGGCAAAACGGGGCTCCCGCCGGTAACGAAAAACCCTTCGGACAGACGGCCACGGACCTCCAGATCAGCGGTGAGTAACCGAACCTTCGTTACCGGCCGGACAGATGAACAAGGACGGAGCCGGGCTCCGGTAATTGACGGGGGAAAAAATTCCTAATTAAGGAGAGGCACCCCAGTAATTAAGGAACCCACCATACCGGGCAGACAGACGGACAGACAGAGCGGGGCTCCTGTGATTAACGAATAAACCAACCCGTTAGCGGGCGGACAGTCAAACACAATGAGGACGCCTCGGGTGCCCGGTTTTAAGGTAAAAACCCTCGTTATCTGACGGACGGACACGGCAAAGAACGAAATAAGTGAGCGAAAATATCGCATTGCCGGGTGGACAGATAGACAGGAACGGGGGCGAAAAAATTCCCTTTTCCTGGACGGACAGACGGGCAGAAACGGGCCCGATCAGGGCTCCCGGAATTAAGGCAAAAAGGCCCGGTACCGGATGGACAGACCGACAGAAACAGGATCGGAAAAAAATATAACGAAAAAAGCCCTTACCGGGTGATGAGACGGACAGAAATGGCTCCCGGGGCGAAGGTAAATTCCCGTTACCAGTCGGACAGGAGGGCAGACACAGGACTAATAAAAACGAACGAAAAATAACCGCTGCTGGCCGGAAAGACGCGAGAGCCATCGGTGATCCTGGAGCGGAGGTGAAGCTCCGGTACCGGCCGGCCGGATGGATACGGCCGAGCGAGGATCTCAGAATTAACAAAATCCGGTCGCGAACCGGTGGCGGGTAACGGCGGAACGAGCCAGGACTGCCGGACAGAGGGAAGTGCCGGTAACTCAGGTAAAACCTCGTTACCGGGACGGACCCACGGACACAATCGGGACAGCCCAGGGCTTTCGTGATGAACGAAAACGCCTCTTCGCCGCGACGGAAGGACGGACTGACAACGGAGCGATCAGGGCTCCCTGAGCAGGGGTAAATCCCCGTTACCGGGAAGGACGGATGGACAGAAACGGGGCCGATCGGGGCTCCGACAGCGGACTGATGGACGAATATGGGATCGATCGGGTTTTCGTGACCGCGGTAAAGCCGCGCTACCGGGACGGATCGACCGACTCGGCCAGGACGGCCTGGGGCTCCTCTACCGAACGAGGAGCAGAGTCCGCGCTGCGAGAGACCCCGGGAGCCACTGCTGTTACTGGGGGACCCACGGCCCGAGTGGCCTCGGCAAGCCCGTGAGCCGTAAGAGGAGGGTCGGTGCCGCCGGCAGCGGCGGGGCTGGAATGGACCGGCGACCGAAGCGGGAAAGAGATCGGGGCCGCGACCGGGATCCTGCCGGCGGCGTGAAGCCGTGCCCGGCGTGGAGATCCGAGTCTCGTCGGGGGTTCTCTGCCTCGCTAGCGGCAGCAGCGACGGGACTGGGGCCGAGAGCGGCAACGGGATGGGATCCAGGGACCAGCATGGCTCCGGGTCTCCTGGAATCGTGGAGAAGGAGAATCCCGGCTCCCTACGGAGGCTCCCGACTCCGTTCCGGGCTCCCGGAGCAGCCGCTGGCGGGACACGGGTGTCTCAGCCTCGGTCGCAGCGGAGGCGACTCCGACACGACCGAGGCCGCTGTAGAACGATGACTCCCGGCTTCCGGCAGGGCCGCGGTTTGGTTTGCTCAGTTCGGTTTGGCACGACTCGGTTTGGGGCGGCTCGGCTGCGTTCGGTTCGATGTGGGCCAGTTCGTCTCCGTGCAACCGGGCGTCGGCGGGGCCGGGCTCCACCCGCGGTGCTCGGCGCGGCTCGGCGGGGCCGTTGCGGGTCCCGGTGAGGGGGCTGTTACCGGTGCCCTGGCACTGCTGTGCCCAGAGACCAAGACCCGCAGCGCTCGGAGTGGGTCCCGGTGCGGGCGCCGGTGTCTTTGACCTGACGCCGCTGCCCCGGCATGTCAAGGCCCGCAGTGATCTGCGCGGCTCGGCAGTGCCGGTCCGTTCCGGGTCCCGGTGCCGGTGCCCTGCCCCGGAAGCCCTTCCCCGCCGGGCACGCCGGTGCGGGTCTCGGGGCCGTTATCGGTGCGATGGCCTGCCCCCGCTGCCCCTGCAGGCACTTCACCGCCGGGCCCCCAGGGGCCGTTTCCCGGTGCGGATCCCGGTGTCGTTCCCTGTTCTCTGTGCCCTGACCCCGCTGTCTTCGCAGGTCCGTCCCCGCCGGGCGCCTCGGGCCCGCGCCCTCCCTGCAGAAAGCGTCGCAAGTCCCGGACCGCATTCACGGCGCAGCAGCTGCGGGAGCTGGAGCAGCGATTCCGGCGGCAGCGCTACCTCTCCCCAGTGGACCGGGACGCGCTGGCGGCGCGGCTGGCGCTCTCCGCCGCCCAGGTCATCACCTGGTTCCAGAATCGCCGCGCCAAGCTCAAGCGGGACCTGGAGGAGCTGCGGGCGGACGTGGCCTCCCTGCAGGCACTGCCCCCCGCCGCCCTGCAGCAGCTGGCGGGGCTGCCCGAGCCCCCGGGGGCTCCCGGTACCGGTACCGGTACCACAGAATCCGCCGAGCTCTCGGAAGAGGAGATCGACGTGGCGGACTGAGCCGAGCGCGCTCGGCGCCGCTCGGCTACATTCGGCCCGAGACTGCTCCCTTTGGATCCACACGGCTCCATTCGGGCCGGCTCGGCTGAGTTCGGATTCACTCGGGTCCGTTCAGGCCGAGAATGCTCTGTTCGGATCCGCTGGACTCCGTTCGGCTCCGTTCGGGCGCACTCGGGTCCGTTCGGGCTCACTCGGCCCCAATGCATCCGCTCGCCTCGGTTCCGACCGGAGCCGAGCCCAGCCCCGCCCTCTCCGTGGACCCCGTTTCGGGTTTTTTTTCTTTTTTTTTTTTTTTTTTGTTCGTCTTTCCGTTGTTTTTTTTTTAATTTTATTTTCTATCGGCCCCCGGTGTAAATATTTGCAATAAAGGCGACACCTTAATATGGACCTCAGAGCCTCCCACCCCCCACTTTTTTCCGGGTGAGCACCTCCCACCGCGGGCATTAATTTGTTTTAAGCGGTGATTAATTACCGGCTGCGGCCGCCCCAGCCCCCCTCAATTTGCATATTAATCAAATTGTATTTGATCTCACGCCTGTCACCCCCCCCCCCCCGAAGCTCCTGTCACCAGCCAGTGACATTAAGAGGAGGCTGGAGACCCCCCCCCTTGCTGTCCCCCAGGGCTGGAGTGACATGGGGGGTGTGAGGGGAAACAGAGGGGGACACGGGGTGGACAGGGACATGGGGGGCTGGAGCAGTGAGGGTCCAAGACTTCAACGGGGCACAGACACCAGCCCAAAGGACGGTCAGAGAGAGAAAAACAAATCTCAATTTTATTAAAAAACACAAAGTGGTAGAAAATCCCTGAGGGGCCACGGGGAACAGCCCAGGCCCACCCTCCCCTCCAGCACAAGGGGTGTCTGCAGGGTGGGCCCTGACCCCCAGCACCCCCAAGGCAGAATGGGGAGACATTCCCACCCCTGGCAGTGGGGGACAAGGCACAGGCAGGTACAGGCAGGTGAGGGGGGGGCCCTGGCAGCCCCCTCAACAGAGCAGGGTCAACTGAGCAGCCCCCCAGGGATGGCCCTGTCCTTGGCACGGGGCAGGGGGGCCGGGGTGGCGTGGGACGGGTGCTTCAGTTGCAGCAACAGCTTGCTGCCCTCCACAGTGGCACCCTGGGGACAGAAGGAGCTGGCAGCTGGCGCCAGGACACGTTCCCTGTGGGGACTGGGTGTCCTAGGGCCACCCGAGGGGTGGTGGGTCCCACAGTTTCCCCCTCCCCAGCTCACCTGCATGGCTCTGTAGGCCTCCTCAGCCTCCGCCTTCCCACAGAAGTTGATGAAGGCACAGCGGCGCCCTGGGAGCAACCGCATGGAGTGGATCTCCCCAAACCTGGGGGGCACAGACACTCAAATGTGGGGGGCAAAGGTTAGAGGTTCCTAAATGGGGAGGAGGAGAGTTGGAGACCCCAAAGCTGCAGGGTGGGAGGGTCAGGGGCCCTTAAACATGCAAAGCAGGTTGAGAAACCCTCAACATCTGGGGAAGGATGAAAGACTCCCAAAGATAGAGAGAGTCATCTGCAGAATGGGGGAACAGAAATGCCCAAACCTGAGGAGTAACAGTAAAAGACTCCCCAAGCTGTAGGATAGGGACCCCCAAACCTGGGGGCACTGTGTGTGTCAGAGGCTCCTCCCCAAGCATCCCCTGCAGGTCAAAACCACCAAAAATGAGGACAAAGACAGAGCTGGGGAGCTTGGGGGGGTCACCAAGGCTTTGCCATGGGCTTGGCGTCCTGGAGGGGGAAGAGGTCCTGGGGGTCACTCACTGGCCAAAGGCACGACGCAGCACCTTCTCGTTGATGTGGGAGGTGACATTGCCCACCCAGAGCGGGAAGCAGTCCCTGCCAAGAGCCAACGTGGTGTCAACAGAGCCAGCACTGCCCCATGGGCACTCTGGGCCCCCCTCCAGATCACCAGACACCTGTACCTGGCGGGGTGGCTCGGTGGCAGTGTCAGCTGGCCACTGGACACAGCAGGTCCCCGTTCTGGGTCTCGTGTGGGTGTCCTGGCGCTGTCTCCCATCACACTTGTGCCACCTGTGTCCTGGCAGCTCTTTGTTGCCCATCCCGCTGCCGAGGAGCCAGAGGGTTTCAGCACCCACTGGGGACACAGGGATAGGCCCGAGGTCTCTCCCAACCCACCCACCCCTGTCCCTTACCCGGGAGAAACAGCGGCTCCTTAGCCTTGAGCAGGAAGGGGGACACGAGGACACCCCCGGGGCGGCTGCACTGCTGTGAGGGGACAGGGGTGAGGCATGGGGGGCACAGCAGGACAAGGGGCAGGGCATGGAGGGTTTGGAAAAGGGGGTCTTACCCGCAGCAGGGCCCGGCAGGCCTCCAGCTGTGTGGCTGCCTCGGCACAGGCCCCATCCTGCAGCAGCAGCTCCTCGAAGGTGCGCGCGGCCTCGGCGTAGCGCTGGGGGCCAAAGGGCACCTGCAGCCCCCTGCCTGGCCCCACACACACCCCACACTCCCCACCCAGCCCAAATGGCACCTCAAAGCCTCACTGATATCCCCCAGCCCAGCCCTACCCCATTAAAACCCCGCAGCACCCTCAGTCCCCTTTCCCAGTCCTCCCAGCCCTGGCACACCACAGCCCCAATTCACACCTAACACAACTGGCTCCTCCATGCAGCCATAGCACCCCACAGCCCCCAGTTCGACCCCAACAATAGCCCACAGCACTCTGCAGCCACTCTGAAAGCCCCATACTCACTCCTGGCACCCTACGGCCCCTCAATCAGCCATGGCATCCACCAGGCTCACCCTCCTCCAGCTCCCCCAAGATCTCCACCCCCTGCAGCCAGCCCCACAGTCCCTGAAGCCACCCTAGGTACCTGAAGCCCCCGCAGGGCCTTGCCCTTGCGGAAGGAGCCCTTGGGCCAGCCGGGCCGCAGCGCCAGCGCCGCCTCCGCATCTGCCAGCGCCTCTTCGTATCGACCCAGCTTCTCCAGGCAGTACGAGCGGTTCCCCAGGAGCCTGTGGGGATGGGGCTGTCACTGCAGCCTGTACCTCCCACCCCAGAATCCCCGGGCCACCCCGAGACCTCTCTGCTCACCGGTGTTCCCGGGGGTTCAGCTCCAAGGCGACGGTGAAAGCATGAACAGCCTCAGTGTGTTGGCCCACCTGGGCTGCTGCGATCCCATGGCCTGGGGTGGTGACACAAGGAGAGTTAGCAAGGACACAGATCTCCCCAGGGAGGGGACAATTTCCCTTGGCACAGCCCCTCAGAGCTGGGGAGAAGCAGAGAGAGCCCCCAATGCCCTCCCCTCACCCCTCTGGGGGTCCCTGCACTGACCTGCAAGCATTAGGCTCTGCTCTACTGTGCTGGGGCTGGGGGCCCTGGGCTGGAGGGGCTGGGAGGGCTCAGGTCTCTCCCCAGGGCTCTCACTCTCCTTCTCTGGCACCTTCCTGCTTGGCTCCACGTTCTGTGTCCCAGGGGCCCGGTCACTGCCTGGCGGGGGCAGCCGGACCCCCGCCTTCTCCCGTGCTTTGCAGACGAAGGTGCAGCTCAGGTCCAGCTCCTCCTGGGGAAGCACAGAGAGATGGGCAGGCAGAGCCTTGGGACCCTCCACCCCCAGATGGCCCCTCTGGGGTAACCTTCCCTCACCTCTGTCACCTCCGGAGCAGCCTCCCCTGAGGAGACTGGGGAGTCACCAGGGCATGGGGAGGGCTCTGGGCAGCATCCCTCCTCCTCAGCACCCTTCAGGGGGGGCCCAGTGTCCACAGGGCCACTCAGGAGGCTCTGCAAGGAGAGGGAGGGGGTAAGGCACCTGGGGTAGGGGATGCAGCCTGGCCCCCATCTCTGAGGACCCCCCAGACCAGCATGAGGCGGCCAAACTGGTCACTCACAGGGTCAGTGTTCTCTTTGTTCTTCAGCTCTTGACCCAGCTTCTCCTGTTTCTTTCGGTCCTTTTGTTTCTGGAAAGGAAGAATGTTGGACCCATGAGCAGGTGTCAGGCAGAGAAACGCAGTCGCCATAACCCCACCATTCTCAGCCCTCAGCCTTGCGATCCCTGAGCTCAGGGACGTGCTGGCAGCACCCTAAGAGGAAGCAGTGATTCAAATCCCAAGGGGCTGGCAGTGCCCCTTCCCAGGGCTCACTCACCTTCTTCTTCAGCTTCTTCTTCTCTGCCTTCCTCTTCGCCCTCTCCTCCTCCGCCACCAGCTCCCGTGCGTTCCTCTCGGCTTCCTGCAGGAGGGATACCCCGAATCAGGATGTCCCTGGGGCAGCGAGGTGGGACCCCTCCCGTGATGACAAACCGGGACTCCCCCAGCCCCTGGGGAGCAGGAGGGGGGATTCCCCACCTCTGCCGTGAGCCGGGTCCGGCAGGGTGTGGGCAGCCGGTCGAGCAGCGCATCCAGGGCAGTGGGAGAGGTCCGGGGGAGCTGTGGAGGCGGCTCCGAGCACAGGAAGGACTTGCGGAAGCCGCAGTATCTGTAGGGAACGGGCTCCTCTGCGACGGGAACGTCCCAGAAATCACCCCGGTCCTCGTAATCTATGTCGAACTCGTTATCATTGTAATCATCATTGCCATCGTCATCCTCCAGCTGGTAGTAATCTACCCTGGGACCTGGTAGGAGAACGGGAGACGTGAGGAGCAGTCCCAGGCACCGCACACCAGCAGCTTCCACCCAGTTCCCCCTCCCCTGGCAACTCCCGAGCATGGGGACCCGCCGGCAGCCCCCGCCCCACTCACCGTCGTCCCAGACGAAACACACCTCCCCCGTCTTGTACTTTACCACTGTCTGGGAAGGGCCCTGCGACGGCACCGGGAGGTCGGCGAAGCTGAACATACGGTGCCGGGGGCAGAAAGGCGCTGTGGGAAGCGGAAACAGCCATTAGCCAGCGAGGCGGAACCGAAACCGGGCCGCCACCGGGCCGGGCTCCAGGTTCCCATCCCTGCGCCCCCCCGGCCCCGCCATGACCCGTACCGCCGCTCCAGCCAGCGGGGCCGAGCGTGCAGCCCCAGGGGCAGGCAGCGGGAGCAGCCCCGAAGCCGCCTAATCCCGGCCCAGGCCCGTCCCCATCCCGCGTCCCGCCCGAGCCCCGCATCGCCGAGAGCTGCGGCCGCCGCCGCGCCTCAGAATTGCATCACGTGGCCGGCCGGAAAAGCGTCAGGGCGCCTGTTGAGGCCGCCCGGCCGCCATGTTGGGTGAGGGCAGGACGGCGGCCTGCAGGGCCCGCACAGGGCAGGACCGGGGTTTCACCTGCCGTCCCCGCCCGCTTCAAGGCCGTGGACCCGGCCGCCCTCGCCGCTCGTCCCGCCCCCCACGCCCGGCCTCTCCTGGCGGCCAGTTTGGCCCAGCCCACCGGATTAACGAGGGCGCGGCCTAAGCCTCTTTGCTGCCGCCGCCCCCGGGATGGCCCGGCATGGACGCCGGCGGCGCTGAGCGGCGCGGCGGGGAGCTATGTCTGCAGGTGAGGCCGTTCGGGACAGGGGGGTCCGACACCCCTCACGGGGCAGCGGTGGGGCCGGGCCGGTAACGGGGTGGGTGAGGGGGCACCGGGCCCAGGCAGTGCTGTGTATCCATGGCAACGGCACAGGGGGCGCGGTCAAGGTGGCAGGCCATGGTTGGGGGCGTGGTCACAGCAGGAGTTCGTGGGGGCGCGGTCTGGAGCGTGGCGGGGGCGTGGTTACTGCGGAGGGGGCGGGGCCATGGCTCTAATGGGCGGGGTCCGAAATGGCCCCGCCCCTCGGCCAGGCCCGGGGGCTCCTAAGCCCCCCGTTCTCCTCCAGGTGGGCGACGCCGGCCTGGGTGGCCTCATCCTGCTGCTGCTGACGGCTCGGCCGGGACCGGGCGATGGGGCTCCCCGCGGGGAGCCGCCCGAGGCCGGTGAGACCCCCGGGGGCAGCGGGGACCGCAGTGGGGTGCGGTGTTCTGGGGGGCTGCGGGAATCCTGACGGGGCGCGTGGTCCTGGGGGATCCTAATGGGGTCCAGGGTCCTTGGGGGAGCATTGATGGTGTGTGACAGGCTGTGGGGACCCCAGTGGGCTGTGGCATCCTGGGGGCTGCAGGGACACCAATGGACTATGAAGTCCTAGGGGTCTGTGGGGACCCCAGTGGGCTGTGGGGTCCTGGGGGCTGCAGGGATACCAGTGGACTATGAGGTCCTGGGGGGCCTGTGCGGAATGTAACAGGATCCTGAGGGTCTCAGTGTCAGGCTGACAGTGCGGCAGTAATGGGGAGGTGTGGGCAGGTGCTGCCCCACACTGAGGTTCTGTACTGGGGTTCCCGCCCTACGCCGTGGTCCCTGCCCCAGCCTGAGGGTCCCGTGCCCCCCAGGCGGGTCGCGGGGCCCTCTGGCGCGCTCCCTGCAGCGGGCAGAGGCCATGCTGCGCAGTTGTGTCACTCCGGGACTGCGGCGCCTGCTGTCCCCACGGTCGTGCCGGCGCAGTGACGGCGACGAGGATGACGACGAGGACGAGGATGAAGCAGCGTCCATCGTGGTCCCACTGGAGCAAAGCGTCCAGGGGCTACACCGCTGCCTCTGCGTCTGGGAGGACCCTCGCACGGAGACTTTCCTGGGGTACGTGCGGCCCCATCCCAGCGGCGCCGGTGACTTCTCTGAGGACGCCATGCGGCAACGCATGGCGGAGCGGGGAGCAGCCCTGCACGCACTGCTGCAGCACCGCCACCAGCTCCGCCTGGCCCGCGACTTCGCCCGACGCCTCAAGGCCTCCTCTGAATTCCTGCGGCGGCTGCTGGCGCTGCCGGGGCCCGGAGAGCCTGGGGACCCGGCGCCGGCGCTGCGGGAGCTGTGCCTGGAGCTGCGGGCACACGCGGGGCACTGGGCTGCGCTGCTGCGGCGGCTGCGGACGGACACGTGGCTGCGGGCGCTGCCGCGGCGCCGGGGCGAGGCCGTGGTGCACATGCGGTGGGCGCTGCTGCTGTCCGCCCTGACTGCAGCACACCTGACCAGGCAACACATTGAGGGACGGCTGCAGGAGCTCGGCCGCCCTGGCACCCCCACCCTGGCCTCGGAGTGGCTGGCTGACCTCTTCCAGGGGCTGGAGATCTACAACCGTGTGGTGCAGGGGCTGGCAGAGGAGCTGGGCCCTGAGGTGAAGGCCCCCAGCACCTTCACAGTGGGTGGGGTGCTGCGGCTGCTGGCAGCCGAGCGTGGCCAGACTGTGGCCCAGAGGCTCCAGCCCCTCCTGTGGCCCCAGGCTGGGGACATCAGGGATGGACACATCTGCTGGGAGGACATGGTGGTGCCATGGCCACCGGGACACGACACCACAGGGATGGGCACGGGAATGGACACAAAACCTTCTGGAGCAGCGGTGCCACCAGCGCTGGCAGCTGAGCTGCAGGCACTGTGCCAGGAGGACGAGGAGCTGATGGGACGCGTTTTTGGGGCGCTGGTGGCCTCAGCTGACAGCCTGTGGCAGCCGGTGTTGTCGGAGAGCCATGAGCCCCCGGGGCTGGCCCCAGAACTGCGGCCAGGCAGTGCAGGTGGCTGGAAGGCCGTGCGGTGGCTGGACGCTGCCCGCGGCCCCGCGGCCACCACACTGAGTGCCCGGTACCGCGTGCTGCTCTGGGAGGCTGTGGGCGCTGTGCTGGGGGACATCCCGGGCACCCCTCCTGCCACCCCGTGTGCCACTGTCACCGCGGCGTGGGAGCTGAGCCGTGCGCTCGCTGTTGGTATGTGGGGATACAGGGGGTGTGTGGGGCTGCCTCAGGGTGTCCCTCCCCTGCCCTGACCCCCCATGTGTCCCCACAGCCCGTGTGCCCCCTGAGTGCCAGGAGGAGCTGGGGGGGCTCTGCCTGCGCCTGCTGTGCCGGAGCATCCTCTGCAGCTGGGACACGGGTACGGGGGGCAGGGGGAGCACAGGGTGGGGTTTAGGGGGTACAGGGTGTGGGCTCTGGGGTACAAGGTGGCGGGCAGGATGTGGGGCACTTGGTGGGTATGGGGTGAGGAAGTGGGATATGCTACGAAGTGTTGCATGGGGGATATGGAGTGGTGTTGTGGGGTGAAGAAGTGGGAGACGTTTGGGCCTTCGGACTGTTTCTCCTGCAGATTTTACCCGTGCTCTGGGCTCGGGGCTGTCAGACAAGTGCTTGGACGTCCTAGGAGGGCCCCCAGGGCCAGGGTGCAGCCGCACGGCCCAGCAGCTCCAGTGCCTCTTCCCAGCCCTGGCACTGGCCCTGCGCTGTCTGCGCCTGCTGCCCACCCGCCCGCACGGTGAGAGGGGTCCGGGGGGTCAGGTGGGTCTAGGGGTCCTCTCTATGCTGACCCCCACCCACAGCCCCCCCCGGGGGTCTCTGCCTGCGTCTGCAGGTTCTGGGCCGGTGCCTGGCGGCGGTGGCGGCTGCCCACGCGTGGCTGACCGGCCGGGCCGGGCGGTACCTGGCCGCCTGGGCGCTGCCTCAGTTCCTGCTGCTCACCCAGGGAGACCTGCAGGTACAGGGCACAGGGGTTATGGGGGTTTGGGGGGGACATGGAGGGGCTGGATTCACTCCACCCTCTCCCTTCCAGGTGCTGAAGGCAGAGGCAGAGCAGCTGATGCTGCAGATGAGCGGGACCTTCCCAGAGCCAGGGGACATTGACGGGGAGAGCCCCCTTGAGCCACTCCCCAGCCCGGGGTCCCCGTGGGAGCTGCAGCTGTGCCAGCAGATCCGTGACATGGCCAACAGCATCCAGGTAGGGTGGGACCGCAGGAGGGGGATCCTGAGCATGAGGCTGTCACCCCGTGTCACCCGGTGTTACCCCATGTTCCCTGTGTCCCAGCTCTTCTCCGGGGATGTGCTCCGGATGTTCTCCACCAGCTGCAAGCGACTCTCGGCCGAGATCTTTGACCAGACCATGCCGCTGGGCCGGCACTGGCGGCTCGGGCCGCGCGCCGGTGGGTGTTGGGGCTGGGGGGAATGTGGGGTGCTTAGGGGGGCCTTGGGGGGGTCACTAAGCGGGGTCCCTGTGTTCCCCAGAGCTGCCCAGTTCCCCCAGTGCATACGCGGCGGCCGCGGTGCAGGCGGTACTGGGGCAGGTGCTGCAGGGGGCCCAGGCCCTGCCTCACGATGCCCAAGTGCCCACCCTGGCACGGGTCACCACGGCCTTCCTGGAGGCCTGGATGGATCACATCCTGACCCACCGGATCAAGTTCAGGTACTGGGGATGGCAGTCCACAGCCAGAGCCACAGCGGGTGGGCAGTGCCAGGGGTCCCAGTGGGAGTGCTGGGGGTCCCAGTGGCAATGCTGGGGGTGCCGTTGTGGTCTTGCGGTCTTGGTGGCAGAGCAGGAGTCCTAGTGACAGTGCTGGAAGTCCCAGTGGTGGGGCTGGTGGGCATAGTGTTGAACTGGGGGTCCCAGTGGGCAATGCCAGGGGTCTCAGTGGCAGCTTCAGGAGGTCCATGGCAGTCTGGGGGTCCCATCACAGGGCAGGAGGTCCAGTGGCAGGTAGGAGTCCCAGCAACAGTGCCAGGGGTCCCGATGGGGGTCCTAGGGATCCTAGTGACAGTGCCAGGGGTTCTGGTGGGCAGCTGTGGGGGGTCCCAGTGGTGGTGTTGAAGGTCTGATGGCAGTCCCATGGTCTCCGTGGTGGTCCCAGAGCACAGTGGCTGTGCCAGGGGGTCCCAGTGGGGATTCCAGGGGTTCCATGCCCACCCTGACCCCCATCCCAGCCTGCAGGGTGCCCTGCAGCTCCGGCGGGACTTCGAGGCGGTGCGGGAGCTGGTGTGCTCGGAGCGCTCCGGGCTGGCTCCCGAGGCCCGGCAGGCGCTGCAGGCCCTCTGCGTCTTCCGGCACACGGATGCAGCCGTGCGGTGCCTCCTGCAGCAGCCAGGGGGGCTGGGGGGCCCCCCCCGGGGCTGGAGCGGCCTCCGGCGCTGCTGTGAGAGCGGGCTGGGGTGGGAGTGGGGTGGGATGGGATAGGATGGGGATGAGATGGGAATGGGATGGAGTGGGATGAGGATGAGATAGGGTGGGGATGAAATGGGAATGGGAAGGGATGAGGTGGTATGGGAGTGGGATGAGATGGGGTGGGGAAGGGATGGGACAGTGTGGGATAGGGATGGGGTGCAGGGATGCATGGGGACAGGGAGAGGGACAAGGATGGGGAGGGAGCTGGGGACAAGAACCCCTACAGGAGCAGGATCTCATATCCCAGCCTGTCCATCCCTTCCCAGGCTCAGATGAAGGCGCCCACCCCTTGGAACCATCCACGGACCCTCTCCCTGGCCAGGACCCTCTGGAGGGGCTGGGCCAAATCCCAGGGACTCCCCCACCAGCTCCAGAGGCCGATGTCCCGTCCCGTCCCGAATCCCCTTTCCCAGGCAGCCAGCAGCAGTGGCTGTCCCTGCGGCTGCACCGTGCCCGCCGCTGGCGCGTGCCAGGGCTGCCATGTGTCGGGAACAGCCCCGAGGGCTGACCTGGAATAAACGTGGCAGCCCCATGGTGGTGGCTCTGTCTGTGGGTGGGATATGGCAGGGTGGGGGTCTGGCATCACTGGGGTGAGAGCCTGGGATTCCAGCTGGCACCAGTTGCTGGTGGTCAGGATTTAACTGGAATTCTTGCGGGGAGACTGGTGGGGCTAGGGGGTCCTGGAGGGGCTGGGGGTGAAGGGTGGGATTCCCTTGGGGTTCTGGGGGACACTGCAGGTGCATAGCTGGGGTTCCAGGGTGGTCCTAGAGAAGGCTGGGAGTCCCTGGGGGTCATTTACCCTGCACCCCGAAGAGGCTGGGGAGGAGATCGACGGTCATAACAAAACGGTCGCAAGGAGTGTGGGCTGGATGGCAGGGCTGGTCGGGGACACCCTGCGGTGTCGTTGTCCCCTCGGGGCCGGTTTGGGGTTCCGCGGAATCCTTGGGAGGACCGAGCCTGCTCGTGCTCCTCCCGCCCGCCAGGGGGCGCTCTCGGGATTGGCCTCGCCACACGTCGCGCAGCGCTGGCGTCACGAGCGCGACAGCCCTGATGGCGGGCGAGCGGCTGCGGCGGGGCGGGGATGGACCCCGGGAACGGCCCCGGGAGCGGCTCCGGAAGCGGGGAGAGCGGCGAGACCAGGACCCGAAACTGCGGCAGCAACAAAAGCCACCTGGAGGCTCCGGTCGGGGCCGGACGGCGCTGACCCTTACAGCGGCGGCGGCAGCGCTGGCGCTGGTTCTGGCGGCGGCGGTGGCCGAATGGAACCGATGGAGCGAAGCCTCCCGCCTCGTCACTCCCCACCCCGCGCCCCGCGCCGTCCTTCCTGGCTCCACCGGGCCTCTCGCATCGCCCACCTTCTTTTGGGGCACTTACCGGCCTCACGTCTACTTCGGGATGAAGACGCGGAGCCCTCGCGCTGTCGTGACCGGTGAGGGGCGCGGGGGGCTCAGCCCCGCTCTGGGGCTCGTCCGGCTCCGCTCCCACTACGAGAGCTGCCCCTGACACCTCCCCGCCCCTCCAGGACTGATGTGGCTCCAACACGGAGGCAAGTTGCGGCACACGAGCGAGCAGAACGACGGCGTGTCGCGGTATGGGTGGCTGATGCACGACGGGGAGAATTTCGGAGTGCAGGAGATCCGCGATGAGGGGCTGGTGTTGAGAACCGAGTTTGTGAAGCAGCCGGGGGGAGACCATGGCGGCGACTGGAGCTGGCGGGTCACAGCAAAGATGGAGGTGAGGGGACGAGGGTGGGAGAAGGGTTGTGTTTCCGAGGAGCTTTTGTCATCCTCTTCCTCCCCAGGGCAAGGGTCTGGCCCCTCTCCTGTCCCTCTTCTTCTACGTGGCAACAGACGGGCAGGGGACGCTGCAGCCAGTGCTGGAGAATGGGACACGACTGGCGGCCGTGGCAGGGACAGCAGAGGAGCTTGGGGACTTCACCCTCACCTTCCTGCCCCCCACCGACGAGGGCGGGGAGGGGCCCAAGTACGCAAGGTGAGTCTCTGGGCTGCGGCCCCCAAACCCTCTGCGTCCCCTCCATCTGCCCCCATGTCCTGTTTCTCATGTCACCACCACGTCCCTAATCCCTGATCCCACTGTCCCACACAGTTACAACTTCCTGGCTGCGAGGGTAGCGGGGCTGCACCGTCTTACCGACCTGGTCCGTCAAAGCCTCCACGAGAGCGCCGTGTTCTCCCCACCGGGCCGGCCCCGCCGCCGCTTCTTCCGGGTGTCCAGCACCAGGGGGCTGCCCTCGGAGTCCCCGCAGGGGCAGCTGCTGCTGCACCAGGTGACGCTGGAGCCACCAGCGGTGCTGGAGGTGACGCTGGAGTCGGGCAGCGCGGCGGGGGCACGGCGCGGGCGGTTGGTGGGGCCAGAGCTGAGCGCAGCCCTGGCCCGGCACACAGCCGCCTTTGAGCAACGCTTTGAGGACACCTTTGGGCTGGAGGCACGTGGAGTGTCCCTCCCACAGCGCCGCTTCGCCCAGGCTGCGCTCAGCGAGATGCTGGGCGGGATCGGCTTCTTCCATGGCCACTCCCTTCTGCACTCGGAGCACCGGCCTGAGCCAGTGCCTGGTGCTGAGTCCATGCTGTTCACGGCCGTGCCCTCACGCTCCTGCTTCCCGCGAGGCTTCCTGTGGGATGAGGGTTTCCACCTACTGCTGCTGGGCCGCTGGGATCCTGCTCTGGCCCGTGACATCCTTGCCCACTGGCTTGACCTCCTGAATGCCGACGGCTGGATCCCGCGGGAGCAGATCCTGGGGGACGAGGCGCGGGCCCGGGTGCCCCCGGAGTTTGTGCTGCAGCACAGTGAGGTGGCAAACCCCCCGACACTGCTGCTGGCGCTGGAGCGGCTGCTGCCCGACGCGCCCCTGCCCTACCTACGCCGCCTCTTCCCGCGCCTGCAAACCTGGTTCGAGTGGTTGAACCGCACTCAGGCCGGCCCCAAGCCCTTCACCTTCCGCTGGCGTGGCCGTGACACCGACCCCGAGCGCTTCCTGAACCCCAAGACTCTGGCATCAGGGCTGGACGATTACCCACGTGCCTCCCACCCGTCCACGCAGGAGCGGCACCTGGACCTGCGCTGCTGGATGGCGCTGGGCGCCCGCGTGCTGGCAGCGCTGGCCGAGCGTCTGGGTGAGCCCCTCACGCTATATCGTGACATGGCCAGAGCCCTGAGTGACAACGACCTGCTGGACCGGCTGCACTGGGCACCTGAGCTGGGCACCTTCGCCGACTTCGGCAACCACAGCGCGGCCGTGGCTCTGCGCTGGCACCACCCGGCCCCTGTGCCTGGCCAGCCCCCCCCGGCCCCACAGCTGCGGCGGGAGGTGCGGGAGACACCACGGCCGCAGTTTGTGGGTGCTTTGGGCTACGTGAGCCTGTTCCCGCTGCTGCTGCAGCTGCTCCAAGCAGACTCGCCGCGGATGCCGGCGCTCCTGGGCTCCATGCGCAGCGAGAGGCAGCTCTGGACGCCCTTCGGGCTGCGCTCGCTGGCCCGTGACAGCCCCTGGTACCTGCACCGCAACACCGAGCACGACCCTCCGTACTGGCGCGGCTCCATCTGGGTCAACATCAACTTCCTGGCGCTGCGGGCGCTGCACAGCTACGCACAGGCGGCAGGGCCGCACCGGGAGCGCATGGCCGAGCTGTACCGGGAGCTGCGCCACAACCTTGTGACCAACGTGTTCCGGCAGTACGAAGCCACCGGCTTCCTGTGGGAGCACTATCGGGACAGCGATGGCGCCGGGCAGGGTTGTCACCCCTTTGCTGGCTGGTCTGCGCTCGTTGTGCTGGCCATGGCTGAGGACTATTAATGCGTGGGGGTCTGCGTGCCCCTGCCTGCCTAACGTGCTCAGGGCCAGGGGAGGTGTTGGGGGACTGTGCCAGAGCCCCCCTGCCTCCTCTGCAATAAACCTTCGCGGCCTCTTGCCGCCTGCAATAGGGTGTCACAGTGTCCCCTTTGCTGACCCCACGTCAGACTGGTGTCCGCTGTGCCATGGGGGGATGTTTTTGCCCCCTCCCTGTGAAATCAGAGATCCCCACCCAGCCCAGTGCACCCATCACAAGGAGCGATGGTACTTCCACATCTCTTTAATGGTGAGAGAATGCGCCGGGACCCCCCACCCCCACGGTCTTGGGCACCGCCCAGGTGATGGGGCCGCCCCAGGCAGCAGCACCGGGATCATGGGGGAGGCCCCAGAAGCAGTTCAGAGGAAAGGGCGCTCCAGCAGGACCCCACCACATTGCAGGGTGGGTGTCAGAGCGAGGGGGCCCCCAGGGGCTCTGTGATGAGTCCAGACCCCAGTTGGGGGTCCTGTGGGGGGCTCAGAAGGGCAGTACAGGTGAGCCAGGCCCTCCACTACCCCCTGGCGCTCCGCAGCCTTCGGGCTCACCCTCCTCCTCCTCCGGGCCCCGGCCCACCTCGATGCCCGAATCCCCTGTGAGCCGCCGGTGCCGCCTGGAGCAACCCCCCAGCGCTGCTCCACCACTCCCGTCCTCGCCCCCCTCAGTGTCGGAGCAGGGGCGGCCCTCAGCCTCACAGAAGTCCGGGGGGACTTGTTTGGGAGGGCCCCCACGTGCCGGCAGCTCCTCAGGTGGGGGCAGGTCCCAGCTGGCACCAGTGCTGCTGGAGCCGCCGTCATGGCCGGTGCTGCCACCCCCAGGGCCCGGCTCCGGGTCCGTCTCGTCAGTGCCCGGCGCCGAGAGCGAGGAGCTGCTGGGGGAGGAGGCGCAGGAGCAGCCACACGAGCAGGAGCTGCAGCCCCCGGAGGAGCCGGGGGACAGCGAGGGGCTCCCGGGGCTGTAGGGCGGCGGCGGTGTCCCGGGGCGCTGCGCCACTTCCTCGTATGCCGGGAGCTTGAAGGAGGCCAGCAGCCCTGGTGAGGGAAGAGGTGGGGTCAGGGGGACAACCGGGACACGGGTGGGCACCGGGAAACGGCCCCCAAGAGGATGGAGATGGAGGGGAAAGGCACAGCATGGCACGGGGCAGAGGTGGGGGGAAGTGGGGAATGGAGCTGGAGAGGACAGGGCGGGGAGCGGGGGGCAACCGGGACGGGGGGGCGGCGGCGGTGT
>JACBWW010000036.1:0-28501 GCA_020086605.1 Lanius collurio | reverse complement strand
GGCTCCTCCAGAGGGGCAGCTCCAATCTCTGCTCCCTGTGACCAAGAGGACAGCTGGAACTGTGTCAGGGGAGGTTTAGGTGGATTGGTCAGGGAAAGGTTCCTCATCCAGAGGGTGAACGGCTCCCCAGGGAATGGACACATTCCCAAGGCTGCCAGAGCTCCAGGAGTGTTCCAACGACGATCTCGGGGACCAGGTGGGGGTGTTGGGATTGTCCTGGGCAGGGAAGGAGTTGGATCTGTGATCCTGTGGGTCCCTTCCAGCTCGGGATATTCTGTGGCTGGAGGGTGGTTCCGTGTATTGGGGTCCTGCGCTGGGACTGGACAGTGGCCGGTCCTGGTGGCTCTCCCAAATCCCCTCGTTAGCCTGATTAGCCCCGGGAACAGTGCCCAGAAGAGGGGTGAGGGCGTTAATTTGGGATCCGTCAGCTCAGCCAGGAACAATGGGACACAATGGGACACAAAGTCACCTGTCACAGCCAGGCGCTGGACAATTAATGATCATTATAGCCGCCCATAATTAACCCCTTGGGCTCCATCCACCCACAGGTGCTGCTCACCTGTACCTGGAGATTTGGGACAAACCCTGCTCCTGGGCAGGATTGTTTTTCCTCAAAATTTCTCCAGGAAGGGAAGAGCAAGCTGGACAAGCCTTGTTTGGCGTGACGGCGGGCACAATTTGAGGTATCCCTGCCCAGTGCCCACCGCAGGGCGAGCGGGAGGAGGCCCGGAGGGTCGCGGGGTGGCCGTGCCGGTGGCCACGGGGGTGGCCGTGCCGGTGGCTCCTGCGGGGAGCGTTAGGACCCAGCGAGCCGCCGGCGCGGTGACAAGTCTGGAGCGGCACTGGCGCAGAGTGGCTCCATCGGCAGCGCTGGAATTCTCTGTATCCCTCCCTCAGAGCATCCTCGCCCAGAAAAGGGCTTCCCTCCCTCTCGTACCGCCCGGCAGAGCCTCGGGGGACGGGGAGGGGGGGCGCGGGGATGCTGGGATCGGCCGGGACGCTGGGAAGCGCCGCTGGATGCTGGCGGCCGTGAGCTGGGAGAGCTGCTGGCTGCAAATCGGGAATCTCTGGAGCGCGGCAGCATGGCCCAGGGCAGGAGGCACGCGTCCGGCCGGGTAAGGGCGGGGGTGGGGAGGGGGGGGCTGACTCAACAGCTCCGGGTCCTATCGCGACAGATCGCGACGCTGTCGCAGCGAAAATAGCTGGGTTTTGTGGGGAAATCTCTCGATTGTGCTCCCTGCGCTCCCGGATCCCTGGAATGTGGCACCTCCCTCGCTGACAATAACGCCGGGAGGGGAGGTGGATGCTCCGGCTTGCACCAGGGCCGGGGCTTTTGGCCGGACTTACCTGCCCGTGTAGGTGATTACCCCAATTCATTACGGCGATTAATTACCCCGGCAGCTCTCGGTGGCCGAGCGTCCGCTCCGGCTCAGCCCCTTGCCGGGGCTCCGGCCCAGCCTTGCCGGGGCTGCTCAGCACAAAGATCCCGGCGTGTTTTCCTGCTTGCCGCGGGCTCCCCTCCCTCCGGGCCGGTTTTCCAGGCGGCACGGAACGATCCCGAGCTTCCGCGGGCCTGGCAAGCGCTTCCAGGTTTTTCCGTATTGCAGCTACCCCTGGGCTGTGCGGTGCCAGCGGCCCCCCCCGGCCCGGCCTTGCCCAGGACTTTGTCTCCCTGTCGCTGTGTCCCTCTGTGGCCACCGCCGCGGTGACATTGTGTCCCAGACCCCGCCGGGCACTGTCAGCGCGTTTGGGCCTGGCTGTGCCAACTCGGCTGCGACTCTGGGATGGAGCTGGGGAGGGCAGACCCTGCCCACCACTCCACGGGACCCCCCAGACCCTCCGTGGGCACCGTGTGCTGCCCACTGTGGGATAGGCCAGGCCCGGAGCCGGTGGCATTTGGGCTGTGGCCGAAGGGATTTGGCTGCAGAGGGAGCAGCTCGGGAAAACTTCCCAGGCTGGAGCCTTTTATGCCCACCCCAGCAGGGTCCTGGTGTGTGTCTGTGCAGGTCTGTGGGGGCAGTGGCTGGAGCCCTCCAAACCTCCCTGTTTTCCATGGGGAGCAGGGTGAAGGGGGTGAAATTCCAACATGAGTCCTGACAGCCTGGAGGGATTTGGGGGCTCCAAGGGGACAGGGAAGGAGCCAAATGCTAGTTCCAAGGGTTAATGGGACTGGTGGCAAGACTGGGGATCCTGGGGGGTCCCAGGGCAGCGCTGGACACTGCAGGCAGGGTGCTGTGAGCAGGTTATCCCTGTTGGGCTCACATGGATTTTGGAATGGGCACTGCAGGGACCATGGCTGTGCCAGCCCTTCCCGGGGCTGTATCCCTGCCAGGTTTTGGGGACACTGCTCCCAGTGTCCAGAGACACCCACACCCTCCCATTTGGGCAGTTTGGAGTCATCCCAGTGTCACATCCTGGTGTCACCCCACAGCAGCCACCCTCAGTCCCAGGGCAATCCCTCCTTTCCACAGGGATCTTGTGGCAGCATCGACTCAGCACTGACCAGGCTTAAACTCGGAATTCTTCTCAAGTCTTTCCCTCTTCCGACTTTGTGGGTCACACCTGGAATTTGGGTCTTGTCGGAATTGGCTGCTCAGGATTCTCCCGAAACTTTTGATCTGAGCTTTGAGTGACAGTTTGAGGCTCCGTCAGTCTCACCTGCACGGGGGAGGAACACACTGAATATTCCCAGGGTGATCCACCAGGATGGAGCAGAGCACTGAAGCCCTCGGATGGAGCACAGGGGTGACCCAAATCACTGGGAATTCATCCTGTTTTCAGTGGCTTGGCTCCAGGATCTTCACACAGCAGAGCAGACAGTCTGCGGATGTCTATCATGCTTCAAAAAGGGGGGGAAATGGGAAAAGGCTGGATTTGGGGAAGTTGTGGGGAGCAGAGTCTCCTGTGGTGGTGGCAGTGCATCCATGTGCTCATCCCTCACCTGCAGCAGGTGTCCCTGGAGTGGGGACAGGCTCCTCCTGGGCTGGTGGCTTCCTCCAGTGACGGCTGCTCCAAAGGCTCAGCATTCCTGGCTGCCCTGTTCCCACCACCTGCCCTATGCCCTGGATCTCCCCAGCTGGCCCCCACTGCCTCACTGTGAATCCCTGGATTTCTCATTTACTGGGATTTAGGAGTTAATTCCCACCCCAGACCGAGCTGTCACTATGAGCAGCCCTTCCCTTTTCCCACAGTTCTGCTCCTCCATCCTTTTCTCTCGCTGTCCCTACCCCCCATTCCCAGAATTCCTGAGTGTGTTCCCCTGGGAATGTTCCCCTGGGAATGTTGGTGTGGCAGAGGGGATCCGTAAGGAGCTGGCCTGGGAAGCTGAGGAAGTTCTGGGCTGTGTCACTGGCTCCTGCCAGGCTGTCGTGCCATGGTGTCCCCACGTTTGTCCCTCCTGTCCACAGCTGGACAGGGATTGTCACCACAGCCAGGAGGAGTGACCACGGGTGTGTCCATCTCTCCTGGGATGGCCATCGGATTCCTGGCCATGGTCACTCAGCTGGGACAATGGCTGGGAACGCCCATCCCACCTGCTTCCAGCTGGGACAGTTGTTCCTCTTGTAAAACCTGGATTAATCACATTGGTTTTATGGGAATTCCAGTCGGGGTTTTTTTCTTTGGATTGGAGCTTCCCAGTGTCTCACAGACCAATTTCTGATTAGTTGGAAACAGAAGGTGGGGACCATTTCCTGCTCCTCATGTGGTTGAGGAGATTCATTCTGGGCTCTCCTTCTTTTCCCAAGTGCAAAAGACTTGGGAAAAGTTTCCATGAAATTAGTGCTGGTTGCCAAATGTCCGTGAGGGCCAGGCTGGGAGAGCTGGGAATGTTCCCCTGGAGAAGGGAAGGCTCCAGGGAGAGCTCAGAGCCCCTTGCAGGGCCTGAAGGGGCTCCAGGAGAGCTGCAGAGGGACTGGGGCCAAGGGCTGGAGGGACAGGACACAGGGAATGGCTTCCCACTGCTAGGACTTGGAATGTGTCACATCCAGTGGATCTTACTGGGCTTCAGGTGCCAAATGGAAATCGGGAGGGATAAAAACTCCTGGTCCAGGAACTTTTCAGTTTACTGGGGATTTGGGATTTTCCTTTCCTTTTCTTGTTTCCTTGGAGCTCTGCTCTTGTTTTCCATCACACTTGGGACACAATTTTCCAGGTGCTTGCAGGACGTTGCTGCAGCCTTGGCAGCTGGAAGGAGCCAGAACTTTGGGAGATATTTGGGTCTGGAGCACCAATTTTACCTTTGAGGTCTCGGGTTTTGTTGTTGGGTGATGGATTTTGGGGTTTAGTACGAGATTATTTTGGTTTCTGCCAGTTGTGTTTGGATGAAATTGGGAATTCAGCCTTGTGGGAAAACCTTCATCCCTGGTTTTAGGGACAGAACCCCAAACCCGGTGAGTTCACTCCGCATTCCGACCTTGGGAAGCGATGTGCAAGAGAAGGGATTCCAGGAGCTTCCAAAGCTTGTTTGTTGGGATTCCAAGAGCTTCCAGAGTCCCCTGGGTTCTTCCAAAGACTGAGAATTCCCTGAATCTCCCAAACCCTCTGTGGTGTCCAGCTGTGGATGAGGTTTGTCCACGGGGCCTTCCCGGCCGTTCCCTGCCGTGCCGGCTGAAAGAGGCTCTGTTTTCCTGGGATAAAGAACGGATTCTTTGGCTGAAGCCGGGCCCAGAGTGACCAAAACTCCACATTTCTGCTCAATGACCAGAACCAGTGACATGTGGGGTGGGGGAAATGCCAAACTGGTCCCAGCTTGGGGGCTGCTGGGAGTTTAGGATGAGCGGAAAGATGGAGCTGAGCAGGACAGGGAACATCCCTGTCCCCTCTGGGATAGAGGCAGCGGGATTGAAAGGTGTCAGGGTTTGAGGAGGGGGCTCCAAAAGATCCAGAGAGGGGCTTTGGACATGGGCATGGAGGGACAGGACACAGGGAATGGCTTCCCACTGGGAAAGGGGAGATTGGGGTGGGATTTTGGGAAGGAATTCGTGGCTGGGTGAGGGGCTGGGCTGGAATTCCCAGAGCAGCTGTGGCTGCCCCTGGGTCCCTGGCAGTGCCCAAGGCCAGGTTGGACATTGGGGCTGGGAGCAACCTGGGATAGTGGGAGATGCCCCTGCCCGTGGCAGGGGGTGGAATTGTTGGGATTTAAGGTCCCTTCCCACCCAAACCATTCCAGGATTCCATGATTAATTTGTTTCACTCAGGCTGATTGCAGAGCAGGAGGTGCTGGGAGTGGATCCCAACAAATTCCCTGTGATTTCAATAATCCCAGGAGTCTCCAGCACCCATGGAATTCCTCACATCCATCAACTCACTGCTGCTCCAAGGGCACGGATCACCTGGATAACCACACCTGAACCCATGGGAGCGCGGATATAACGGGAAAAGATGGAGCACGAGTTGGTCAAGACTTATTGTGCTGCTCTTGGGTTTTTTTTTTCCCCCCCAAGGCTCATAAAAATGTGAAAAAAAAGGGATTAATCAGGTTTTGGAGGCCGGAGCGACCACTGATGGTGGCTGTGCCCTGGTTTGTGGCTCCCCTTTGGGAGAGGAAGGAATCACCCTTGGCCAGCTGCCAAAATAAAGCAGCGGGTGGAGAGGGATGAAACATCCCAATGAAATCCAAACGTTCTGCCTGTTCCAGCTTCTCAAGCTGTGCTTTTCCTTGGTTCCCCAGGCCTCCAGCACGGCCAGGATGAGCACGGACGGCGGCAGCAAGCCCCTGAAGGTGGGCTCCCGCGTGGAGGTCATCGGCAAGGGCCACCGTGGCACCGTGGCCTACGTGGGGGCCACGCTGTTCGCCACCGGCAAGTGGGTCGGGGTCATCCTGGACGAGGCCAAGGGCAAGAACGATGGCACGGTGCAGGGCAGGAAATATTTCACCTGTGAGGAGAACCACGGCATCTTCGTGCGGCAGTCGCAGGTGGGTGGGCTCGATCCCAAGGTTCCTCGGGAGCACACGGATGGCGGCTCGCTCGTTTAAGCAGCACTTCCCACCCAGGTTTTGGGAGAAAAGCCAAATCCCTTCATTCCAGGGCTGTACCTGCTGGGAAACCCCCAGGCCACTCGGAATTCCCACCCAGCATGGCTGCAGGTGTCATGATTTCCTTGGCATCACCTTTTTCTTTGGTCTCCTCATGGCTTGTAATTCCATTTTCATCATTCATGGTGCTGGGAATCTTCCCAAAATGGAATCTCTGTCTGACAGCTTCCCAGGTTATTTTGATTTTTAAGCTGAGCTCCCAGGTGGGAGGTGCTGATGGATCAGGCAAATTCCTGCAGGAACAATTTGGGAGGTGGTGATCTGAGGTTCTCTCTCAGGGATCGAATCCCTCCCAACCTCATTTTCCATGTTTATCCAGCAAAACTGCGTCCAGAAATAGTTCCCAGAGAGAAATCCCTGAATGTGGTTTGGATGTTCCAGGCTGTCAAATGCAGAGCTTTGACTTTCCTCATTGCCTGTGTGAATATTCCACAGCCCTTCCCAGAAGGAATTTTCCCAATATCCAATATTTTTGTGAATCTCCATCTCCCACATAGCAGGGAACAGCACACTCCAAAACCGGGCTGAACCTCACCTGGTGTGGCTCCAGGCCCCCTCTGCACAATTCCTTGAGGTCCTGTTCGTTCCATAGGGTTGTTGTGGAATGTTTTCAGATGGATTGGGTGAATTCACAGCTTGTGAATTCCCAGTGAATTTGTTCTGCTTCCCAATGAAGTGCCCAGCCCTGTACTTCCCTGTGCTTATTACCTGCAGCAGGTGGAGTTTGGGATTGATCCTGGATGTTTACCTGGGAGCAGAGCCAGAGAATTTTAATTAAATCATGTTTACCTGGAAGGAGATTGTCTTGGTTTAGATAAAACGTATGGTAGAGGTGGAGCTGCTGAGCTTTGCTGCTCCCCCAGGAACCAGGAGCTCCCTCCAGGTAAATTCCCTGTCACCTTCCAAGGGCAGAGAGGTGACACTGGAGCCCCCCAGCTCCTGTCCCCTCCCTGGCACAAAGGGGCTGCTTTGTGTCCCACCCTGTGGCCTCTCACTTGGCACTGGGTGACAGAGGAAAGCTGAGCACAAAATGAGGGAATTTGGGTCCTGGGCTCCATCCCAACATCCTCTGTCCTGTTGGAAAAGCCTTTGGATCACACATGGTCAGAGGCTGCAGCAATGGGTCCTCCAGGAGAAACTCCAGGAATCACTGAGCTTGGGAAAGACCTTTCAGATGAGTCCAGCCATTCCCTGCTTCAGACCCTTTGTCAGCACCAGCTCGAGGCAGGAGGAGGGAAAATGATCCCCATCCTTTAAATAATGGGATAAACACAGACAGTGGAACTGGCCAGGGCTGGAGGCAAACGTGCCAGGAAGCTTTTCATGGTTTTATCCAACCCAAATGCTATTGGTGTGTAGGAATTGCTGGATGGAGCTCTGCTGCTCTCCTGGGATCACCACGGAGATTTCCCAAATTTAATTCCACCACACTCCCAGTTCCCCACACATTAAAACCAGACACGTGGACCCAGCTCCCTTATCCATCTCCCTCAGCCTCTTCTGCCAGCTGGGAGAGGCTTTGAGGGAAAAAGGTGGGTCTGCAGGACCAGGGGGGACCTCAGAGCCCACCCAGTGCCACCTCCTGACAGGTAGGGACACTTCCACTATGCCAGGTGGTCCCAATTCCCATCCAGCCTGGCCTTGGGCACTGCCAGGGATCCAGGGGCAGCCCCAGCTGCTCTGGGAATTCCAGCCCAGCCCCTCACCACCATCACAGCCAGGGATTCCTTCCCAAAATCCCATCTGGCAGTGGAAACCGTCCCCCCGTGTTGTCACCTCGGCCTCTGTGCAGCGAGCGATGCCCAGCCCGTGCCCCAAATTCCAGATGGGGACACAGCTGGAGCAGAGACGGGAAGCAGGATGGATAAACAGCCCCCAAATCGCCCAAATCCTCTGTCCCCGAGCAAAGCCAGGGGTGCAGGGCTGTCCCAGCAGGTCCAGAGCCCATCCTGAGGTGCCCTGGGGCACAGGGAGGGTCCCCGGTGTCCCCCAGCTCCCACCCGGTGGGCACAGGGTGGGGACCCCACCCCTGGCACCGCTCGGCAGGGGCGGGGAGGGGCAGAGGGTGCTGGGCACGAGGCTCTGGATGGGGCTGGATGTGTGCCCCATCCCTGGAAGTGTCCAAGGCCAGCTTGGACAGGGCTTGGAGCAACCTGGGACAGCGGGAAGTGTCCCTGCCATGGCACAGGGTGGCACTGGGTGAGATTTAAGATCCTTTCCCACCCAAACCATTCCAGGATTCCCTGCTTCTACCTGGGCTGGCAATTCCAAGCGTGGCTGTTCCTTTTCTGGAGTGTGGAAATCCCTGATTTTGGCATCACCTGGAGCTGCTCCGGCCTGGCAGAGGAGCTCGATGGCCACAACATGCCCAGTCTGTGGTGGCACTGCCCAGTGTCACCCCAGATCCAGCCCCATCCCCAGCCTCTCCAGCAGCTCTGGAATTCCCACCTGGGCTGTACCTGCTGGGAAACCCCCAGGCCACTCAGAATTCCCACCCAGCATGGCTGCAGGTGTCATGATTTCCTCGGTATCACCTTTTCCTTGGTCTCCTTATGGCTTTTAATTCCATTTTCATCATTCATGGTGCTGGGAATCTTCCCAAAATGGAATCTCTGTCTGACAGCTTCCCAGGTTATTTTGATTTTTAAGCTGAGCTCCCAGGTGGGAGGTGCTGATGGATCAGGCAAATTCCTGCAGGAACAATTTGGGAGGTGGTGATCTGAGGTTCTCTCTCAGGGATCGAATCCCTCCCAACCTCATTTTCCATGTTTATCCAGCAAAACTGCGTCCAGAAATAGTTCCCAGAGAGAAATCCCTGAATGTGGTTTGGATGTTCCAGGCTGTCAAATGCAGAGCTTTGACTTTCCTCATTGCCTGTGTGAATATTCCATATTCCCAACGGGAATAAGGAGTGTGTGGCTGTTCTCAAGGAGGAGGGTGCTCGATGGCAAAGCTGGAATGATAAAATTAAAAATCCCTGCCAAAACCATGGCATCTGCCATGCTGAACCCACTGCCAGAGGGATGTGTTCCCTGCTCTCCCTCTTTGGGAATTTTGGGCAGTGATGGTCGTTGTGCTTTTCCCAGATCCAGGTGTTCGAGGATGGAGCGGACACAACATCCCCAGAAACCCCAGAATCTGCTGCCATGAAGGTCCCCAAGAGAGGTAAGGCCCAGCTGGGAAATCCTTCCCAAAAGTGTGGGAAATCCTTCCCAAAAGTGTGGGAAATCCTTCCCAAAAGTGTGGGAAATCCTTCCTGGAGAACTGGGAAATCCTTCCCAAAGGTGTGGGAAATCCTTCCCAAAAGTGTGGGAAATCNNNCTGGGAAATCCTTCCCAAAGGTGTGGGAAATCCTTCCCAAAAGTGTGGGAAATCCTTCCTGGAGGGGTGGGAAATCCTTCCCAAAGGTGTGGGAAATCCTTCCCAAAGGTGTGAGAAATCCTTCCTGGAGAACTGGGAAATCCTTACCAAAAGTGTGAGAAATCCTTACCAGAAGTGTGAGAAATCCTTCCCAAAGCTGTGGGAAATCCTTCCCAAAAGTGTGGGAAATCCTTCCTGAAGGGGATGGGGAATCCTCCTGGAGGAGTATGAAATCCCTCCTGGAGGAGTATGAAATCCCTCCTGGAGGGGTGGAAATCCCTTCTGGAGGAGTGGGAATCCTTTCTGAAGAAATGGGGAATCCTTCCTGCAGAGATAGGAAGTCCTTCCCAGATGAGATGGGAAATCCTTCCTGGAGAGGTGGGAAATCCTTCCCAAAGGTATGGGAAACCCTTCCCAAAAGTTTGGGAAATCCCTCCTGGAGAGGTGGAAATCCTTAGTGGAGGGGGTGGGGAATTATTCCTGAAGGGGATGGGGAATTCCTTCCGGAGGAGTGGGAATCCTTCCTGAGGAAATGGGAAATCCCTCCTGGAGGAGTGGGAATCCTTCCTGAGGCAATGGGAAATCCCTCCTGGAGGGGTGGGAATCCTTCCTGAGGAGATGGGAAATCCCTCCTGCAGAGGTGGGAAGCCCTTCCCAGGTGAGATGGGAAATCCTTCCTGGAAAGGTGGGAAATCTCTCTTGCAGGGGTGAGAATCCTTCCTGGGAAGGTGGGAAATCCTTCCTGGAAGGAATCATGGAGTATTTCCCTGTGGGAATGCTGACCCACTGAACCACTCTGAGCCTATGGAATTGCAGCATCCCTGTGGAATTGCAGCATCCCCATCTCCACCCCCTTGCCGTGCCCCATTCCCACCCAGGAGCAGGGATCCCTTCCCGCTCTCCTCTGAGCATTCCTTCCCCCTTTCCCACATCCGTCGGCCCCTCCATCCCTGGCTCTGGTCCCAGACAGGCTTCCCTGCCTCCCTCTGAGCTCTGCTTTGTCGGGAATGTTTTCCCCACACGCTGTGGGATCCCGGGAGCTGCCGGAAGGGGCTCTGCCAGCTTCCTGCCTTGGCTGCTCCATGGGCACCTCGTGCCAAGCTGGGAGCTCTGTGTGGGAAGCGTTTGTGGGATTGGGATTAATGGATTGGGGGGGGCTGGGGCTGGTGGGTGTTTGGTGTGGGTGGGATTTCCCCTCTTCCAGGAAGTAGGAAGTAAAATTAATTGGGACAACAGAATGGATCCTTCCTTGGTCCCTGCTTTGAAATCATGGAATAGTCAGGGAATTGTTTAGGTTGGAAAACAGCCCTTGGACACCCTCAAATCCCCCCAGCACCACCGACCATGTCCCCAAGTGCCACATCCACAGGGCTGGTAAATCCCTCCAGGGATGGAGACTCCACCACTGCCAGGGCGGGACAGCCCTTCCCAGGAGGAATTTTCCCAATATCCCACCTGGATATTCCCTCTCCTCCTGTCCCTGTTCCCTGGGAGCAGAGCCCGACCCCCCCTGAGCCCCCTCCTGTCAGGGAGTTGTGCAGAGCCACAAGGTCCCCCCTGAGCCTCCTTTGCTCCAGGCTGAGCCCCTTTCCCAGCTCCCTCAGCCTCTCCCGGGGCTCCCGCCCTGGACACGATGGATGCCGGGTCAGGACAGACGGACACTGATCCCAGCCCTCCCCGATCCTGGGATCCAGGAGGAGCTGGGGCTGCGGTGGGGTGTGGGATGATGCTGCCAGGGATGCAGGGCTGGGATGTGGCTGCCTGCCAAGGGTTTCCATGGAAACAGCAGCTGCTGCAGCAGGACTGCAGTGGGGGATGCAGGGATGGCTCTGCCATGGATCCGGCACCGGCCCCTCCCGGCTGGCACAGCAGGGAACACCTGGGGCCAGCTGCTGGTGACCCCTGGGCAAGGGTGGCAATCCAGACACACCTGCCAGGGACGGACAGGACACAGGGAATGGCTTCCCACTGGAAAAAGGGAGATTTGGGTGGGATCTTGGGGAGGAATTCCTCCCTATGTGGGTGGAGAAGCCCTGGCACAGGTTGCCCAGAGAAGCTGTGGCTGCCCCTGGATCCCTGGAAGTGTCCCTGGAGCGTCCTGGGATAGTGGGAGGTGTCCCTGCCCACGGCACGGGGTGGGATTGATGGGATTTAAGGTCCCTTCCCACCACAAACCATTGCATGATTCTGTGTCCCCAAGTGCCATATCCACACGAGTTTAACCCCCCCCAATGACAATGACTCTGAAATCCTGGAATTCCAGGGATTCAGCCCAAGGAGAGCGGTGGAACTGCCCCAGTTCCCAGGCATGTCCAAGTGTTTGCCTTCCTCAGCCAGCAGCTCCCATAAGGAACTCTCTGTTCCCCCAAACCCCCCATTTTGCCACCATTTCCTGCCAGATCCCGACTCTGCTTCACTCCCACTTCCCAAAATTCTCCTGTCCGCCTGCTGGGTGCCCTGTGGCTGCAGGGACACTGGGATGGGGACAGGGGTGTCCCTTGGGCTCATGGCTCCTTTTCTGCTCTCTCCACAGATTCCCTGGATGCCTCCAAGGCCAGCAAACTGGTGAGTGACCCCGGCACTTTGTCACCTCTGAGAGGTTTTCATCCCACTGGGAAGAGCACACGGACAGACTTTCATGGGATAAAATGCCCATGGAAAAGCAAATTTCTCCCGAAACCCATGGGAAACGAGGTGTAAAAAAAATGTCATTTTCAGCCACTGGCCAGGAATCTGTCAGTTCCTGAGGGATTATCCAGCACAGGTCCTGTGCCACACGTTTGGGTCCAAGTTCATCAGCATTCCCAGGCTGCTTCCTTCAAATCCATGGAATCATTGAAGGGACCTCAAAGCCCCCTCAGTTCCTGCTATGGGCAGGGACACCTTCCACTATCCCAGGGTGCTCCAAGCCCTGTCCAGCCTTGCCTGGAACACTTCCAGGGATCCAGGGGCACCTCTAAGGACCCCCAAATCCCATGGGAAGAGTGCATTTCTTGGGATGAGTGACACTGGCTCTCTCTGCCTTCCATGGGTGAACACCTCTGTCTTCATCCAGGAGCTCCAGTGGCTCCTGGGACACGGACAGGGACGTGCTGTATCCAAATGTGAGGG
Source organism: Lanius collurio (assembly GCA_020086605.1). Lineage (NCBI taxonomy): Eukaryota > Metazoa > Chordata > Aves > Passeriformes > Laniidae > Lanius > Lanius collurio. The sequence continues at coordinate 15,993 of JACBWW010000036.1, read as the reverse complement.
ACATTTCCTAAGGAATGGGAATGTGGAGTGAGTTCCTATCCTTGAGAAAGGCCATGAGGGTGTGGGGTGGTGAGGAATCATGGAATGCTGAGGTTGGAAAAGCCCTCAGAGCCCATCGAGTCCAGCACTGCCCGAGTCACCATTCCTGGGAACTGGGTGATCCTGGGGACACGGTGGATGGGTTTGTGTGTTTTGGGGTAGAAACTGGATTTTCCATGGGGATAAACTGGCCCAACTGGGATGTTGGGAAGCTGTGGGAAAGGAAATGGTGGGGACAAGGGGCTTCTGTGCAAGTGGCACCTGCAGGGCTGGGTCAGGGCTCATCGAAGCCCAGCGTCCTGCGCTGCCCTTCCAGATAATTCCCAGCAGTGGGAATTCTGCTCTCCACCCTGCTGTGGGACAGCTGGGATGGGGATGGAGCAGCACCTGGGAATTTCTCAGGCTCAGATCCCAGGGAATGTGAGCTCCAGCCAGTGGAAACAGATTCCCTGTCCTGTATTAGAGGGATTTGGGAAGGTTTATGCCTTTTCCTGCTGCATGGGGTGTGATCCATCAACCCCTGGCACTGCTGGAGCCCTGTGCTCCATGTGTTCCCTCCCTGATCCTCCTGGTTTAATTCCACCCTGGAATTCATTAAAAGGCAAAGAGGATCTTTAGGAAACCTCAACATTCTTGAAATCAGGGAGTGGGGATTGTTCCTGGAATTTTTTTTATGCTGCTGATGTGGAGAAGGGGTCAGGACAGGAGGTGCTGCTCCATGTGCAGCTGTGTTCTGGGGTATTCCTGGAACCATGGAATGGTTGGGAATGGGGATGGGAGGGACCCTAAAGCCCATCCAGGGGTATTTTCCACTATCCCAGGTTGCTCCAAGCCCTGTCCAACCTGGCCTTGGACACTTCCAGGGATGGGGCAGCCACAGCTTCTCTGGAAAATCCATTCCAGGGCCTCCTCACCCTCCTAGCAAGGAATTCCTTCCCAAAATCCCATCTCTCCCTGCCCTCTGGCAGTGGGAAACCATTCCCTGTGTCCTCGCATCCCCTTCCTCCTGCATCCTGGGAGATCCTGGTCCCCCCCAATCCCTTTAACCTGTCTTTGCACCATGAAATGATTTATCCCCCTTTGGATGTGTCCTGACTCCTCAAATTCTCCATGCTGGCAGGGGCAGGAGGTGGATCCAGAGCGAGGGGGTGACTCCAGGGCTGTTTCCTCCTTAATTTACTTCCATTTCCCTGATGATATTTCCCCTCCTGCCTTTCCTGCAGCCCAAGGTGGGGATGTTCCCAGGGAATGTTTCCCTGGGACCACGGGGGTCTGTCTAACATTCCTTCTGTTCCCTCCTCACGCAGCGCGGAGCCAAGCCCAAAAAGGTGCTGTTTGTCCCTTTTCCGCGCGCGGCCGCATGCCGGGGCCATCATCATCCTCACTGTGTCCCCATCCCACTCCATCCCAGCGCTGCATGGCTGTCCTTGCATGTGCTCCCAGCCAGGGAGAGGGGACGTGGCTCCAGAACGTGGTGGTGGTGTCCACATCAACACGGAATCGTGGAATGTTGGCGTGGGAAAAGCCTCAGGGGCCAGCGAGTTCCCAAACTGTGTCCCCAAGTGTCACTTCTGCAGGGCTGTGAAATCCCCCCTGGAATGGGGGCTGTCGCCCCTGCCCTGGGCAGCCCCTTCCAATGCTTTCTGACCCTTTCCATGAAGGAATTTTCCCATTATCCAACCAGAACCTCCCCTGGCACAACCTGAGGCCGTTCCCTCACAGATATTTTTATACACCCTAAACCTTCCGGTGACTCGGGGACAAGTGGCACCTTCTCAGGGCTGTCCTGTCCTGTCCTCCTCTTAGGGATACCCAAACCTACCTGGTTTGTGACAATTATTGGCACCAAAAATTTTTCGGACAAGGAAGAGCTGGAACTCCAAGGAATCCCGGAATGGTTTGGGTTGGGATGGACATTAACGGCCATCTCATTCCATGCCGTGGGCAGGGACACCAAATCATCATTCCCTGCAGGAAATTGGGGGAGGTTTTTTTTCTTCCTTGGGAATTTTGCCAAGAGAAAAGCCAAGGAGGGCACTGGAGAGGTGGGAGAGGGGAGGGAGGTGGTACCTGTGTGCCCTCAGCATCCCTTTGGTCCAGCTTGGCTTTCCAGCCACTTCTGCGTCGATTTTTGGGTGGAAAAATGGTCCACAGAGCTCTGGTTGTCCATGGGAAGTCCAGAGGTGAGGAGCGATGTGGAATCTGCTGAGAGCCTGCAGGGAGAGGCTGGGAGCACGTGTCCCCAAGTGTCCTCTCCTTGTGTCCCCCCAGGTCCAGGTCTGTGCATGTCCCCGAGGCTTCAGGGTCCGTGTGGATCCCTCATCCCGGTGCTGTGGGATGAAATTCCCCTTTGGAATGTTGGGTTCTTCCTTCCCTGTCCCTGTTCTGGCGGGTTTGCAGATGCTCTGTGTCCCTGCTGTCTGCTCAGAGCTGGGATTAGGATCGTGGGGGTGTGAATGTCACTGTCCCAAGGATCAGGGATCTGTCACTGCCCTGGGGATCGTGGATTTGTGACTGTTACTGCCCTGGGAATTGTGGAGGTTGTGGCAGTCACTGTCCCAAGGATCAGGGATCTGTCACTGCCCTGGGGATCTGTCACTGTCACTGCCCTGGGGACCTGGGGCTGTCACTGTCCTGAGGATCGTGGGGGTGTGACAGTCATTGTCCTGAGGCTCATGGATCTGTCACTGTCCTGAGAATCCTGGATTTGTCACTGTCCTGGGGATCTGTGACTGTCACTGTCCTGGCAGTCGTGGGGATGTGACTGTCACTGTCCTGAGACTCATGGGGGTGTGACAGTCATTGTCATGAGAATCCTGGATCTGTCACTCTCTTGGGGATCTGTCACTGTCCTGGGGGTCTGGGGCTGTGACTGTCACTGTCCTGAGGATCCTGGATTTGTGACTATCCTGGGGATCTGGATCTGTGACTCTCACTGTCCTGGGGTCTGTGGTTATGACTGTCATTGTCCTGAGGATCCTGGATCTGTCACTGCCGCGGTCCTGAGGATCCTGGTGTGTGACAGTCACTGTCCTGAGGATCCTGGATCTGTCACTATCCTGGGGATCCTGGATTTGTGAGTGTTCTGGGGATCTGGATCTGTGATTGTCACTGCCCTGAGGGTCCTGGTGTGTGACAGTCACTGTCCTGAGTATGCTGGGTCTGTCACTGTCCTGGGGATCTGGATATGTCACTGTCCTGACCCCCATCCAGGCCACACAGGCACACCTCACACAGGGACAGCCCCGTGCCAGGCTCTGCTGCCTCTCAGAATTCAACTTTTTCAGCCATTGATGACCCCGAGAGCCCCCCCTGCCCCTTGGGCAGCTCCTGCCCCGCACATGGCCGGGGGAGAATTGGATAATGAGAGTAATTAGTGGGTAAATCCTCGTTCCGGAGATTACAGCAGCTCCTGTGTGTCAAATATAGACTTTAATCATGTCCAGAGCTGCTGCCAGATGGGCCTTTCCCCTCCCTGCTGTGGTTTTTCCCCGTTTTCCATGGATTTGGGAGTGGTGTGGCCATTGTGGCCTTTGGGCTGTGCTGTTCCTGCAGAACACTGGGGTCCTGTCCCTCAGCTGTGACACCATGTCGGGGTGTCCTTGCTCTTGGACAGGAGATGCTGGCCTCTGTCCTGCCCAACCTGACTGGGAAAGACCCCAAAATTTGGTGAAAGAGCAGGAAAAGGGTGTTTCCCAGGTAATTTTTAGGATGAAACAGGGTATGCTGTCTTCATCCCCGTGGCGATGTGTCTGTGGTGGTGACAGGCCAGTGCCTTCTCCTGCTGCAGTGCTGGGTGCCACTGGGTCACAGATGTCACCTCCCAGGGCCATGCAGGTGGCAGGGCTGTGGTGGGAGCAGGGATGCAGGGAAAGGCTGGTCCCTGGCTCTTTGGGGGGATGTCAGGGTGAGCTGCCAGGGTCTGACACACTCCACAATCATGCAGTTGGGGAATATTTAGGTTGGAAAAGCCCTCTGAGACCACTGAGTCCAGCTGTGTCCCCAAGTGCCGCATCCACAGGTGGCACGAGCTGCTGCTGTGGCTCTTCAATCCTGTCCTGTCACCTCAGGCCACCTGTCCCCTGCAGCTGCAGCCAGTCTGACCCCTGGGATTTTCCCTCTGACGGATCAGGTTTGTCCCCCTCCAGTGACATCCCTGTTCCTTCCATCCTCCTGGTGGCATTCCGTGTGCCAGGGCTGGATTCCCATGGCGTGTCCTGAGGCTGGACCTCCCTCTCTTGCTCTGATCCCATCCCGGGGTGGCCACTCGGTGGCCGGGTCAGTGTCCAGGCTGTTATCCCGGCATTATCAAGGTCTCCATGCAGGAGCAGATGGCCCATTCCAGCCAGGAGCAGGTCCCAGATGGTCTGTGGGACGCAGAGGGGCCACCCCAAACCCCGTTAATCCTTTAAAGGAACAGATAATCTGATCAGCTCCAAACCCCACCCCCAATCCCAGCTGCCCAAACCATGTCCCATGGCAGGGCCTGGATGAACCCGGAGCTGATTTTCCAAGCGCTGCTCCTCGGGCCGGGTGTCACCCCTGTGGGAGCTCTTTGTGTCCCCAAGGGGGTTTGTGGCGAGGTCTGAGGTGATTATTCTGATGTGGTCCTTTGGGGCCGGGATCTGAGCAGCAGCTGGTGCTGCAAATGGATGAGCCCATGGAAAAGAGCACCTGGCATCTCCTCTCCAATCCCCCCAAGAGCCAGGAATTGTTCCATCTGTGGTGGTGCCACAAGTTCCTTCTCCCTTCTCATGGATTTTGGATAAAAAACCTCCCTTCCCCTGTCCCTGAGGAGTTTCAGGGGCAGCCCAAAGCATCCAACACCGTTTTGCTGTGGTTAAATTGTGTTTTCTCCCTGCTGCTGCTGCATTTATTAGCTACCATATGTGGGAGGAGTTGATATATTCTGGATTTAGGGAGCGAAGCTGTGTGTGAGGAGAGGAGCTGGTTCATTAGAGCAGCTCTAATACCCATAATTATCTTAAAGTTAAATCCATGTGAGGCTGCACGTGGCTCCTCCAGAGCTGGACAGGGAACTCGGATCATTCGGGGGCTTAGAGCCATGGATCCAGGGTGATTTCATCTGGAAATGCTTCATGAGGGGTTCTTTTTCCCTGTGGTTTGGATGAGGGCTGGTGGGAATGGGAGGGAGATTCTGCTGGAGCGTTGGAATGGATTTGGATGATGCCAAAAGCTGGGTCTGTGTCAGCAGCTCCTGGAACCTGGAAGGGTTCGTGGTGCTCATGGTGATGGAGCTCGGGGCTTCTTCGTTAAGAGATGCAATTACAGTAATTACAGCTCCCAAAAATGTCATTTGGGAACCCTCCCCTGCCCTCAGTGCCTGCCAGCAGCTCAAGGGAGCCGTGGGAGAGCGGGTCATGGAATGGGTTGGGTTGGAAAGAACCTCAAAGATCATCCATGGATTCCTTTCACTGTCCCAGGCTGCTCCAAGCCCCAGTGTCCAGCCTGGCCTTGGGCACTGCCAGGGATCCAGGGGCAGCCCCAGCTGCTCTGGAAATTCCAGCCCAGCCCCTGTCCACCCTCCTAGGCAGGAATTCCTTCCCAAGATGCCAGCCCAAGCTCCCCTTTCCCAGTGGGAAGCCATTTCCTGTGTCCTGTCCCTCCAGCCCTTGTCCCCAGTCCCTCTGCAGCTCTCCTGGAGCCCCTTCAGGAACTCTGAGGATTCCCTGGAGTTTTCCCTTCTCCAGGGGAACATTCCCAGCAATCCTGGCTCCAGAGCAGAAGGGCTCCAGAATTATGGAATGGTTTGGATTGGAACAGACCTTAAATTCCATCTTGTCCCATCACCTGCCATGGGCAGGGACACTTCCCACTGTCCTAGGTTGTTCCAAACTCCATCCAGCCTGGCCTTGGACATTTCCCCCACAGCTGCTGGATTCCCTGATCCAGAGGTTATTTAGGAAACAGACCCCACCACAGATCAGTTGGAATAGGGTGTCCCTGGCACCACCAGCCTGTGGGGCTGCTTCTAGGGAATGCCAGCTTGTGAGAAAAAGGGGCCTTTAAAGGCGTTTTCTGGGAGATTGGCAGGATTGTGCCGAGGGTGTGGAAATCCTGGAGGCAAAATTCCCTCTGTGTGTGTGGAGGGTTGGGTGGGCACCCCGATCCCCTTTCCCCTCGTAGTGTGGGAATATGGGAAAATGCTGGAGTTGGAGTGGGAGATGGGTGAGGGCCGTGCTGGCGTTACACCATGTCAGAGATGGGGTTTGGGGTGCGTGCACGTAAAGGGAGCTGCCGTCCTGGTCTCCAGCACTCCGTGGGGCGGGACACGGGGATTCATGGAGAGTTTGGATGCTTGGTGACATCCTCGGGGTTTCCAGCGGAGTTCTTGTCCAGGGACAACAGGAATGGCAGGCAGGAATTGCGGGAATGCTCCTGGCAGGGCAGCGAGGCTCAGGACGCGTTGGACGCTACCCTGTGTGTCCGGCGCGCTCTGCAGGGGCATTTTTAGGGCAGGGATTTTGGGGCAGGGGCTCTCCGAGGCCCGGGGGGATCTCTCCGCACCCTCAACCTTGCAGGGCTGCCCTGAGCTCCCGGGAATCTGCTGGCGCTGGATGGCAGCGCCGCAAGATGGTCCCTCTGTCCATCTGTCCTTCCCTCCGGGCTCAGCGCCGTCCATCTGTCCATCCGGCCTCCTCTCCGTCCGTCTGCCCGCTCCCGGGGGGATTCGCCCGGCGCTCGCAGCCGCCGGCGCGGGGCGGGTTCGGCTGCGGGCACCGCGGGGATGCCGAGCGCAGCCACGGAGCCGCCTGCACCGGGGAACAGCGGGCTCGCACCCGGGGGCTGTCCCGGGGGGGTGCTGAGCCGCTGAGAACCCCCCTCCCCGTCCCCTCCCCGGGCGCAGCATCGCATCCGCGCCATCCTCATCCTCATCCGCACATCGCCCGGCTCGGTGCAGCGCCCGGCGGTGCGGCCCCTCCGCGGTGATGTCATGAGCCGCCGGGGCGGTGGTTGGAGCCACCGGCGGAGAGGGGACGAGCGGCCGCGGCCGGGGGGGGCTGCCCTGGAGCCCCTGAGCCCCCGCTGAGCCCCCGCCGAGCCCCCGCCGAGCCCCCCGGCATCCCCTGGCGAGCGGCCGGCGGCGGCCGCGGCCATTTGCCGTGTCCGGCCGTGCTGACTGACCGCTGCTCCGTCTCCTCCCGCTCCGGCCGTCCCTGCGCGACGATGAGGCAGGCCCCGGCCACACGCAAGGTACGGTTCGCGCCCGCATCCCCGGGCATCGCATCCCCGCTTCCCAGCCGCCTCCTTCCTCCCCCTTTTTCCCCGTTTTCCCCGTGTTGATGCTGCCGGGCTGTAATTGGGAGCGTGACGGGCTCGGGGAGGGGGGGGCGGTGGGCGAGCATCGGTTCATGGCTGGCTTTGCCTTCCGAGCTCCCGGAGTCCCCTCTCCGTGTCACCCGGCTGTGCCCGCGGCGAATGCAGCGGCTCTGCGGCTCCGCCGGGGCCCTGTCCCCGCTGCCGGTGCCATCCCTGCTCTGGGGATGCTGATGCCATCCCTGTCCCCGGCTGCCGGTGCCACCCCGCTGCCTGGCGGTGTCAGTGCTGTCCCTGCTGCCCGTGTTGTCCCTGCTGTTGGTGCCATCCCCACTCCAGAGGTGCCAGTGCCATCCCTGCTGCTGTCCCTGTCCCCACGGCTGGTGCCTTCCCCACTGCCTGGGAGTGTCAGTGCTGTTCCCGCTGCCGGTGCCATCCCCGCTTCCAGTGCCACCGGTGCCCACCCTGGGGAAGCTGCATGTCTGTAATCCCCGTTTTCCTGCCGGCCACGCTGTTGGGATCAGCCTTTGGCATTCCCAGAGGCCGGTGGTAGCTGGGTCCCTGCCAGGCTGCCATTCCTGCAGGTGACAGCGCGGGCACTGGCCTATATGTTTATTTTTAGCGTAACCAGGATGTCACTGCTCAGCTTAAAGAGAAATCCTGGGAAATTCTGGCTGATTGCAGGGAACAGAACCGAGCTGGGCTGGCTGTGCCAGTACCTGGCAGTAAACATTCCTGATTTACACCTGCACCTCCCTGAGCTCAGACACTGATGCTCCTCATCACGTGTCCCTGTTAATCCTCTTCCCGATGGAAAGTTTCACGGATGCTGCTTTCCCTCTGCCCCATTGGTGCTCAGCCCCATACCTGGATTCCATCCTGCTTTTCCATCGTTCCTCTCCTTGCCCATGGAATCACACCTGTGAGAGCAGGCACCTGCCGGGTGGTGCTGGTTGTTTGAAAGGCAGAATTCCCAGCAGTATCCCAGGGAACCACACCTTGGGGGGCTCATCCTGCTGCTGGGGGCTGAGACTCAGCTTCAGCAGAGGGGAGGTGCCTCCAAGGGGTGAAATTCCCAGGAATTGAGTAGGAGGGCATCAGCACGGACCACCAGCAGCTCAGTGCCTGGGCATCACCTCCAGCATCGCCTGCTCTGCTCAGGAGCTGCTGCCAGTTGGAATCCTCCTGGAAACTCTGGGAATGCTCCACAGCAGCAGCCACAGTCCATGAAGTTCAGCTTTTCCTCATCAGAAGCCTTGAAACTTAATCCAGGAGAAGGCTCTGGTGGCACCTCCCCCGTCCTGCCCGCTGGAAGGTGACATTCACGCATTCCTGCCCATCCATCCGGTGCTCGCTGCTCCTGGCTGGATCAGGATTCCCACCCCTGGAGCAGAACCAAATCAGGAGGGACCTGTGAGACCCCACATTCAATGGGCAACCCCACCCTCACCCCAGTCAGTCCTTGGTATCCAGGAGGATTTTTCCAGAGTTCCTGCTGCCAGAAGCTGAGTCCATCTCGGAGCGCGCCGGTTTGGAGCCCCCAACGCTCCTCCGGGAGCAGAGGTTTTGTAATTCCATCAAATATTGATGCAGCAGCATTACACAGCAGAGCTTGGAACCTCCAGTGGAACATCCATCCTCGGCAGGGGGGTCGGAACATCCTGGATCCGGGAGAGTCCCCGTGAGGTTGGTGCTTCTGCTCCCAGTGCCGGCATGATGCCGGACACCGGAAAATCCATGTCCCATCCTGATCACCGGCTTTTCCAGAGCCCAGGGATGACCGGCTGGTGCTGTGGGGACAGGTGGATGGACAGGAAGGTGCCAACATGATGGGGAATCTGGCCAGCCACCATTCCTGATGGAAAAAGCAGCTGGAGCATCCCAGAGAATCCCGAGGGTCTTGGAGCTCCAACTTTTGGTGGTCTGCAGGTGGCATCCCGTGGAGGGGACTGGAGCTCTGGAGCAGGCACAAAGCAGGATTATTCCCTGTCATTCCACATGGCTTTAGGGATGGTTCCCAGGAGGCTTCTCCCTGGTTTTAGGGTTCAGTGTGGTTTGAGTCAGGATTTGAGTTGGTGTCCCCCACCCCATGGCCAGGACAAGGCTCCACATCTCCTGGGGCAGGGATCAGTGTCCCCCATTCCCATGGCCCAGGAAAAGGCTGAGTGTCCCCCAGGGAAGGATTTGGTGTCCCCCAGGACAGGATGTCTCTGGTGACCTTTCCTCATGTCCAAGGACTTGGTGGTCAGTGTGGGACCCCCCAGCCCTGCCCCACTCCTGAGTCCCCCACGTGTGTGGCAGGGAGTGGGGACATCGCCACCTGTGGAATTCCTGAAGAAGGCGTTTTCCAAGTGTTTCCCAGATTTTTGTTGCTGCTCCATGTTGTGTGGTTGGACTTTGGGAAGATGCCAGAGCGCTCCTGAAGGCTGTCCTGAGCCAGCCCTGGTTTCACCTGATGCTTTGGAGCTTTTGCTGCTGTCATTCCGTTTTCCCGGCAAATTTGGTGGTGCAGGAGATGCTGTGGAAGATGGGAATGTCTTCCCTTGGCATGCAACCTTTGGGAAAAGGCTGGAAGGGAGCAGAGCAGGATTTAGCTGAAGGAATTCCAAAGGTGACAGGAAGTTTGCAAGTGCAAACACATCCAGGATTATATTGAAAATAGGGAAATAGAGCTCTGAGGTTTCCCGAGGTTTTCCGTGTCGGATATCGACAGGAGCTGCCAGTCCCTGATGGGCTCCATGTGCCCATCCCGGCCCCATCCTGACATGGGATCATGTGGCAACGCCATTATCCATCTGTTCTGCTCCTGGTTATTCCCAGCTGGGATTAGGTCATGGAATCAGAAACGAGGGAGAGCATGGAAGTGCTCCAAGGCTGCAGCTGGACAGATGTTCCCAATGCCTGCGCCGGGGGCTCCTGCCCACCCGCATCCCCCCCAGGACCAGCCTGGCTGCTCCTTCTTTTCCATCCATTAGGGATTGTTTTTAATGGGAAAAATAAGAATTCATTCCATATTTGTCTCTGTTCCGGGCTGGGCCCCGTGGCCTCCCCTCCCTGATCTGCTGGGAGCTGCTGCATGTGCATGGAGGGATGTGTGTGTGTGTGGGAATCCCAAAATCAGGGATTATTTAATTCCAGCCATGAAAGGAAAAGTTGGGAGTTTGGGATCAGCTCCGTGGTGTCCCTGGAATTTTTGGTTAAACAAAGCAGAGCCCAGGGGCTCTGGGGCAGCTGGTCCTTTAGAAAATCAGAGGGATGAGGAGAGGGGAAAAATCATGATTAAGATAAAATCCCTTCCACCTCCTGCTCTGGGAATCTCTGGGAAAGGCAAGGGAAGTCAAACCCTGCCGTGCCCACAGAATGCCCGGCCAACCCAAACCAGGCTGTGCCTCTGAAGATTCCTTGCAAATACTTGGTGGATCTGCCCCAGGGTATCCGTGGGGTCGGGATGGGGGTTCAGGATGTGCCCTCTGTCCCCAGCTCTGTCCCCACACTGGGCTGGAGGAGTGGGGACAAGGCTTGGGGGTGACCAAGAGCTCTGCTCCTGTGATCCTATGGGAGCTGTGCCAGCAGGTCCATGGGATCTCTGCCCGTGGGTCCCATGGGATCTCTGCCCTTGGGTCCATGGGATCTCTGCCCGTGGGTCCATGGAATCTCTGCCCGTGGGTCCCATGGGATCTCTGCCTGTGGGTCCGTGGGATCTCTGCCCGTGGGTCCGTGGGATCTCTGCCCGTGGGTCCCATGGGATCTCTGCCCGTGGGTCCGTGGGATCTCTGCCTGTGGGTCCATGGGATCTCTGCCTGTGGGTCCCACCTAGAACAGCCCTGGGAGCGGGTTAACGAGCCCCCACACTAACGACGCCGCGCACAGCCGGTGCCACCGGGCACGCTGGCGATGCTGGGCACACTAACGATGCTGTGCTGTCTTTTGTCTCCTTTCCTGCCGCTCCGGCCGCCGCCGCCGGCCGCTCTCTGCTCTTCTCTCCCTGTGTGACTGTCTGTCCTCTCTGCTTCCGCTCCCGCTGCCCTCCAGAGCACCACCCGCCGGCCCAAGGTGAGCAGCCACGGTGGGGGCACTGAGTGTGGGGGGCACCGGGCACCGACAGCCCCATGGGTGCCAATGCCACTCAAATATGGATCACTGGGTGCCAACACTACCACAGACAGGGTCTGTTGGGTGCCAGCCCCACTCAAACACGGGTCATTGGGTGCCAACAACATCTCAAACGTGGCCTGTTAGATGCCAGCTCCACCCAAACATGATCCATTGGTTGCCAGCACCACTCAAATATGATCCATTCATTGCCTGCTCCACCCAAACATGATTCATGAGGGGCCAGCACCACTCAAACACAGTCCACTGGTGGCCAGACCCACTCAAACACAACCCATTGGGTGCCATCCCCACTCAAATGTGATCCATTGGGTGTCAACCCCACTCAAACGTGATCCATTGGGTGTCAACCTTGCTCAAACATGACCTATGGGGTGCCAAAACCACCACAGACCTGATCCATTCATCGCAAACCCCACTCAAACATGATGCACTGGTGGCCAATCCCACTCAAACACAACTCATTGGGTGCTAACCCCGTTTGAACACAATCCATTCGTTGCCAACCCCACTCAAACATGATCCAGTGGGTGCCAGCCCCACTCAAACATGACCCATTGGGTGCCCAAACCTCCACAAACCTGGTTTATCCATTGCCAGCCCCACTCAAACGTGATCCAGTGGGTACCAACCCCACTCAAACATGGCTGTTCTTGTGGATGCCAACTCAAACATGACCCACTGGGTGCCAGCCCCACTCAAACACCCTCTGTTCATTGCCAACCCCACCCAAACACGACCCATTGGTTCCCAACCCCACAGTGCATTCCCGTTGTCCTTCCACCTCTTTGTGCAGAGCCCAGAGGAGCTCACGGTGGGGATGAGCTCCTCTGAAGCAGGTTCTGATCCTTTGGGACCCTCTCCCAGGGTGGAATGGCCATGGAAGAGCGTGAAATCCATGTGGCAGTGCCCAGGCTCTGCCAGGGGGTCCCTGCAGGGGTTGCTCCTCCCAGTTTGTGGGACAGGGAACTGGCTGTCCCAGTTTGTGCTGGGATCTGAGTGGGATCTGAGAGAGCCTGAGGTGTTGGGCCAGGCTGTGTGGTCCCAGCTGGTCCTCAGGATTCACCTTGGGAAGGGACTTGTGGCTGGAAGAGAGGAAATGTGGGAGGGAAATCCTTCAAGATTGAGTTTGGAAATGGAGAACTGTCCTGTGCCAGGGTGCTGCAGGGAGGGCTCTGTCCTCACTGGATGCTTCCAGGACCTTGCCCCAGGCAAAGGTGGGTTCCATCAGCCTCAGGGAACTGGGATCCCATCCCATTCCCTCGGGTAGGATGGTCCTTGTTCCTGTCTCTGCAGGGATGTCCTGTGGGGACCTCCTGCTCCTCACGCCCTTGGCCTCACGCCTGTGCTGACCAGGGAGGTGGAGGCAGGATCCTGGAATCATGGAATGGGTTGGGTTGGAAGGGACCTAAAGCCCATCCAATTCCACCCAGGAGCACCTTCCACTATCCCAGGGTGCTCCAAGCCCTGTCCAGCCTGGTCTTGGGCACTTCCAGGGATCCAGGGGCAGCCACAGCTTCTTTGGGAATTCCATCCCAGCCCCTCCCCTCCCTCACAGGGAAGAATTCCTTCCCAATATCCCACCTAACCCTGCTCTCTGTGAGGGATCTGTGACCCCCAAAAGCACCAGGAACAACAAACATCCATGTTTTGAGTTGTATCTGGGAGAAGGCACGTGAGGCTCTGTGCCACTGAGATATTCCCTGTTTTCTGTGCTTGGGAGAACTGGGATCATCCCAGGAGGGCAGGCTGGGCCTATCCAAGGGGTGCTGGACTTGCTGCAGTTGAGTTAATTCAGATTTGCCTCCATTTTGGGCAAAATAAGGGCAAAGGGTGGATGTTTCTCCTTGCCAGCTGTGCCCATGGGTGAAACCACACACCTGGTGAACCCTCGTGGCACCAAAAAATCCCATTTCCAGGGATAAAATGAAGGCAGGAGATTTAATTTACACAGCCAGAGGTGAGTGCTCCAGAAATAGGGTCAGTGAGGAGATCAGTGGGAGCCTGGGGGCACCTGGTGCTCCTCTCACCCCTTTTCCCATTGCCTGGGTTCAGACAGGGATTAATTAACAGCCTCCTTAAGCGTTAACGAAGCAGCTCCAGCCCCTCCAGGCCCCACTGGACTCTGGGAATTCACTCCTTGTTGGTTTTCTTGTTGCTTCTCTAAAGCTGAGTTCCCATCTTGGTGGGTTCTGAGGTTTTGCTGTCTTGCCCTCTGGAGCTGGAACCTTTAATCCTGGAATCATGGAATGGTTTGGATCAGGAGGGACCTTGGAGATCATCCAGTGCCACCCCTGCCATGGCAGGGACACCTTCCACTATCCCAGGCTGCTCCAAGCCTCATCCAACCTGGCCTTGGACACTTCCAGGGATCCAGGGGCAGCCACAGCTTCTCTGGGCACCCTGTGGGATTTTTTCCCCAATGGATTATCCATTAATTCCTCCAGAGCAGCATTCCTGGGGGGGGTCCCACGGTGGCACGCACAGATCAGGATGTCCCCACTGTCACCACACCCCAGGTTTCCCCTGCTGGAAATGGGAATCCAGGAGCCACCAGGAGCAGCAGCTGCTGAGGCATCATCATGGAGGGAGGCAGTGGGAGCCCCATCCCTTGGGATGTTCCCTCCTGACTCCCCCTCACCTGTGCTGGTGTCTTGCAGCCCACCCGGACCCCCACGTCGTCGGCGTCCGGTGGCACGGCCGGGCCCTCGGGATCGGCCTCGGCGTCCGGCGGGGAGATGAGCAGCAGCGAGCCTGGCACGCCCGCCCAGACCCCGCTGGTGGCCCCCGTCATCCCCACGCCCTCCCTGGGCTCCCCAGGGGCACCCCCAGTCCCCTCGCCCACCAAGGTGAGCTGTGCCCTGCCCTGAGCGGTGCCCAGGTGAGCTCTGGGCTCTGCCGGTGCTGCTGAGGGAGGAAAGGGAACTGCCCCCAGCACTGGGAGGAGGAGGAGGAGGAGAAAGGGAGGAAGAGGTGCCCTGGAGGGTCTTGGGGGTGGTCACTGGGCTTGGGACTGCTGGAGCTGGCCAGGACAAAGGCAGAGGTAGCACAGCTGGGAGGATGCTTCCAAAGAGAATTCCCAGGGCACCTCCATCCCTTCCCAGGTCCCTGTGGGACACAGGTGGCATCAGAGCGGTTTGGTGGGTGGTGGTCGAGGCTCTGATCCTGTTAAATCCAGAGGGTCCAGTTGGAAACGTCCACTGGTGTTGGGAGAACTGGGGTGGATGCACTGGAGGCCCTCCTGCCTTGGGATGCAAAACCCACCTGGAGAAGTCCAATATTTCCCAAATTTGGGGATTTCTGATTGTTACAGAGTTATTCCTGTTTTGATCTTTAAAATACTTTTCCATCACTTCCATCCTGCTTTGATTAATGAGTTAATTAGAGCTTGGGAGAGATTTGGGGCATGAGGTCAGGGAGGGAAGAGCAGGAGAGGACGAAGTTCCAGGATTGCTTTGTGTGGAAGGGAGAGCTGGAGAAGGCACCTCGGGGTGGGAATAGGGGCTGTCCTCACCCATGTCCCCCATTCCCAGAGGTCTCTGGGAAGTGGTTTCTGTGACTGGGTGCAGAAGTGGCTTGTTTGGGGACATTGGAATGTCCAGGCTGGGAAAGCAGCAGAGGAGGAATCCGTGGGAGGTTCCTGCACTGCGCAGGATTTTTCCAAGCCCTGTTTCTTGTTGCCACCCAGCTCTGGGATGTGAAGCTTTAGCCCTGTGGCAGCTGCCAGGGAGGGGCAGTCACTGCCCCTCATCCCTGCAGCCCTTCTCTCGGGAATGCTGGCATCAGCCTTTCCCTACCCTGGGAGCTGAGCTGCTGGAAAAGGACCTGGATCAGTTTTCCCTGGGGGGAGATCACCTGGGAATGATGTGGATGCTGCAGTGGGATCAGGTAGCCACAGCTTCTCTGGGCAACCTGTGCCAGGGCTTCCCCACCCTCACAGCCAGGAATTCCTTCCCAAAATCCCATCTAACCCTGCCCTCTGGCAGTGGGGAGCCATTCCCCCTTGTCCTGGCTCTCCATCCTTTGTCCCAAGTCCTTCTCTTCTCAAACTGCCCCAGTATCGATGACAAAAGTCAGGCCAGGTTCCATGAGCTTCCAGGAACATCCCTGGAGCTCTCTCCAAAGGATTTCCCTGCTCCTTCCCTAATTCTTGGCTTGGTGTTGTAGGAGGAGGAGAATCTCCGTGCTCAGGTCCGGGACCTTGAGGAGAAGCTGGAGACACTGAAAATCAAGCGGAATGAGGACAAGGCGAAGCTCAAGGAGCTGGAAAAGTACAAGATCCAGCTGGAGCAGGTGCAGGAATGGAAGAGCAAAATGCAGGAGCAACAGGCTGAGCTCCAGAAGCGCCTGAAGGAGGCCAAGAAGGTGAGCGAGTGTCCCTGGGAATGGGGCAGTGCCCAGAGAGGTGACTCCAGGGGCAATTCCAGCCCTGACAAACCTTTCTGGAAGGAAATTTTCCTATTATCCAACCAAACCTCCCCTGGTGCAACTCGAGGTCTTTTCCTCTGCTCCTAATCAACATCAGGTGCATTTGAAGATCAGGGCTGAGCCGAGGTGGGACAT
>JACBWW010000035.1:8269834-8633809 GCA_020086605.1 Lanius collurio | reverse complement strand
TTATTCTAAATTTTAAAATGGTTGAGAAACCTGAAAGGCAAACATCATATCATCACACACGCAAGATTAGAACCAGTCAACACACACAGCCTCAGAAGCAGACACAGTCACTCATACCCTAAGCAGGCAGTCACACAGCCACCCATGCAGTCACACAGCCCTCAGCTTACACCCCAACTGCAGCCCTTACACAAAAAGCTCCACCCAAGAGGATGCTTTGACACGTCTTCCGGATGCCGCTCTCCTTGATGTTGAAGGGTAGACCCCGAGAAGAATCGGTAGCGTCGGTGACCGTGGAGACTCGAATGCACCTCGGGGACCTGCGAGACAACGTGAGAGAGTTCAGAAGGGGTCGATGGACGAGAGTTATTCCCACACCGGGCCCATGCATTTTCTACCCAAAAACCCATGGAAAAGTGAATACTCTAAGTTTCACAACTGTTCTACCTAACTGTGACTCTGTATGCTGAGGCAGGGCAGCTCCGACCCTAAGTGGCACGCCGACGGTGGCGTGCAAAGACAAAGAAAGATGACGAGAGGACTTAACGCGATTCTGTGGATGATCGATTCTCGATCTGCCTTAAGGCGGCGGAAGCTACCGAATGACCGCGGTGACGGGGGGAGGGTTTAACACCCTCCACGTAGAAGTTCAAGGGAATGGCACGTGAAAAGAAGACACGGCCGAGACTGAGAAAGAAAATGGATGAGAATATCTCGTATACTTCTTCCGGTCACAGAAAGTAAAAAGGCGAACGACCGCAATTAGCCCGATGCGGGAAGGTACGCGACTAGACTACAGCCGATACGGCCCGGAACGATGCCGAAGAGGCGTGGAGATGTAAAGAAGCCCTATGACGCAGAAGACGATGGACAAAAAATACATAACATAGACACAAGTTGAAACTGCCCGGCAGCTTCACCCGATGGACCCAAGATTCCTAGTGCAAGATGAGCCAGAGGCCGATGATGCCAAAGGAAAGAAGGCTCTTTGGCGATAACACGTGATGGTGAGATGGAACTCCTTGCGAGAAGTTAGTGCCAAAGCTGTTAAGAGGATGGTCGAGAAACTCGACAGGCCTAGAGAAGGAAGAGATGACTGCCAAGTGACCGTGGCTATAGCTCTGGGGCCCGAGGCGAGTTCCTAGGGCGAAAAGACCCGCGACGAGTTCGAGATGCGAAGAAGCCCGAGGAGGCGAAGCTCGTGAGGGTGAAGAGACGGGTCGGAACTGCCCTGCCTGGCAAACGGTCGAGTGATGCTGAGGAAGAACCCTCTCCCCTTAATTCCAAGGGCCCTGTCCCCCCTACAGCCCTATCGTCTAAGCTAACTTCAAATTCTGATTTGAAAGGCTTTTCCCCTTCTCCCAACCACCTGCCCAGACACTTAGCTTTAGGAAAAGAAGCGGACGAAATCCATCCTCGACGGAAAAGAACGCGTGGGCGTCGAGAGGTTCTCCACGGTGCGAGTGGGTGGCTGCAAAAATTCAGAAAGAAAACTGAGACTGCGCCGAGATGTCCCAAAAGCGACCCCTTCCGCGATGCCTCCCTCCCTCGGCACTGCCGAGAGCCATCGCTTACCTGTCTTTCCGAACTTCGGGTCCGCAGCTCCTCACGGTACCTAGGATGAGAAAACAGAAAACTTGACTATTGCCCTCAAAAAGAGTAAGTCCCAGAGCTTCTCTGCACCACTGCCTCAGCTCACCTCAAATCTTCGTCCGACTCCAGAGGGGGCCCGGAGGATACCTGCAAAGAAAAATGTACATGCTTAGCACGCTGCCATCTACGGCTCGCCTATTACTCGCCCTGCCTAAATGCTGACTCACCCGTTTGCCTCCCATTCTTCCTATGTCTGAGGGGGTGGCAGCATCTGCAAAGAAATAAAAGAAGCATGGTGAAAGACGGCAAAATCACAACCTCCCCCTTCAGACTGAAGCGTCCCACACCGATAGCTTAAGCTTGTACCCACCTGGCCACCGGTATCCTGGGCCGGGACGTCTTGCGAGTGGACCCCCTAAAATACACAAATGGCAACAGATGCTTAGAGTTGCGCTAGAAACAGACAGCCCGGCGATAACAACTCATTTTGTCTGGTGGTCACCGCTTACCTTGTTTGCTTGACCTGGACCGCTGATATCTGGCTTTACCTCCTAAAAATAAAGACAAAGAACAAGGCTGTAACATAGCCACCATTTAACCTTGCGCTGCAAACACAAACAGTGACTGACCTTTCTGTGAGAACCCTGTCAGCCAGCAGGGGGTGCTCTGCCACACATTTCTTCCATCTGCATCTGAAAGAAAAGGATGACAAAAGTCAAAGTGCTGCAGGAGAAGTTATCAGCTCCAGCCACCCTCTGAAATTCTACAAATACCATCTAGGGGCCAAACAACACCCTACATCACAAATTTCAAGTCCCGGGAGCCGGTCCCGTTACACCTATAGGCCAGATGGTGCGGCAGGGCAGAGCAGCTCCGGGCCGAATGCGTGCGGACGCCTGTGACACGAGACGTGATGAATGAGGGGAGAAAACTCTCGGAGAGAGGAAGGATCGCAAGGACCGAGAACAAGATGAACCGGGCGAGATCGATGCCGAGCCGACGAGGCTCAAAGAACCCTGGCAAAAGAAGAAGCCGATATGACTTATTCCGAGAACTGCGAAGATGCGAGCCCGAGAACGGTACGGGCGGAATCCTCTATTTCTCTTCACATTCTCACAAATCCTAATCCTCTATACCGGAGCGCTGCAGTGCATAGCTGTGAATACAGCTCAGAACAAGACTGGAAAAGAAAAGCAATTCAGATGCACCTTTGAGTTCACAACTCAAAGGATAGATAATATCAGCAGCAGGCTGAGAAACATCGAGAGCGGAGATGGTAAAAACGGAGCCCAGCATTTAAAATAAGCGTCTCAAAGAGCTAAGGCAAAAGACCTGCGACACCAGATGCCGACGAGACACGGAACGCACGAGAGACGAGCGACACGAACCGGGACTGCTCTGCCCTGCGCACCTCGGCGTTGTGATCGAATGCGAGACTGTCCCTTCTTGTGGCCTGAGGGGCCCGTTCTCGAGCATCCCCGCCTCCAACGCTCGCTCGGAAATGCCTCCCGGCGAGCCCCGACCCCTTGTTTCCATCCCCTCGACTTATCTCTCGGACGTCCGGCGATACGAATCCGTCTCGGACGCGGGAGAGGGCCGCCTCGTGGACCCTGAGCCTCCTGTCGTCGCCGGGCTGCCGTCTCTTAGTCGGCTACAATAAAGAAAACTTAACGTCGGTGTGCGAATCGCAACCTGACGCCCGAGGAATAACGACTTTTTCTTTCCACAAGTAACCGCTTACCTCGCTCCATCGACCTTGACTGCTGAGATCCGGATTCACCCCCTAAAAGCAAAGAACAGTGCTGTCACACATCCGCACTTAACACTTGGCCTCCTGCGGAGACAAACTGAGACTGACCTTCTTGCGGGAACCCCCTCGGCCGGCAGGGGGCGCTCTGCCACACATTTCTTCCATCTGCATCTGAAAGAAAAGGATGACAAACGTCAAAGTGCTGCAGGAGAACTTAACAGCTCCAGCCATCTGCTGTCAAGCTAGGAATACCATCTAGAGGCCAAACTAAACCCTACGTGACAAATTTCAAGTCCTTGGAACTTGTCCTATTAGACCCATAGGCCAGGCCATGCAGCAGGGCAGAGCAGCTCCGGATGCAACTCGTGCAGGCACCCGTGACACAGAAGACAACAAACGAGGGGATGACAGGAACGGAGAAAACTCTGGGCGAGAAGAATGAGCACAAGCACATTAAAGGAGCTAAGGCAGAAGACCTGCGACACAAGAGGACCAAAAGACAAAGAAGGCACAATAGACGAGTGACAAAACGTGCGCCGGTCCTGCTCTGCCCTGTGTGGCTCTGCGCCGTGAACAAAAGGGACGCTTGTCCTTAATTTGGCCTAAGGGGCCCCTTCTTGGATAGCCCCACCTCCAAAGCTCACTCAGAAATCCCTCCCGGCGAGCCCCTACCCGGGACCCCCCTTTCGTCCCCTCGACTTATCTCTCGGATGGCCGGAGATGCGAATCCGCCTCGGGCGCAAAAGAATGCTGCCGTCGGGAAAGCTCACGCCGTCGCGGGGCCTCGGTCTCTCGGTTGGCTACGATAAAGAAAAATCAAACGTCGGTGCACGAACCTGACACCCGAGGAGTAACAACTTTCTCTGCCCACCGGTCACCGCTTACCTTCCTCACTTGACCTTGATTGCTGATGTCCAGCTTAACCTCCTAGAACTAAACACAAAGAACAATGCTGTAACATAGGCACCATTTAGACTTGCCCCACAAAGACAAACGGCAACTGACCTTCCTGTGGGAACCTCCTCACCCGATAGGAGATGCTCTGCCACAGATTTAATCCATCTGCATCTGAAAGAAAGGGACAACAAAGGCCAAGTGGTTAAGCAAAGCTAAAGGTTACCTGTAGTATCTTCTTTCTTCTCCACCTACTCCCCACTCTATTCCACAGGGCAGAGCAGTTCCAGGCTAAACACAAACTTCAATGACACATGAGGCTACAAACAGTGTGACGCGAGGATAATTAAATAAAAGTTCTCGATGGGAAGAATGACGGCAAGGACCGAGATGACACCAAAAGAGACGATCGGTGGCATGGCGAGAGCGGACGGAAGTGGCTCTAAGGAGCAGAAGAACAGACCGTAACAGAGTGACCCGTTATAAGAGCTGTCGGTCACGAGGATCGAGACGAGCGAGACGACCCTACGTTCAGAAGGCACCCCGGATCCTTACAAGGTTATAAGCCCCAGGACATTACAACTCACGGCCAGAAGGGATGGATGGCAATACGGCCGGGAAAAAGGCCTCAAAAGACACCCGGCTAGAAGCTTCCGAGACGCGGACGAAGGAGCCGGTAAGAGAAGGAACCGTATCGGCGACGTGCCGAGAAGCGCGAACGTTCGAGATGATGGCTGACTCTTGCCGTGAGGTCCTCAAGGATAAAAGGCGGACCTATCTGATCCGAGGGATCCCCGAGACACACCGGACAACACGACACGTGACACGACACAGACTGGAACTGCTCTGCCCTGCACACCCTACAGTTGCAATCAAAAAATCTCCCTTTAACTGTCCTAAAGGCCCCTTACAGGACATCCCTTAACTCTGCACTGATTAATACGTCTCTCCCGGAATTTCCATCCCGCTATCATCCCATCTCCGAGTCAAAGCCCCCGACTTAGCTTTTGGATGACTGGCAATGTGAATCCTCTTCGGACATAAAAGGAGTCCTCTTCACCTGTCTTAGAAGTCCTCGTGATAGCCCAGTTAGCCTCTTAGTCAGCTAAGATAAAGAAAATCAAACTCAATTCACATATTTAGTGGCATACGGGCCAAATCCTGCCACTTCGGCTACTCGCCCTCTCCTAAGTGCGCCCGGGTCCTCGAGTCTCTGGCTTTGCCCCGAGTCAAAAGCCGTGGCTGTTACTGCAAGGGACGCCCGGGTCAGCGGGGGACAAAGACACACGGTGTTTCCGTGAGTGTTGTGGATGCATTTGTGCGCTTTAAGACACATAAATGCACTGGCTGTGCTTGAGGAAAAGCCTTAGGGGGCCCCAAATGAACGCCGCTTCCCACCGTGTGGCTTTTGAAACCCCTCCCGACGTGTCCTGAACCGGTGACCCTGCTCCCTTCTCCCGGACACGATCTTACCTATCTGAAGCCTCAATTTTGGATGTCATCTTTGACATGGAGTGGGTCCCTTTTGTCACAAGATGAATCTGCTGAAAAAATTCCAAGCTTCGTACTTGATGCAATCCAGAAGTTACAATGCTCCTAAAAGAAAAAACAAGAAGAAAACCAAAATTACAAAACCACCTTATGACAACTAAAGACTCAGACCAAAATCATGAGCTTAAACACTCTTTGTGTTCTATGCTATCTTTCTTCATGGTGCCTTCAAAGCTGCTATTAACCTAGAGGCCAAAAAAAGCAGCTGAAAAAAACAATGCTCCTCAAAAAAAAAAACCAAGAAGCAAAACCAGAACTACAAAACCCCCTTACCACACCTGAACACTCAGCCCAAAAACATGAGCTTAAAAACTCCTTGTGTTCCATGCTATCTTCTTCATGGTGCCTTCAAAGCTGCTATTGCTCTAGAGGCCAAAAGCAGCAGCTAAAAAAAACAAGAAGACAAACCAACATTACAAAAGCACCTTACCACACCTGAACACTCAAGCCAAAACCATGAGCTTAAAATCTCCTTGTCCTTCATGGTGCCTTCAAACCTGCTGTTGCTCCAGAAGAAGCAGCTGAAAAAAAAAAAGGCTCCTCAAAAAAAAACAAGAGGAAAAACCAAAATTACAAAGGCCCCTTATGTAACATCCCTGAAAACTCAACCCAAAAATATAAGCTTAAAAACTCCTTGTGCTCCATGCTATCTGCTTCATGGTGCCTTTAAAGCTGCTGTTGCTCTAAAAGCCAAAAGAAGCAGCTGAAAAAAAAAAAAACAAGGCTCCCCCCCAAAAAAAAAAAAACAAGAGGAAAAACCAAAGTGACAAAAGCCCCTTTTGTACCATCCCTGAATACTCAAGCCAAAAACATAAGCTTAAAAACTCCTTGTGCTCCATGCTATCTGCTTCATGGTGCCTTCAAAGCTGCTGTTGCTCTAAAAGCCAAAAGAAGCAGCTGAAAAAAAACAAGGCTCTCCACCCCCCAAAAAAAAAAAAAAAAAAAAAGAGGAAAAACCAAAGTGATACAACCCCCTTTTGTACCATCCCTGAATACTCAAGCCAAAAACATAAGCTTAAAAGCTCCTTGTGCTCCATGCTATCTGCTTCATGGTGCCTTTAAAGCTGCTGTTGCTCTAAAAGCCAAAAGAAGCAGCTGAAAAAAAACAAGGCTCTCCTCCCAAAAAAGAAAAAAAAAACAAAAAACAAAAAAACAAGAGGAAAAACCAAAGTGATACAACCCCCTTTTTATCATCCCTGAATACTCAAGCCAAAAACATAAGCTTAAAAACTCCTTGTGCTTCCTGCTCTCTGCTTCATGGTGCCTTCAAAGCTGCTGTTGCTCTAAAAGGCAAAAAAAGCAGCAGAAAAAAACAAGGCTCCTCAAAAAAACCCAAGAGGAACAACCAAAATTACAAAAAGCCCTTACCATCCCTGAAGCTACAACCCAAAATCCTGAGCTTAAATACTCCCTGGGTTCCATACAATCTTCTTCATGGAGATTTCAAAGCTGCTTTGCTTCTAGAAGCCAAAAGCATCAGCTTCAAGAAAAGCTGAGATAAGCAGATAGAGCTCCTTCACCAAAGTGAGAGGAGACCTCTTATCCCAGTGAATCCCAGGGAGGGACTGAAGACCAAGCCCAAATCCCAGGGTTAATATACCCCTACCTGAGCCCGCCTCTCATTCCCATGATGCCTGGGGAAAAGGGTGGAGGTAATTATCATCAAGTATAAAAGCCCTAAGAGGAGCTGTGCCTTTTTGGCTCCTCTGATTCAAATTCGAGGTAAGTGAAGGGCTGGGTAGAGGAAAAAGCTCTTTGGGGAAATTCTACCATGTTCTTTTATGCGGTAACTATATTGAGGGACAGGGCAGTGACTGGGGTAGAGAGAGAAGTTCTTGTTTTGGTGCTGGAAATAAGCAGGGTGTTTAGTTGTTTTTTTGCATCATTCTTCCTTAGCGATTGGTAAGTGGTACTCCACTTGTGACTAAGTAGGGTGGAGAACAATAGTAACGATACAAATGCTGTAACTCTCACTGGGACCTCTAATTAGAGCTATATGCTTTATAAAGGAAAATTAAGAGACTCCCGGGCGGCGTTAGGGCTATGTACCTGCCGGGCTGGCTCCCGTGCCGGACCTTCGCTACCGGGGCGCCGGTAGGAGTTCCCTGAAATGCAGATTTAGACTCTTAAAATGCTGAAAAAGGGTGAGCTTCCTTTAACTGAACCCTTTAAAGTGAGGAAATGGGGGGTGTTTACCCCCGCTTAAAGCGATAGGAGGGCAAAACCCAGCCTTCTCCCCCTTAATCTAATCCCCTAAACTATTGGGAAAAGAGGGTCTTTCCTCACTTTAAATCGCCCAAATGATGGGAAAAGGGGGATTTTGCCCTCCGTTCAAACCCTTAGAAAGGAGGGACAACTGTTTTTCCCCCTGCATTTAATCATTCTGGGGACAAAAAATGTGGCAGTTACCCTTAATTTAAAAAACCTGATTGTGAAATAGCACGGTCGAGGTTTTCCCCTTCCGTTTGAACTAGAAAGTAATGGACAATGGGGATGTTTTGGCACCGTAGATTGATAATTGGGATAATTAGCTGCTTATTGGAGTCACTGTTCCTTAGTGATTCCTGAGGTGACTAAGTAGGCTGGAGAACAATGGTAACGATACAAATGCTGTAACTCTCACTGGGACCTCTAATTAGGGCTATATGCCTTATAAAGGAAAATTAAGAGACTCCCGGGCGGCGTTAGGGCTATGTACCTGCCGGGCTGGCTCCCGTGCCGGTAGAAGTGCCCTGAAATGCAGATTTAAACCCTTAAAATGCTGAAAAGGGGAGAGCTTCCTTTAACTGAACCCTTTAAAGTGAGGAAACGGGGGCTGTTTACCCCCGCTTAAAGCGATAGGAGGGCAAAAAAACAGCCTTCTCCCCCTTAATCTAATCCGGCTGCTACGACCGTCGTTCCCGGAGGGACGCTCGGGATATCGTTGGCCCCTCTGCGCTAGCAGTTCCCGGTGCAGGTGTGTCCGGGTAATCCTCTGAAAGCAGCTGGTCCCACTTGGATTTTGGTGCCAAGGGAAAATCCAAGTTAAGAATAATCAAAATAGGAGCTAGGTCTCAATGAAACTCACCTTTCCGAACTTATTTGGGCTTAAAAAAAAAAAAAAAAAAATTGGGCGTGCCCTTGTCAGCAAAGCACCTGTTAGGCAAAACAGGCTTAAAATGCCTGTCAGCAGGAAATCCGGGAGAAATGGGCTGCTGGCTCCCGGCATCCTGGACTTTCCGGGCAGTTTTCCTACTTCTGGGGGGTTGCACCGCCATCGCACCGGAAAGGGAAGACGCGGAGAGAGTGGCAAGGGGGTAGACAATTGCCGACACATGTCCTTGCATTGCGGTTCCTACCGGTGGGTCTGTGCTGCTGGAAGTACGAAGGAAATAGGCCTTGGAATACCTGTTTGTTACCCCGTGGGGCTTGGGAGAGACTCTGGAAGTGAAATTCTAGGGATATTCCCCTTGCTGGAGTGAGAAGCAGTGGAAGCTGTTCGCTGTGTGCTTCTTTATCACCTTCACCTCGGTCCCCTGGAGCCCCAGGTAATCCCACCTCACCTTTGCTTTTTCAGGGGTCTCTAATTTAAATCAAAATTTAAATGCCATTTTGAGTATGTCACTTCCTCACCGGGCGGCTTCAGTACGTGGTTCTTATGACCAGGTGGCAGCAGCGATTGAAGTTCCAGCCAAGATCTCAGCCTGTGTTACACCGAGACAGAAAAGACCCCACTGAATACTCAGAGCTATTTCTATTGCATTCGTAGAGGTATTTCCTTCCATTTTCCAGCCCTTTATTGATTTCTTATATGTAGAAGTTACATTTGCATTTTTAAACCCTGTATATCTATATTTTGAATTTCTTATCCTCCAAGATCCTGCACATAGTACAGCAGATATGGGGCTGTACTTTGAAATCAATTTTAAGAAAAATTATTCTTTTTATATACATATATCTAAAAAGCTAAGAAACGCTACAGTTTTTTTGTATTTTTTGCACAAACGCACCCCCTAAATTTTGAAGCATTTTTGGGCTGTAACCTCCCTTTTTTGGGAGGACCCCACCTAACCCCTCCCATACCCTACTCACCATCTCCTCCATTGCATCTTCACTCTCCCAGTGACAATGGGGGTGCCCCAAATGACATCATCATCCCCCAGACTCCAACTCCCTCCCTTTTTACGTGCTCCCAAGAAAAGCGCAAAACAAACCAAACTAGCCTGGACAGCAGCACGTCGCTTTAATAATGCCATTTACATACGTACGTCCCCCCTCCGAAAAGGGTGTCTGCTAGAAAAGTAAAGGGAGGGCAGCCCCCCCCCCCAAATGATTGAAGTCCCTCCCCAGCTCCTGTCGCGCAGGCTGGCGGCTGCCCCACAGCAAAGGGGCAGTGTGTCCGAGGATGGTGCCTTGTCTCTCGCTCTGGGTCTTCTCCGCCTCGTTCCTCCTCTGTTCCTGCGCTCCGGCCGGTGCCAGGTGTCTCATCTCTTCCCTACGATGCTACTGCAGGGGGGGGATCACCGTGCGAGGCTGGAGGATACGGCTGTACCGTGATGGGAATCTGCGCTCACGGACCCACCGCAACACCTCTAGCCCTCCCACCGCTGCTGCGTGGCTCACTCGCTTGGTCGAAACAGCTGAAAGTCAAGCATGAAAAGTCTCCACTGCGTCATGTCTGATTGGTATGAAATGTGATTATCGCTACGCTTCAGACAATGCTATTGTGGCACTTCTAATTTCATGCTTCTAAGCAAAATTTTTATTAGAGTAATAGATCTGTGACAAACTCTGATAACTGGCTTGTCTCAGTGTTAAGTAGTACAACGCTCTGCAGATGTGTCTCGTTGTCCTTTGCTTTTTAGCTGGAGGACAAGTCACCACGCAAGCTCACTTCCGGTCACGTAGTGGAAATGGAAATCATTGTGGTGTAGCATCTTGACTCGAGAGCAGCATTCCACGGCAAATCTGACCTATCCTCTTGGCCGTCTTGGAACGGACTAGTTTCTGCTACTTGCAGGCATATTGAATAGGCGTACTTTTCGTGGAAAACTCTCAGGAGGTGTCTCAAATGATGTTTTACCGTTAACGTTTACAAAGCCTGCATTTGGGAGGGGCGGTGCTGGCTAAGGTCCCTCCCTGCACAGGGGCGAAGGACCCGTTCCCTCCCCTCGCGGGGCTGAGGCTCTCGGCGGCGGAGGACGGACCGGTCGCTCGCAGCCCGGGACTACAGCTCCCGGCGGGCACTACCGGCGGCGCAGCGGCCGACGCGACGGCCGGCGCGGCGTATGAGTGGTTGGCGGGCCGGGGCGGGCGCGCGGGGCCGTGCGCCGCGGGTAGCGGGATGTGCGCGCGGAGCTCCCGACGCCTCTCCCGCGCGGGACGGAGCCGCGGGAGCGACGCTGGAGGGGTGAAGCCTCCGTCAGGCCGTCCGCATGGAGCTGAGCAGCGCGGAAGGGGCGTCCACCCGATTCCTCGGCCTTACTCAGCGGTACCGGAGGCGGGGGCTAAGCTCGGGTGGGGCGGGGCGTGGCGTGCTGCCGACCGGCGATGGCGGAGAGGAAGGCAATGCCTTGTTTCCGCAGACGCGGGGCTGGAGGGGCCGCCGGGGCGAGCGGCGCTGGAGGCTCCCGCGGCGTGGGGCTGCTGGCCCTCGAGCTAGCGGAGCAGCAGGAGCTCCCGAGCTGCAGCTGTCTCCCTCGGGGGCTGCTGCCGGTGGTGTGGGCGGATTCGGACGAGCGTCTTCAGAGTCCGTTTCGCAGCGTATTCAGCGTTGCGCTCGTGCAAACAGCCCCGGGATACCGCTGCAATTACACGGCTGCCGACTGCGTTTGTACCTGTGACTCTTTCTTAAATGAAAACAGATTGACCGATACCGGCGAGTAAACATATAGACGGTAAGGAGAAGGGCAAGCCCAAGGGGCATGCGGTCTCCGTCCTTCTGATCGCACAGGTGCAGTCTGCGAGCTCTATCCCTTCTGCCACTACTTTCCCGACCCCCAAGTAAAGTGCTTTCCAGTGTGGAACTTCTACAAGACAAAACTTGTGATTTGACACTAGGATCCTAAAAACATCTAGATTTAGTCTAGCAAATACGTTCAATCGTGCTTTGTTGTTCAACTTTCAGGACTATCTTATAGGAGCTTCTGTTGAAACGGGAGGAAGCTACTCCTCTCTCCTCTTTGTCGTTACTGTTCGTTTGTACAACTGCACCTATGTTTCTAGACAAATGGGAAAGGGAGGTGGAGTATACTGTACATGCTGTAGAAATGCACGTAAGCCGGTTGGTTTTATTCACATGAGTAAAGGCACGTCGTATTTAAATACTTCACAGCGTAAGGAAATTTTAGATTATTGAGCCCAGCTAATCTGAGGCACTGACGAACTAACCTCTTCAGTGCCGGCAGCTCATCTCAATAGGATGGACACTACTCTAAAAGCGTCATAACCGGAGCAGCCATTTTTCTTATATAGGTCGGGGCTGAGGAAGGATATAATTCAATTAGGAAAATTAACATGAACAGTTGGTTTTAATCACCGTGTATTTTTTAAATTAGCAGATGCAGTATGTCAGAGAGTTGAGTACAAATCGTGGCGGTAACCAAGAACAGAGAGCCAAAGAGGTGTGCAGGCAAGAATTCATTACGGACTACATGCACTTAGGCAAATAGCACAATGATGTGACTCTTACCTGTGCCTAAAGCGAAGCTAAGATGCCTAATTTTCATGACGTTGTCTCTGTAGCGTTTATGGTGGTGTGAGATTCTGCTTTAATGACTAGATGCGAAGCAGATGACGTGCAATATGAAGTGGTTAGGTTGAGAAGAAGCAGAGATTAGCGCTCGGGTATAATTCTGACTTCTAAAAGGACTTCTAGTGTGTTTGAAGGTTAGGTATGTTTTAGGTAGTTTGAATTGGGACATATGTGAATGAGAATATTAATATTAAAGCAGTCTTGTTTTAATCGTTAACTCAGATATACTCACGTTTTTTTTAATTAGTGAGAGTGGTGTCAGAAAAATGCTTTTGATACCAAAGGGTGTGGTTTGTGGCAAGTGTATGGCTTCAATGAAATTACTGGAATGTAGTTTGCGAAGAGGTGGTGCTTAGTGTGATACGAAGGTATGAGGTTATATGTGGTAAGGCAGGTGGTTTTTGAGCTTCACATTCTAGGATTACTTTTGTTTGCTATCTTGGTTAAAGCCGTGGAGGGAAACCTCTGAAGTGCTGTCGTTTCCTTAGGCTCTTAAATGAAAGTGCTGGTCTAGTTTCTCCGGGTGTGTAGGCGAAAAAAAGGTGGAAAAGGTCAGTAGCAACACACTAAGTGCGGTCTTACTGAGTCGTACAGTGCGGTTGTCCTATTTGAGGCATCAAGTTTACATTTTGGATGCGGTTATAAGACACCTCGTGCTTTGGAACTCTGATTGCATCATGCCTAAGTATTTAACTTAATCGTAGCTTTTGCTTCCGGTCAGGACACGGACGTTTCCCTTGGGAGTCATGTGAAAGCCGGACTGCAATGGCCACTAGAGATTGTGCACGCTGTAAGAAGTGTTCCCCGCAGCAATGAGTTTATACACTACGAAGCTTGTTCATATTTTTTTAATGGCAGGGTACGGCATTGTGGGAAATGTGAGGCTAGTTGACCTGTGTACACTGATGAAGCGTTTCTGTTCCAGCTCTGTCTCTGAAGATCTGGGTTGCAGACGCGGAGAGTTTAGCAGAAAGCATTATGGATCTGTGGAGCTCGTAAGTTTACATAGCCTGTCCTTCAGTTTATCAGCTTATAATGCAGAGCTCTAATCCTTTTCATTTCCGAGTAAAAAAATTGGATCTGGTTTGCAATATGTGCTTTCTAAGCTGGACTTGAAAGTAATAAGCGAATAGAAAGCGGCTTCTGAATAGATACATATCAGACTGATGATAGGGGATCTTTTTACTACCTTTTTTATTAATATTTTGTTGTAACACTTCAGGAAGTTTTATATAAATACCGTGGTTACTTGCAGATGGAAATTGAGCCTTTTTCCTCTTGGAAGCTGAAGATGGCCAAATATTAGGGTAGTATTTAATGAAGTACTTGCAATTATGCAAGTTATAAACTGTACGTATGTTCACATGCGTACAAACACACGTATGTAATTTTATAGGTACGTGACTCATAATAGTGGGAGAGGGCTTAAAACTAAATGAGCTAGTCAGAATTAGGGTTTTGACAAGGGTTCCCTAGAATCTATCCGTTGTTCTGCATGTTCCTGAAATTCAAGGATTAAGTTGGCACTTCATTTTTCTCATATATAAATTTCTTTTCCACAGTGAAAATATGTCAGCGGTTAAAACTGTCATTCTGATTACAGAGTCGTAATGAAATTGCATAGATTTACTGTAGGAAAGCAGAAGTGGGGAGGAGTTAAGACAATGAACTCCAGCTCTCTTATTGAGGGTAGAAATCACAAGTTTTCTATTAGCTGTAGTTGCAATTTTAAAGTTCTTGGGTAGTATGTTTACTAACGTGTATGTAAATTGGGCATAAATTGGCAGCCTAGTTGCTGGAAGTTGCATTGCGGGGAATACCAGGTATCTTTCTTTTGTTTTCGTACATTCCACATAACAGATGTGGTGTTTTAATCCAAAAATGTGAGTAAACTGTTTTCTGGTTAAGAGCTCTTTCATTCCCAGCACTTAGAGTCTTTTGCTGGGGAAAAAAAAGGGCTTTTTGTCATAATAAATTCGCAGTAAGCTCACACGAACGGTCTTGTATTTTGGTTGTTTTTCCTAAAATCTTGCTAGCATTTTATGAAAGCGTGTGTTTTTTGGAGCACAGATGTTTAAAGGTTCTTGTTGCCCTTTCAGATTTCTAAATGTTTGATACTTAAGTTTTCTCGCTTCATGTTTTCCACAGTAGCATCTCACTTGTGCCTCGTTAGAGGTCTTCCTGGGTCATTCAAAGTCTTTGGTCAAATTGGTAATAGTTAGATCGATCCCTTTTCTGTGGGGTGTCACGATGCCTAGAACAAAACGAAATGATGGTAAGCTTTGCTGATAGTATGGCTATTTTTGGAAATAGAACCTCTGTCTTAAACTCTCTTATAGCTTATATCTAGTGATGCTGATGGAGCCATTCAAAGAGCTGGACGATTCCGTGTGGAAAATGGCTCCTCTGGTGAGGTAAGTGTCCAAAAATATTTGTAGGAAGCTGAAAAAATTATTCAGCTTCAGTTATTTTTCACCTACGAAAGATGTATTTGCAGTCAATTGCTGAGGAACGGGACTTTGAAAATTATGGCATTTTGTTTCATTTTGGTAACATTTTGGCTCACTCGATCTTGTTAGGAGAAAAAACCCTCTGAATGACACTTTGCACTCTCTAGTTCTTCACTCTAAATATATGTATGCTGTCCTGGGGGTACTATGATGTTCAAGCTGACTTCTGTGCTTTAAAGTTTGTACCTTGGTGTATTGAGGTTATAGCTTCATTTTTTGGACCCTCAGTTGTCTTTTGGCAGCTGTGCTTATCTTAAATAAGAGATAAAGAAGTTGAGTGGAGCCTCAGAGTGTCATTCCCTTCGTCCTTCTTGCTGCCAAACTCTGTGTGTTCCTGCAGCTACTCTGGTGGTACCTAGGTTTCCGCTTACCTTTGTTTTTTATCTTCCTTTGCAAAACTTTTTCATCTGTAAATACCAACTTAATATTGAAAGAAAGAAGACTTCATATTCTAGAAATACTTGTAAGATATCAGTAAAGTGTGCATTGAACTAATAATAACAGCAAACTGTTGCTGATCATCTGTTTGCATCAGCACTGGCTGCAGAGTTTAAAGCAATCTAACTATTCTGCACTGATTCTTTGGGGGGTCACGTTTGGTACTCTGTCTTTTTAGCTCTGTTTCATGCAGTTCAAAAGCTGATGAGCTCATATCGCGGAAAGACTTGTAGAGCGGGTGGTGAATGGCTGCGTGGTGAATGAACATAAAGAATGGCTTTTTCTTTGTGTGTTAATTTGTAGTGGGTAAGGACTTGAGGGGTGCTTGGGAATTTAGCTTAATTTATGAGAAACAATGCTGAAGAACTTCCAAAGCATGCTTTGGTCAAGCAAGTAGACTTTGAGGATTAATTTGGGAAGTACTGAGAAAATGAAACCTGAGGGCATTAATTTACTTAAGTTTTTAAAATTTTCAAATTCCACATAGAAGGACCTTTTTTTTTTTTTGCTGGCATTCAAAGGCATCACCTGTAACAGTGGTACAGTAGGATAAGACTTAGCTACTTAGAGAGAAATTAGAATAAAAGGATGAATGAGAGGGAGAAATTTTTATTTCAGTTACACACCAACTGACTTTCAAAAAATCCTTGCTTTTTAAAAAGTAGTGTACAGCTAAAATTTCAGGTGAATCAGCCAGTCTTTGTTTGCTTTTGCCTGTATTTTGTCCTTTTTTTTTTTTTTTCCACTTGGCATTTAATGTAGTGGTCTCCCGATTCTATTTCAGAGTGCAGACTCCACTCCGGGTACATGGCACAGAACGGATGTGCATTTGGAAAACCCGGAGTATCATACGAGATGGTACTTGAAATATTTTTTAGGGAAAGGTAATTATCTTTTTGCAAATGGATTGGAATTTGGTTCAGTGAAAATGTAATGTAGTTTTGAATTGTTATTTTTTCAATATGGAAAAAGGTATGGTGTTAATTTAGTATTAAACCATTTCTTGTCCTGTACAGAAAACGAGTCTTTGTTTTTAACCTGAAACAGAGGATGGGTGTCTGTAAGGAGCGAAACCCCTGCTACCAAAAGGGGGTATTTTGAAACCCTTCTTGGCTTTGAAAGCTGTACCTATCTCTTGAGGTGGTTTTTTTACTCATCCGTATATAAGTACATAGTAATTTATGGAAACAATGATATATTTTTACGTATGAATGCATATGTTTACAGGTGTCTGTCTGATTCTGGACACGAGTGGGGGGGTGCGTCTTCTTTATGGTTGATAGTGCTGCTTGTTTTTCTCCCAACAGTTCATCAGAATTATATAGGTACAGATGCAGAGAAGAACCCTTTCTTTCTGTCTGTTGTACTGTCTGACCAAAATAATCAGCGCATTCCTCAATACCATTCAATACTTTGGAGAAAAACAGTAAGAAACAAATACTTAACTGCTGTTCTGACGTTTGTTTGTTTTGGGTATGTTTATCATACACTTTTTCACCACAATTCCAGTATTTATTACATGTTTTGATTTCATATAATAGGAATGTACAATTCTACCACAGTAGATGAAACTAAACTAAATTTGCAGAAAACGTTATTCTAAATGTTTTGGCAGAAATCTGTCATGTCAGATATTTTCTAATTGTTCTAACAACTGCTATTTTTTAGAAATGATGCCTAAATTGTTCTTGATTACATCCTGTGATAGTTTAGGCTATGGCTTTATACTGCTTTGAGGATTTTCTTGTACAATGGTGAGAATGTATGCAGGTGTGATACTGGTTTCACTTTTTTTCCACTGAATGTTCCGTGACAGTCTTTTCTCCAAGCAATTGTTTTAAAACTCTCCTGTAGGCGTGCATGGTTCTCTTTTTTTTTTTCTTTGCAACACCCATGACTTTTTTTTTCCTCTAAATCAGCAGTAAATATGGCTAAGTAAAGTTATCTTGGGTTTCTTGTTTGTTTTTTTTACTTAATTGTTTTTGTTAATATTCCTATTTGAATATGCAGAAAAAGTTGGTATGTCCTGTAACATATCCTAGCTTTTCTTGTTTACAGGGTACTCAGAAAATATGTCTCCCTTACAGTCCCACAAAAACATTATCAGTGAAATCTATATTAAGGTATGCATTTATGAATAAGTTATCAGTTTGGATATTTGCCTGTATACCTTTTCCTGTAATTCACAGCTTGTGTTCCGTGGTTTTCGTGATAAATTTATAAAAACCGTAAAAATAGTTTTGCAGATCTTGCTCATTGAAGGCAGTGAAAAGTGATTTTAAAGCCTGTTCTGGAACAGGCAAAGTGAACATTTAAAATGGAGAGAAATTCTTAGCACTTTTTCTTCAGCAGAGGGACAATTTCAAGTTAATTGGAGGACAGGTACCGAGTGGAACTGCAATGATGGAGAAGAAATAGCTTTTAACATTAGACAATTAAAAGAGCTAAGGAATAGCAGAGTTTGACTGGTGGTTATGATGTGGCCCTAGCTGGAGGAAGCGAACAGTCAAGATGCGGAGAATTATTTCTTCAGATGATTGTCTCCATCTAGGTCTCTCTACAGGTATATTATACACAGTGAAGCCGAGAAAATTCTTACTCTGAGCTTGTATGAGCATGCTTATACTCTGCCCTGCCTCTTTTGTGGTAGAAGAGACTATAAAGTGAGCGAACTCAATGCCGTTTCTATTTCTTTGAACGTTTTAATCAGATGAAATGTCAGAGCACTGGTTTTCAAAGGATTCATTCAAATTTAATCTGCAGTTTTACAGTCTCATCACGTGGTGTGTTTTCTCAAGTCCCTCACTGATAATATCATCAAATGGATCTTCTGTAACGGTTTTAGCGTCTCTAGGAAGCCTTTAAAAGGGCCTTTTAGTTAAACAGTGTGTACCAGATAAATGAGTGGCTTGCAAGTTTCTAGAGCTTTTAATCTGTATAGAGTAGGAACGAATACTTCTCCTTTAATTGAAGCTGGGCCACTAGTTAACACTGCCAGTGCCTATGTGAAAGGAGAATTCTGGAAGCAGAGCTCATGTTTTGGTGTGAAGTCACTACCAACAGATCTGGATGTTCCTGCTACGGCACAAGATTTATGAGAGGTCCCAGACCACTGTATGTGCCTGAGAGGCTATTGGGCCATTGAGCCTTGCTTCTTAAATCTGATTTCCTGGGCTGGGGCTCTGTTTTGGAGTGTCAAGATGGTGAGTCGAAAACTCTTTGGATGTCTTTCATCTTCTTCATCAAGTTGAACTAAGTGCCCTCTTTGAACTCGTACCATGTTGGCTCAAATAGTGTTCCTAGTTGTCTGTACTGCGTTCTTGACCTGCATAAGTACCTGGTTTTCCATGTCTGCCCATGAGTCACTGAAGTATCTCTTCCTAAAGTCCCTTTTCAACCCCGCCTGTCTCTTCACTCCGCCCACAAGTGTGTATTTCATCAGGCATCCCAGAGTGGAGAGCGTCGTCTGTTAGCTAGGGTCATAACTTTGTGGCTAAAACACCCTGACGTATTCCATCCTGTGATGTTCCAGTATTCTGCGAGGAAAATGGTAGGCTTGTTTTGCACCTTGTTTCTCGCAGGGTCTGTGCCACGTGCGGTCGGTTGCATAAACATCATCTGCTTTTTGCCTGCTTCAGCTTGGACTGAAAACTCTTCCCTGACTTTTTTTTTTTCCTCTTTTATGGTCCTTGAGACATGCCACAGTCCTTTGACATTTCAACATGTTCACACCTGGTGTGAATCTAGGTACAGACTGTCTCAAAGAATTTTGGTTATGTTAATAAATGTCCTTTTTCTAAATTCTTTGGAACACTGTAGTACCTTTCAAAAAGGAGCTAAAGAAAATTGTCTGCTCTGTGATCTGACATGAGCAACAGTGGAAACATTTGACCTCTATGTTAGTTCACTGTGCTCCGGGCAGATTGCGTTTGGCACGCCGTGACGTGCTGCACAGTTCTGTAATGCTCGTGGAGGGGGGGAAAGGAGCGTAAAACTAATGGTAAATGCAGAAGCATGAGTTAAGCAAAAAATGCTGTGAACTAGATATTTCTGTTTCTTGAGGCAGTTGATCTTTCTTTTCGTGTAAGTAACTTTTCTGTTCTACCTGTGAATGATTGCTGTGTCAATTTGATGCTGAACTTCTCATTTTTTATTTGACTTGCCCTGAATTATTTAAGAAGAGGGAAGAAAAGCTTAAAAAATAGAATCAGATTTTGAGCCCTCCTGAAATTCTCACGATGATTATGTTTGAAGCCAAAGCGAAGGTTAATGTAGTAGAGCTCTGTGCTTTATAAGTAAATAAATTTAAACCTGATCTCCAGACAGGGTCTTAATAATTTCTGTTTCTAAAATACAAAAAAAGTTTAAAAAGTTATAGAAGTTAGTATTTTGGGAAAGAAGTGGCAGTTCCACGAAACATTCTGTTTAACAGAGGGTCTTTGAACAATTCATTTTGTAACCTGTTGTAACTGCAGTCACTTGGTGGTTCAATGTTGACATGTGTACTTGCCCTTCTATATAGTGGTATTTCATTTGCATTTCAGTGCTATGAGTCTTGATAAATTTGAGAAGAGCCCGAGGGAAATTTTTCATCCTGAGATACAAAAGGTAGAAGGGACTTTCTTTGTTTGCTTCTTTTTCTTTAATATTTTCTGGAAATGTAAGTAATTAAGTATAAATGCTACTAGTTTGATTCTTCCAGTAGGAGCTAATAATGATTATTATACATAATACTGCTTAAACAGTCTTTATCTGTTGAACTGGACATTTCAAATCAAAACTTAAAAACACAAGTGAAACTGTCATCCTTGTAGAGTCTTTAATATGAGTGTGCTAAAGAGACTGTTTTTGTTTACAGGATTTATTGGTTCTTGAAGAGCAGGAGGTAAATGTAAACTTACCATTTTTAGCTTGGAGATCTGTTTGGTGAATACAGCTTAGTATTTCGATGTGCTTATGGTGACTTTGAAATCAATTGCTGATTACAGTAAAAAATCTGAAGTTTTTAGAACGTGACATAAAAAATAATTTTAAGCACCAACTTGATATCTCATATTAATAGATCACCAACTTAAATTAATAATTTTATGCTCTACAATAAAAGTTGGAAGGTGAATTATTATGTATTAGGAGATGGTATACAGTGTATGTTCCAAAGTGTAGGATGTATGCAGAGATACGTATATCAAAGTCCTTAGAGAGAACATATTTTTAGATCTTCTGTTTAGTTGTCTGTTTATCATGTAATATTTGGTTTTATTTCTCAGGGCTCTGTGAATTTTAAATTTGGAGTTCTGTATGCTAAGGATGGTCAGCTTACAGATGATGAAATGTTCAGTAATGGTGAGTTTTTCACCTTTTCCTTAAATTTTTTTATTCATCTGAATTACAAAAAAAAGGAAGATAGTGCCTACAGCTGGAAGCAGGACAGGAGGTAATGGTTAAGTGAGCAGTCATTTTGTTGTATTTCATGCGTTGGGTGAAAAATTGTAGCACGGGGCCTTCTAATGCTATAAAAAGTTGCTGTAGGAAGCTTACTATTACAACTTGAAAGAATGAAATGTTGACATAACGTTTACAATAAAGCAGTTGAAGGAGGCAACTCATTAACTCATTGCTTGTAGTTCTTTTGCTCTTTTTACGGCATGATCACATTCTCCTATGCGCTTGAACAGCATTGGTGTTGGCAAAAGAGGTCACTGTTTAATGTCACGTGACGATGCCTATATTGAAAGGCTGGGATGCTGTTTCTGGAAAGGCAGTAGGCTTGAAAGACATGAAAGGAAACTAGTTCAGCTGAAACTTGTCCTGGAAGCAGGACCCATTTCCTTATTTTGGGTATATTTAACTCATGTTCTATTACTACATGTGCGCTTTTTTTGGTAATGTTTTTCCCTCCCACGTGTAGAAACCGGAAGTGAAAGCTTTCAACGATTTTTGCATCTCTTGGGTGACACGATTACTTTGAAGGGCTGGTCAGGCTACAGAGGAGGACTGGACACTAAAAGTAAGAACTCATCTGAAGCAATAGAGAGGCATGTGGAGCTGCAGCGTAAATGCTTCTTCTTATCGCGTATTGCGCATATTGTAGATATTGTAGTTATAAAACAATCCCAACGTGGACTTCCTCATGTGCATACTAAATGCTCTGCTTCACTAGGAAACAGTCAGGTCAGCTTAAGTCACTGGTATGGAATGCAGCTGAAGAAAAGTATTTGTGGCATGTATTATCAAGGTGAACAGTTTCATTTTAGGTTGGAATGAGGTGAACAATAGCCTGACATGTTATTTGCTTCATGATAGTAGGACATTATGGCTTGAAGACCCATGCAATTTCAGGAGGGTAGGTGAAAGATGTCATAGGTTTTAAGTGTGAATATGCAGATTAGTTGCAAACTTGGGTTTGGTCTCACATTAAATGTGCAGTGTGGACATTTTCTAAAAGGGATGAGACAAAAAAGGGTAACTAAGGAAGATTTGGTAGAAGGACTTGAAATATCTTTTGATCTTCAGAAGACTTATAGGACATACTCCTTAAAATGTTGTCTTCCCTTGCAGATGATACAACAGGAACCTGTTCCATCTATACAGTTTTTCAAGGGCATGAAATTATGTTCCATGTTTCAACCATGCTACCATATTCTAGAGAGAACAAGCAGCAGGTACACGGTTCTCTCTTTCTTTTTTATTTCCGTATTTATTTGTTAAATCTCAAAGTCCAAAACTTTATTTAAAAAAAAAAGGATTTCTTGTCTGTTAATATATTAGAAATGTAAGCCTTGAGACTTTTGCTATTTTTTTTTCTCTGTATTCTACCTAATGCTGAAAATTCCATGATGTTTATTTCATGATATGCATCCCATCAGCTCTATGAAAGTAGAAAAGGTACATGTGAAGGAGATCTAAATTGCTTCACTGAGTGATTGAGTAGCGTGGTGTTCAGATGACTTGAAGAGCTTCACTGCTGTAATTATTACCTCAAAGATTTTAGGAAGATGGGAAATTAGCCTTGTATGTGAATTGTAGGAATATTCACAGGTGTAACACACAACTCCCACTTGGGTGGCCATTATTGTAGCTTGAAAGAAATTCCCCTTGTGAGCATGTTAATGATGGTAACTGTAAAGAAGTGCTGTCACACTCCCTTAGATTAACTAAGGGGATTCTTGAGTACTTGTTCAAATGTGCTGGCATTGATTGCTCAAGCCTTTCTTTGTATTTAGGATGAAAAGAATACTTTATAAGCACATGCGTTTACTATACATTGTACATCCGTAATGATTTACCTAAATTACTTACAGATTACTTGGTTTACTATTTATTGTGCATTCTTATGGTAATATAGTTAGACGATATAATTAAAATGTACATTTTCTATTTCTATGTCAGTTTTCTCATGCTTTTTCCTTGGACTGATGACAAGATCACAGAAGAAAACGGAGGCCAATCAGGCGCCTTTTTTTTTTATTTTTTTTTTAAGAATAACTTGGCACCAGAGTTTTTTGTTTTTATTTCAAGTGGTATATTTGCTTTTTTGGAATGCTAGAGGTTCCATGCCTGATTCGTGAATGTTAGTCGTGGAAACTATGAGTGCTTTTGTAAACATATGCTATATCTATTCTTCTAGAACCTGCCTTGTTGTGTGCACTGAGTCGTTGTTAGGTTTACTTAGAGTTAAGTAATGATTTTATATTGTCCTCAGTCGTACTGACTGTAATTTTTCTGTTTGCAGTTTAGGAATATTGCTTTATTATTCTGTCACAGAATTGCTAAGACACTTACTTATGTCTTGTAAGTCAGTGTCTGTCACTTCTTTTTTTTTGCCTTTTCTTTCTTTTTTTCTTTTCCTTTTTTTTTTCCAGGTAGAAAGGAAGCGACATATTGGAAATGACATTGTCACTATCATATTTCAGGAAGGTGAAGAGTCTTCTCCAGTGTTCAAGCCATCTATGATTCGCTCTCATTTTACGCGTATCTTTTTCCTGACATTTTCTAATTATTTCTTTTTAAGATCGATATTACTCTTAATTCTGCCACAAGTCCTCCCTGCATGCTGTTTGTTGAAGTGAAAATTATTTTAGAAAGACAGTTGCATTCTTGCATTCTTTACCTTCAGCTGTTTGACTAGGACTTTCCAAGTCTGCAGCATCAGTGTTTGCTAAATCCCTTAGAAGATGAGGTAAAGCAAGAATGTGATTTTTAAATCACGTTTTTATTGAAAGCATTTATTTGTATCATTTCACAAACTTAATTTTATACTTTTTCAAAAAATTTAAATTCATAAATCTATTTCTCTTAGTTATGTAAATTAATTTGGCGTTAAATTTTGGCATTTTACTAAATATTGCCTTTAAATGTTTCGATGCTGTTTATTTTAAATATTTATGTATCAGTGATTGTCAAATTTTTCAGACCGTTAACCACATAGTCTTCAGTTTTTTGACAGCCTCTGTTTTTCAGACTTCTGGTTGAAAACATTGTGAAGATGATATGATTCCAAAAACCAGCAGCCAATCTGTTGAAACTATCATAGGATCACACTAGTAATCTGTAGACCCAAGTTTGACATCTGATAGACTAGATGGAGTGGAATGAAGAAAAATAAATGAAAAGAAGAAAATTATAATTCCTATCTATACTCTGTTGCAGAGTCTTAAAAAGTTATCACAAAGCTTAAGAGTTCTAGACCTCATTCTCAGGCATTCTAAATGTTCTTAGAACCCTCTTGCTAGGGGTGAATGAAAAATGAATAAAGATTGAAGAAAATAATAAGAGACTTCAGATATCAAAGGAACCTGAATATTAAGGAGAATTATTTACCAAATCAATGTACGTCTTCAGTAGAGCATCAGCCTTAGTATAACTAGCACTTTAAATAATTCTATTTTCTTGTAATTCTGTTAGCTAATTTATTTCATTGGAATCTTTTCTTTGGTGGAAGCTTTGGTATAAACAAAGTTCAGAATTGGTAGTGCTTTATCAACCAAAATAATTTTTAATCACAAATATGTGACATAAAAATAAACCACAAAATTCTGTAGTATGTCTTATGCTGTGTCTGTGGTAGTAGCTTGATTTTTTTAAAACTTGATCAAACAATAAAATTTTTGTATAGGACCTTTTTTCTAAACTGTAAAATCTGCATAGTCTAGGTTTTTGACTATATTTACAATGACTTAATTATTAAATTTTACCTTTATTAAATCTGCAATGTACTGCAGGTAAAGAGGAATTTAATAAAATACGTGTGAGCTTTTTTAGAACTGGATTAAATTCCTTAACTGTATGGCAGATATTTTTGCTTTAGTGAGATATAATAAGCAGAATGATAGTTACAGGTAGGTGCTGATTGTAACAAATAATTTCACACTGAATTCCTGTTGGTTTAGAGACAATGGGAAAACATTTTGGCAATGCGAAAACTTCCTGGTATACAGACAGGTCGACCTGTCTGTATGCCAGGAAACCACCAAATGAGCTTTAGAAACTGAAGAGCAATATGGACCTGGATGTAGATGTCACTGAACTGGCTACAAGTAGCACGTTTCTAACAGTCATAAAAAATTAAATTCTGGAAGAGGCATAAGCTAAGGGAGAAAGCCAGAAATGTTTTTTAGATGAAGTACAACAAAATGATAAAAAATACGCTTGGAACTTTCAGACCTAGTGAGATCAATGATGTAGTAAACTTAGGTGGATGACGAAAGTTGCGTGTTATGCTGGGATAGCCGTGGACTACAAGTCCTTACAGGTCTCAGTTTGGCCGTAACTGAGCAAACTAGGTCATTTTTAGGGATTTTAATGGAGTACTGGTATAGCTGAACGTCATGTACTTAAAACCTACCGGAATTTTACATATTACTGTGTTTTTCCAGCATGCCATTAAATCTAACTCCAGAGAAGGATGATACTTCGGTTTGGGTGGGGGGTGGGGGGGAGGGGTTTTCCTCACCTCCTCTTTATAGCTAAGATTTGTTTTGGAAAATGTCTGTAGTGCAGTGAAGCAAAGGGATAGTTTTATTTTGCTCCAGGATCTTGAGAGCTTCCTATTGCAAATTTATTTAATTGATTGTCCTCATAGCTTCTGCTTTTCAGCGTTCCCAGGTTTACAAGAAGCACAAAATGTGTTCCCGGTTCCAATGTGCAGTGAAAATGCGGTCACTTCTTTCTTTTTCTTCTTGTTTTGGGACAGAAACTTGGGCAAGCTTCCCTCATTACCCTTTAGGAAGTGATCGTTGTCCTGATCGGGAGCTAATAGTCAGTAGATGGGTTAGCCGTGGTAAAATGGTTTTTATACTGCTGTTTATGTGGGGAAGGAAATGACGTGCAGTAAATAAGATGAATGTATCTCTCTTGCTTTAAGTAACTGACTGCTTTTACTAGATCTGTCCATCTGATTTTAGTTGCTTCATTCTGCCAGTCATGACACATCTTGCTGTAGTACATATTGCATACTATTTTTTTTTCCTATATGACAGCCTTAGAACATTATACTTCAGCTTGGCCTAATTCTTTCCTTCTGTCCTTTCATCATAGGCCTGAATAGAACTCGTTCTTTCTGTTACTTTTGTGTGTGTGTGTGAAG
The DNA here is from genome assembly GCA_020086605.1 of Lanius collurio. Classification (NCBI taxonomy): domain Eukaryota; kingdom Metazoa; phylum Chordata; class Aves; order Passeriformes; family Laniidae; genus Lanius; species Lanius collurio. The sequence goes on along the minus strand of JACBWW010000035.1, from coordinate 8,607,755 downwards.
ACGGTCTTCCAAGTGGCCAAAATTTCAGTCAGAAGAGACAAGAGATGCTCATAGGCTTTTGAGGCAAATTTTCCTTGTTTCAAATGCAATGCCGCTATGAGGTCTGACACTGAATTTCTGCTTAGAATGCCTTTGTTTTATGTCCCTCAAGAAGTTTATTTTTTTGGTCAATTTTGTTACGGCTTTCCCTGTCATGATTTATTCTGATCTAGTCAAGGAAGATTTCACACCTTTTGTAGTTATAAATGATTGCTTTTTTACGTAGACATAATGAAGTAGACATAGGGCATCTACGAAATTGTGTCTCAAATACGTGAAACAAATATTAGAATGATCCATATTCATGCAAATGTAATACTGCATTTCAGATTGCATGCAGTTTCTAAGCTTTCAGGAAAAAAGACTCAATATCAGTCAGTTACTGCTGGTTTCTTGAGAAAGCAAGTTCTGACTGGTTTCTATAATAGCAGATATGAGTTGAATCTATAAGTTTGCCACTTAAATTGCTGTGCCCTGTGTCATCTGCACGTGCCACTTGGAAGACTTTTGTCGGCAAGCTATTACTTGAAATGGCCAAGAATGATGACTTATCATAAAGAAGCTATGCCCCAAGGAACAAATATGCGTGGGTTTTGTTCTTGCCATTCATTATTGCTATGCTGGATTCCTTATGGATTAAAAGAGCTCAGCAGGTCCAGCTGTCATGGAAGTAATTCTGAATGTGTCTTCCTCATTGAAAATGAATTTGCTGTTTCCAAGATAAAGCTTCATATATCATAAGCCATTGTTATTCTGAAAGAATCAAGTATATCCTGTGTGTGGTGAATGCATAGGTAAGGTGGAAATCTGTAAGGCGAAGGTATTTTGTAGGCGAAGAACTGTTCCTTTCCAGCTTTTTTGAACGGGACTACATTTTGCTAGCGCGGCTAAAACTGTTGATCTATGAGTAGAACTGCAAAGTTCTGTTCTAATCCTGTCCCATTGTTAGCTTGTGTAAAGGAAGCATAATTTTTCTCTGTCAAGTGAATCTTTGTTAGACCCTTGGAAGTTCTTACAAAAGACATACCCAGATAACACTCTCCTTTGGTTTTTTTTCCTTCGGTTCTGAATAGTGTCTATAAAAAAGGTAGGGTTTGAATGTGACTTTCAATGTAGATAGATTTGTACTTTCAACAGGCTGAAAATATTTTCAGAAGAAAGTGTTCCTCTCTTTGGACCTCCCCTTCCGTCCCCTCCTGTTTTTACGAATCACCGAGAATTCAGGGATTTTGTGTTGGTGAAATGTAAGTCAGTTTTTCTTTTGGTAGAAACACTCTTTCAATAAGCGTGCTAACAAATTAAAACTCTTGATGCTTAAAATGTATACTCATTTGCTTGTGTATTCTGCTCGTCTGTATATGGTTATTTTTTTTCAAATCTATAGCATAGGTGGCATGTCGGTTCCATCAAACTGTTATGGTCAGATTAACAACAAGAAAATTCTTCTCGGGCTACTAGATAGAAGCTGACTTGCGCATTTATGGAATGTGCAGCCATATTTAGCTTTTCATTTTCTTAAAGGACTTGGAGATACAAAAGAATTTATAATGCTGTTCATTATTTAGTAATAAAAGGTGTTAATTTAGTATCTCTGAAGACCTGCAAATAGCAGCTTTTCTGAATGTATTCTTAAAGGCGCTGAAGGACACCTATGCAGCGCTTTTTAACTCTGTAAATGATTCACTTGCAGTTTTCGTTGACCTGTATTGCCCATCTATATCAGCGAGAAAGAAATATTTGAGAATTGATTGTGATGATTACACTTAGACAATTCCTGACAGGAGCTCAACAGATAGCTCATTTTACCAATTTAAATTGTTTAGTGCTTAAATTGAGGAGCAGTTTGTCTTTAATTTTTTTATTAGTTAGGTATTTATTTTGATGCCTTGTGGAATTCTTCTATTACTAATTTTTCTCTTTTAACTTAAGGGAGAGTTACTTCTGAAGAAAAAAAAGGAGGGGGCGGCAAAAAAGAGGCAATTCTTAATTAATGAGAGCAGAGCAGGTGCTCTGGTACAGAGGCAAACTAGAGTCAGTGGAGATGGCCAAAGTTAATTTACGTAATACATCTTTTTCCCATAATCTTTTAGTAATAAATGGTGAAAAAGCCACCTTGGAAACACCAACATTTTCTCAGAAACGTCAGCGCACTCTAGACATGCTGATCCGCTCTTTATACCAAGACATGATGCCTGACCTACACAAGGTAAACGTAAGTTAGAAGTTTCTGCATCTCTCACATGTTCTGTCTGTTCTAACTAGTAGTTTAAATGTTCTGTTACTTTAAAAGACTGTAATCCTAATGAGCACTGAATGGCGTATGACTAAGCTAAATACCGATTATCATATAACTTACTTTACAGTTACGTGAAAGCTGACAGACAGTCCTTTTTGGACAGGACTCATCACCAGGTGTGAGGAAAAGCATAACAATGTCATACTTAGCGTAAGCTTGCCTGCAGCTAGGAAGTAGGGAATGTAGGTACTGCAAATAACAGGCATTAATCTCGTCACCGTAAAAACTGCCCTTGTTCCATTATGTGTGAATTTGGATGATTTTTACCCCTGAGTAGCTACGAGGTAGCTTTATTTTAGATGATGAAGACTTACTCTTAAGGTGATTCTTACCTATCTGAAAACAAATTCAGTACTTCTAAAACTAACAAGGTGCTACTTTCTCCACCACTATTTATTTCTTTTATCTACATAGATGGGCTTTAACTTTTTATGTATTCATGGCGTATATTCATGTGGTATGATTGTACAGAACACGACAGTGGTAAACTATGACAAGTTGTAAGGTAAATCACTACAGGATTGTAGGAGTTGCAGTTTTTCTTCTGAGAAGCTGTGCAGTTAGAAACATTTTCTTCTTTAGAACATGCTCAATAGAAGATCCTTCAGTGATGTGTTACCAGAGTCCCCAAAATCAACACGGAAGAAAGAGGAAGCTCGACAAGCAGAGTTTATTCGGCTTGGTCAGGTAGTATTGGTTTAGAAGGTATACAGCTATGTTTACAAAGACTGTGTAACTCATTTTGTTAAGACTTTGATTAGCTTGCAGTTATGTTGGGATTTAATGCAGTTTTCTGTGATCAGAAATAGTGTTGTAGTATTGCATTATTTTAGGTTGCATTCAAATAAAATGTGAATGAAAGTATGTATCTATAATGCCTGAGGTATACAAGTACAAATATTTAAATCATGCAGGAGTTAAATGAAGATTGGAAAAATCATACCTTAGGATCAAACCTGAAAGGTCTTTCCCTGCTTCATGGAGCAGATACTTTCTCCAAGCGGAAGGGTGCTCCGTCTTTTTCCGTGCTTTGGAAAAACATAATCTTTCACGGATTTCCTCTGTGTGCTTTTTAAGATTTAATTTCTTAGAAGATACTTAGACTTCTTTAGTCAGGAAGGAATTTTGACAGTCCTTCTGTTAACTCGGTGTTTGCCGCGCATTTTGGAACATACCAAATGCCGACTGCAGTCTTCTATGGGCTTAGTAACTCTTCCAGTTGGTAAGAAGGACAACTTCCTGATGATTTAGGTTAGTCTGCTTTGATCCGACAGTTCATTGTAGCAAAAAAAAAAAGCCAGCAGTACTTACGCTCATCAGTTCCTCTGTCCTTTCTCCCTTGTTTCTTCTTGATCCAGACTGGTCTCATGGTTCTGCAGCTGATCCTAAACATACTTCTTTTCTGAGCTGATTTAACGTAGCAGGAGTTAACAGAGCAAAAACAAAGCCAAAATAACAAGCCGAACAAAAAAAAAAAAAAAAAACAGATAAAAATTCAAATCCAACCAATACCACCACCACCCCAAAAAAAAAACCAACCAAAAAAAAATCCACAAAACAGAACCAAACCAAACAAACAAAATCCCCCAAACCCCCACACTACTAACAAAACCCATTTCTCTTTTCTCCTTTTTTTTTTTTTTTGATCTTAGTGAGTTAAAGATTAGAAGAGTCTGAGGAGTTCTAGATCTGGTTAAAGGTAGAAAATGGAGATAGGCAGTTGAGAGCTGGTTCAAAAAAAATCTCAGTGCTATTAAAGCTTGCCTTGGCAGAGCTCCAAAGACCTCTTTCCCCAGTCACCTTGAAGTAACTAGTTGCTTTAGGCAGCACTGGAAAAAAAAGAAAGCTGAATGTGTAATATTCAGACAGAAGTAACCAGTGATTTATTCCTACGTTTACTTTGCAGAAGACAGAGAAAAGCAAGAAAAGTATGGTTATTGAAAGTATGGAAACCAATAGGCTTATGCATCTCCCACCTCCCTGAACTTAAATGCTGATAAGATGCTTAGGGAACAAATCTAGTTGGGACCCATTTGTTAAACAAGACTTCCATCCTCAATGTGGTGTTCATCAAAGGGAAATCTATTACGTGGGTTAAAAATTCATGATACCTCTTTGTGTTTTTCTTGGAGGTTCTTTCAACATTTAAATATTTCTCTCCCCTAAAAATCTTTCCTCTAAGGTACAAAGTGTAGGATTGAATATATTTCGAGATACCTTTCAAGTAACTTGTAATCATTCCTGTCAAGCTAGGAATGTATTCCCCCTTTAGTTATAGCCTGTTGACTTTTTAGACGGTAGACAAAATTCGCTGATGACCGATTCAGCAGTATATTTAAATCATTTTTTTGTTGTCAAGGTGATCTCTTTTGACTGGTGAGATGAAATTAAAATTTTCATACAATGAAGTGTTATGTGCATCTCTGTAAGCTGACAGCCATGCTTAATGCAAACGTGCAAATGATGGCGTGGCGTGCAGGTGTTTGCTGCCCCTTCAGAGAGCCATGCTTGATGGTAGGCAAATGCTAGGGGCCATTAAAATTGGTTTTACTGAGTTCTAAGCTTTGTATTAAGGAATACTGTGACAATTCCATGTGTCACAGTCTTACAGAAATACTGCTGGGAAAGTTAACAATGAAGGTATACAGGCTGCACTAAACAGATTTACTGTGCAAGTCAATGAAACTATGTGTATATAGTATTTCCCTGGAGTTTTTGTCCCTTTCAAAATCACCTTGCTTCTAGTTAGTTCTGATCGAAGAATTTGTGATCCTGTGACTATCTATCCTTGGGATGCCTGGCAATATGTATAGGTAGACATTTATATAGTTTGACTTAGTGTTTGTTAGGAAGTTTTGCCAATAAAAGGTCAGTTTGTATAATTGACAAGAGGATCCTCTCTCCAGCTAGATTATAGGGTAAACTGTGTAGATGGTTAGAGTCTATAGTTTGAAGTGGGAGTTTTTCTCTGTTATTATGTTTGACTCTTTTTTTTCTGATTTTGAATTGCCATTTAGAAAACAAGCAAAAATAAAAAAATAAAATCTAAACAAGAAACAGCCAATGTATATTTTGGCTGAGAAGATAACTGGTAACCATCTAGTGGTTTATGCCACCATTGTTCAGGATACAGAATTGTGCTTCTTTTTTCATTACTTGAAATGGCATAGGAATTCCAAACTGGAATTACTTTCTAGTCCTAAATTGTCCTTTTTATATAGTCATGAGTTTGGGAATTGCTGACAAAAACTCAGATTAAATAAAACATCTGTTTGTATTAGGCATTGAAATTGAAAACCACTGTGAAAGGGGATACCACAGCTACCTTGGCAACCACAAGCTTTTGTAAAAAGGAGGTGAGTGAAACTCTCTGAAGTTATGAAACATTAAATGTTATCTAGTATGGTATCTATTTATCTAGTTCTGTAATTAGATGCTGCAGCAGAAAAGAGCAAAGGTACAGTGTCAAAGTGATTCTGCAGTCACAATTAGATTAATAAAGGATGAGCCTGGGGGCAGAAGCACTTCTCAAGTTAAAGCAAGTGTAGACATGTTTATACCTGAGAAAATTCAATGAAAGGGGCATCTTCCATATGCAATCATATTTTATTTTAATTTCAGTGCAATTAAAACAAAATTCAGTTCTGTTTCCATTTCCTGTAACACTGGATTTTGTTTGAAGTCATTAGGGAGTGAAGTATGCCAACTGCACTCTTCTGCATGTGTTTCATATACAGAAGCTTCAGAAGTGCTTCTAGAATTTCAGATATTCCAACTAATATATAAATTGGGAGAGGAGGGGCAGGCTCTGGGAGGTAAGTACAGGGAACACAGGATGGAAGAGCAATTTGGCAGAAAGGCAGTTTTGACTGTACCGTGTGCTAGTCACTGAACATCACAAACTGAATTATAAAATGTAAGCAAAGTGCAAATGCATTTTGGTACATATGTTTTAAGTATATAGGTTTGGGTTTTTTAAATGAAAAGAAGCATTGAGTGAGGTTTGCACTGATTTTCAGTTGCATGTGTTTTAATTCTAGTGTTTCAGGTATGCATTTTACACCTACTAGTCTCCAAACCAGAATTGATGCAGAGATTCCTCTGCAAGAAAATTGATTCAATTTTGATATTTCAAATTCAAACAATATACTGTTTGGAAATGTATCCTGCTAAAAGCATTACCGTGTTATTGCCATTGTCCATCACATTCTGTGTCTGTATGATCTGTATTTTTTAGTGTACTTAATATGTATCCCTTATGTTACTTCATAGCCTTGGGAATCTCAGTCTTTCTGCAGTAATTTTCCTCATGAGGTTGTCTGTGCAGATTCTTGGGGCCAGTCCTTGCTGGTTTCTACAGATGCTGGCATCTTGTTAATAGATGGTTAGTAAGTGATCTAGTGTTTTTGTGTCAATTTTTATGTATCTGACCGTTTTCTTGAAAATGTATGTTCTTAAGCTCTGTTCAGGTGTTAGTAGGTCTTTATGTAGGGGGACAATTACTAATCCAAGTAATTTTATTGCATTTATGTAACCTAGTTGCAAAAATTCTTTCTGCAATGGAATCAAGCCCATATTGGGGAGCCAGTGTTAATGCAGATGTCTGAATGTTTTCTTATTTCAGATGTTGTTTTCTTGACCATCTGAAAAGCTGTAGGAGATCACATCCAGGTTCAAGAAGTGTCTAAAATGGCTTGTCTGATTTTCTTAGCCCTTGATGATAGTGAGCATGAAGCCAAGGGCTTATGTGACAATGAAATTCTACTTCTTCCCTTGGCAATGATATTGCTGCTTTGACTCCTTATTATCCTCTGTGTGCTACATAAGGCCAGTGGGACGGAGGGAATGAACTTGGTTCTTGGTCGTAATTCTTGAGCTTGCCAAAGGAATGTCGCTTTTAAAGTTCAGTTTCATAATCTGATTAATGACAATAACAAAACTCTTCCCATGAGGAAGTATTGACTGTGATGCTGTAGCACATGTAGGAGCTTTGTGAAGTTCTTTTTTTTTAATCTCTTCGTTTTTGTAAGAAAAAACCCAAGACTTTGATTGCGAAAAAGAATGGTTCAAAACCAGCGTCTAGCAAGTTTTAGTAGGATTTTGAATACACCTGTGTTTCTTTTTCAGATGGTCAACCGTCAGTGCAAGTATTTGATAAAACTCTCCAAATAAAGCAGATGAATGTGTTGGAAGCTCTGGATCTTTTGATTGCCCGAACAGACAAAGGTAGGAGAGGTCTTGTTCTTGGGTTCTTGCATGAGTCTCGCTGTTGCTTGGTATGTATGTCGTGTGACAATTGTGTCTATCAGCAGTAAGTGTATTAGATGCTTTGTTTAGAGTAAGGGACCACATACAGCAACTGCTGTTACTTTCTAGAAGTCTGGGGAGAGGCTAGAGGTGAAAATATGTGAATGATCATTCGTGCTTTGTTCAAGGCAAGCCTGAAAGTGGTCGCGTTGTCTTTGGCCACTGTTGGAACTCGACATTCTTTGCAAGTGTTTTTTTACTGAATTATATGTTCATTTACATACACAAAAATGAGCGGGTAATTAATTATGCTGTCACTATTTGAAAAAATGTTTTATTGGTATATATTCTGTTAATTGTCACCATGTCTTAGAGCTATAGAATGTATTTTTTTGAAGCTTCTGGTGTAAAATAGCTTTAATGTTTAAACTGTCAGTATTTCGTTATCAGTCTCATTTGGAAGGATTAAATGTGCACTTATTTAGTGAGGTAGTTTTACCCAGTGGACTGACTGAGTTTCATAAAGGGAACATACACAAAGCAAGATCAGGATCTTTATGTGTAACTCAGAAAAGAATTATAAACATAATGGATTTATTTCTTTTTATCACATTGTGTCTGTTTCCTCAGTATTTGCTGAAGTTCTGTTTACCCAAGATTTGGGTAAAACGTGATGCCTTCTGTATGACTGGGAGTTGCCCAGGTTAGTTGCATCTGATGAAATTCACCCTGGGATCTTACAGAACTACCTCAAACTACGTGAGAGCCATTTGCAGTTCTCTCGAGATGGGTGACATTTCTGAAGATCTGGAAAGTGTAGTTACATTGAAAGTTAGTTTGTGAGGTTTCTAGAGAAGATGGTGGCATTTAATTGTCAAAACATTGTACTGCTTGGTTAAACCTGAGGTGAGAGATGCAAGTAGCCTTCTTGAGGTAACAGACCAAGGTATTGCTGACATTCATGTTCATGACAATTCAAACATAGTTTGATATGGTCTTACTCATGCAAAAAACTGCCGAGATTTTTAATTCTTGATATAGATCCTTTCTAAAGCATTTAAGTGAAAGTTCCTCCGTATGTGTTAGAATTCTGGCTCCCTGTTTTGTATCTGCATGACGTTGAAATTGAGATCAGTGATGGAATAAAAATACTTGTGTTTTGTTTTCAGAATGCGCTTCAGCAATAAAAACAAGTTCAAAGTATGCTCATACTGGACTCGTAAACTGCATTCAAGGACTTTGTGGGGTTTTAGGGTAAAGAGTTATATGCTTTGAGGCGAACTTTTTAAACTTAACTATCAGCAAGAGCTTATTCAGGTCAGCATTCTAAAAGAAGGTGTCAGAAGCAATGCAACCAGCTATCAATGACAGGGGCACAAATTGCTTTGGTAGCAGTAGCCTCAGTTCTAATGAAGAGAGTTAAATCTAACCCTGTGGTAGGGTTGTTTGGGACTTCTGCTGGTTTAAGTTTGTCCTGGTAATGAGAGGCAAGGTGAAGAAATAGATCTATTTTGTCCTCCAAACATGTATTTTTTGTTCCATCTTCATTTTATGAAATGCCTTTATACAGCCATGGGGGTGGGATGAGGAAGAACTGCTTTGCTTGGAAGAATCCAGTCTGCAGGAGGTTAAAAAAAAAAGCCGTGAAAATTCATATGATAGTCAATTTTAAAGGCAGTCAGAGCTATTTCAAACACCAAAGAAAGGTGAAGATTTACGTCTCTGAAAAGCAATCTTGTTGTCAACCTGAGGGGTGCACATCTCATGGTTTATGGGATTTAAACCTCAATTCCTCTTTAAAAGTCCGTCAGACCAGTTTCATTGAAGGCAGTGGTCACTGTTCTGCCCTCATGGTGAAATGCCTGCCCAGGAAAGGAGTTACCATAGGTGTTATTCTTTGCTGCCCACGCATCACATCTTCACAGATGTAAATGTAACATGTATGATGGAAGCATAAAAGGTTTTTTGAAGTTTGGCATAACCTCTAAAAATAACAGCACTTAATTTAGGCAGCAATACTTTCTCTCCCCTATGTCTACCTGTTTACAAACATTTCTTGAAGAGTAGGTGCATTCAAGTTAGCCAGAAAAAATTCTTGAGCTTTGCTGTGGGTACACAGTTGTACTGTTTCAGAATTATCTGTGTCACCAAGAATATTTGTAAAATAGCTAGCTGAAATAGTAGCTCAGGTATAAAGACTGAACACTACAGTTGGCACTGGAGGAGCACCTAATTAATTGGAGGCAGTGCTTAGGACAAAATGGTAATAAATTTAGCGTTAACTTTTTTTATTGCCATGAGGGGGGAGGCCGTATGATGAGCAGCTTGAGGTCACTTTGGCTGTTCAGCCCGGAGAAGAACGTGACTAAGGGGAGACCTCACTGCAGTCTACAACTTCCTTGTGAGGAAGGATGATCTCTGTGGTGACCAATGACAAGAGCTGTGGAAATGGCCCAAAGTTGTGTCAGGGGAGGTTTAAGTTAGGTATTAGAAAAAGGTTCTTCAACCAGAGGATAGTTGGGCGTTGGAACGGGCTGCTCAGAGGAGTGGCCGCAGCGCCAAGCCTGCCCGAGTTCAAGAAGCATTTGGACAACGCTCTCAGGCACATGGTGTGACTGGTGGGGATGGTGCTGTGCAGGGCCAGTAGTGGGGCTCGTTGATCCCCCTTCCAACTCAGTTTATTCTGTAATTCTGTGAACTTGCCATGCTTGTGTTTTAAGACACTTCATTTCTTAGAAATTACTCTCAAGTTTCTTATTTCCCAACTGCAAATAGTAGTGCATCATTTAATGATTTGTTTTCATTTAGGGATTTTAGATTCCACTCGTATCTAACTTTGTGGAAAACAGATTCGTCACGGAAGTAGATAACTGTATACTTTTGGCAGCTAGGCTAGTCCTTGGACCTACCTTACCAATCTTTGAAGAACTGACAAGCAAAACCAATCTGTATCCTGAAGGGTTCGAGTTCTGTTAAGGATCCAGTTATCAGTGGCTCACCTGGATGGCTTCAACTCTTAGAGCCTTCTACTTTTGCCCTGTAGTTTATATCTATAGCATTTTTGTTATTTTGCAAGCTTTTATTTATCTGGAAAATATTGTGTTTCCCTTTTTCAAAGGGCTCAGATCATTCTTTGGTGCAGCACCACCTAATGGTAAACTCAGCTACTGTACTGAAGGGGTTAGTTACTAGAATTGTAAATCCTAGAGAGTTTATAAGTCTTCTGTTCCTAGAGAGGTATTATGCTTGCTTATCTTTGCTCTGTTTGTTAGCTGCTACTTCTCATTGGAAGTATTAATTTCAAACTACTGCTTGCTTTTTTAACTTGTTTTTTCTTGGTTCTCTCCATGTGTCAGGGAGAGAATCTCGTATCCTTGTCTTCAGACTCAGTGCTGTCCAAAAAGATATAGAGACAAACAAAATTATAAGAAGCAAATATGACTGCAGAGAAAATAAACTGGAGAGAACAAAAGGTGATGTTGTTATTCTATGTTAAAGATGTCCGCTGTGGTATGATGCTGGTAGTTGCCAGGAGCCTATTAGCTCTCTTTAGGCAGCTGTAGGTGTTCCCCTTTAGTTTTTTCTGGACAGTCAATTCAAATTTTAAGCTTGTATTTGAAAAGTACTCTAGTATAGTCCAGTATGACATTTTTGAATGTTGTAAAAATACCCTGTTACTTGGCAATTGCTGCCGATGAAAAGCTTTAGAGAAAAATAGAATTTCAGGGTTGGGAGGTATAAGAAGAATTTTGTGGGGATGGTAGACTGAAATAAAGCACACCTCAAGTTGGAGGAACACTGGCAAATCCCCATTAAGTAGTAGTGCTTAGATTACTCTGTATGTTGCCCACTATTTTTGTAGACACAAATGTTTCCTGGTCTTCAGAAGCAAGCTGCTTTGAAAAGCTGGAACTTGCAGAATTGTGACAATCCGTGTACTTAAGAGTAAGGGTAAACGTAGATTTCAAACGAGTCATAGGATTTTGTCTTTTTCTAGAAGTTGGTGTAGTCCTATTGAGGAGTTTTTAATTCTGTGTTGCCAAGTCATCCATCAGAGCCCTGTTGTACTAATCATCATACAAATAGAGAACAAAGTATCAGACCCTACCCCAACCACTAAAAGTCTAGCACATTATTTCCTCAGGCTGCCATTTATACGCCATTAATACTCACCATGGAAATGAACTGAGGATTGTTGTGGCTATTCGGAACAAACTACTTCTTGTCACAAAGAAATACAACTCACACAACACTTTAATCAGCACCTCTTTGCTGTCATCTCCTGAATCTCCGGTAGAGGAGTTCCAGTACATCCGGGTATGTGTAATCTAATTACTAAATATCTTAACACACTGGGCAGCACGCAGTTAGTGGGGGGGGTGCGGGGAAGATGCAGTATGCATTATCATCTTCCTGAACCTACAGACAAATAAAAGTGAGAAGTCATATTGTGGAGTTCCAATCATATATATGCTAAAAAAACTGTCCGATTTCTTAAAAATTGTTTCTGCTTGGTTTTTGTTATGTTACTGTGCTTAACGAACATCGCTTTAAAATCATGTAGTACCTGCAGCACCCACAGTAGGAACTTGAAAAAGAGAGTAATTCTATTATTTACATTATAGGAAATATGCCTTTCTGACCCTCCAGTGGTTATGACGCTGGTGGATGGACCTACTGGAGACAGTGACAACATGATCTGTGTAGCATATCGGCATCAGTTTGATTTAGTCAATGAGAGTACAGGGGAGTCCTATAGATTGCATCACGTTGAAACAAACAGGGTAAGTTTTCATCATTGAAACTTTTCTTGCAGACCCCTACTGAACGTAATTTCTTGCAGATTCAGTGAATGCTGGGCTGATCTCCAAGGAGTGTAATCTATGGAGATGCTCGTGTGTGTTACTTTGTGTGTTACTTTGTACTTCTATAACCACTGCTTTAGGGCACTCTGAGATATTTGTTCCTTTTAGGATACATGACGATAACTCCCAAGAGAGGTAGTTATAAGATATGACACGTTAGGAAAGAGCCTGTGTTTTAGGCTCTGGAATGTTGTTGTTGTCAAAAATTCATTTTTATTCCTTCTTAGCCAGTAGTTTGCTTTTTGCTTTATTTGTATTTATCAGTGGTTTTTTGTTTAAAAAATTGCATCAAAATAACTTCAGTGGTTGGCCACCGGTATCTTATTCAGATTTGCCTATTTGCATGTACTACGGCTAAAATACTTACATATGGCTTATATTCTATTTAAGAAACTGCTGTCCAGTCAACTAAGAACCGAGTCTTTCTGTCTAGGACGTAGGGTTGGGATTTAGGTAAATGTCTTGATTTTCAGAAAAAAGTTCCAATATTTGCTGCTCCAGAAAAGGTAATGATCTCCAGCATCTCAGAAAATCAGACAATTTAGTTTCTAAATAGGGATGTGGACATGTAGCTTTAGAGAAAAAAAAAAGAAATATTTTGCATGGTTAATCTTTTCGTTGTTGTTCATGAGATAAGGAACTACTCTTTTCATTTGATGGTTCTTGATAAGTTACTTTCTTAAATTGTCTGTATTTTTATTTGGCTCTGGCGATCAAGAGGTGCTCTTGGCATGGTTGATCAAGTGTAAACTTCTCCACAGTGCTGGGAATCAGTCTTAATCTGGATGAGGAGCAACTACGAGTAAAGAACGGGGCTGGAGAAGTACGTCACCATCGCCATCCACCGCTCCCGTTTCTTTTCCACACAGGAATCCCTATTTCCTTTAGGAACACAAATAAAGCAGACAATTAATATGAGCTGAGCTAGTGATTTTTTACGATGTTGAAATGGGTTACCAACTTCTTTCCCTGGGCAACAGAGCAGCGATGGCTTTTAGTCAATACAAAATATGGGTCAAAATGCATTTGGTATGGGTGCGTAAACTTTCAGGTTTGCTTAACAGTTCTTGACCTGCACAGTAATCTTAAATCAAGGAAAGTTAAAGAACTGCCATTCATGGAATCAGTCTCTAAGCACTCTCACTGTCCATGTAGTATATATGGTTTGGGAAGCATTTGTCTAATGTAACCTGACATATTTCATTAATAAGGGCTCATTTCCTGAAAAGATAGCCTACTTTTTGTGGCTGTTTTGTTGTTTTGTTTTTTGTTTTTTTTTTTTTTAATCTAAATGTAAAAGACAAAACCAAAGTTGAATGAAGAGAATTTATGTAGCCTAATCTATGTATAAAAATACTGTGGTCTAACCAGCATTGCTTCTCAGTTTGTAAATTCAGACTGTTCAGTGGTCCTTCGGTACATCCCTATTGACCTCTGTAAATGTTACCGATTTTGAACCAGTAAGTGGTGTATCTGATCTTTTTGAAGTCATGATGTGCATTTGAAGATCACTTTTTGAAAATAATTATCTATATCATACCATATTGATATGCAGCTTTCTGAAATCATCCTATTACCCAAAATTCTTAATTTTTCTACGTATTGCTAAGTAAGTAATGTTTTTATTGCTTTACACTGGAGCGTGATTATGAAGGTTCAGTACTGTAAAGAACCAAATAACAAAAGAAATTGATTTGCATTTTGAGAACATCCTGAAAATTGTATCACAAAAGAGACTATTTTTATTTATTTATCTTTTTTTTTCTTTTACCTGTGATTGTGTACTTCCCCAACTGATTGAATTGCGTGCTAGTCACAAGCCAGTTGTAATAACCACATTATTCTGTGCCTGTTTGTTAATCTTTTCCATTATCATTGCAGGTTAATTTTGTTGCAGCTATTGATGTATATGAAGATGGTGAAGCTGGTCTACTGTTGTGTTATAACTGTAAGTGTTTAGTGAAGGCCAAAAATGGTAATAGCTCAATCTGCATATGTATGTCTTCTTTCATTGAAGTCTAGGTCTATATTCGAAAATAAGTTTTAGTGTTTCATGGAAATTTTGTCAAAATTCTTTCTTTGGAACTTAAACACATATTGGAGAAACTAGAAATTCAAGTATTTTGGTCATACTGGCTGTTTCATAGATATGCAAGTTATATGATTTGTGAAATCTTGGTGTCTGTAATACCCTGTGTGCATAACAGTCTTCAAAGAATGTAAATTACGTGAACAAATGGCTACTTGAAGGACAGAGAAGTACAATTCTGCAGACGCTGCTTTCTGAATTTTTCTTGCGTATTTCTCTATCTATAGACACGTTAGGGACCCGATTACTGTTGACACAGTAATAGTTCCTTTGTGAAATATGACAACTTACTAAAACGCAGGTCTTTTATTTTGATCTTTCCAATGTTGTGTTGACAGAGAAAGCAAAATTTGCTGTCTCTGTAGCTGTAGAGGGACTTTTACATGAATGTTTGATTATGTGTACAATGTCCATCCTTCTGCAAAATCTGCCTGTAAAAATGGGTGGTGGTCACTTACAGTATAATGCGATGGATGATGTTTTTTTCTCTTTTGCTACAGACATTTGTCAATACAGAAAGATACATCCTTTCAGTGGAGGTTCTCCGCTGGTGCAGCCATCAGCTTATGACTTCCACTTCAGCTGGAATCAAGTTCCTTATGCTGTTGGTAAGAAAATCTCTCTTTTTAGTAGATGTTTTTTGCATTACCATTTTAGTCTGCATTTGGCTCTTAGTGGAATTACGGTGTTCTGGGAAGAAGCATGTTGCATTCATGATGCCACTTGATTTAAGTTTCTGCATGTGATGATTTTGAAAAGCGGAGCCTTGGTAGCAAGTTCATCCCTTGCTGAACTTTTTTCCCCATTTTCTTTCTTGTGTTTTTCGTTTTCCGTTCACTCTACATTCTGCCAGGCAGGGAGAGTGAAATTTTCTTCAGGCTCGATGTAGCTTGGTGTCCATCAGTGTGTTAGACAACACTTTTCATAGGAAAGGAACATGCCAGAAGAGGTCAAGAACAGTTTTCATGGAGCATCCAAGAAACTTTTATGTTGGCCATTTTTCCTTGCAAAATAACTTGTATTTTGTTGCAGTCTGTGCTTTCCCTTACGTTCTTGCCTTCACTACTGATTCCATTGAAATCCGATTAGTGGTGAATGGAAACTTAGTCCACACAGCAGTTGTGCCTGAGCTTCAACTTGTAGCATCAAGGGTAAGACACAGAAAAATTGTGTTTGACTACTTCTGTGATATGTTGGGATCTAATTAACATGAGAAGTTGCTGCTGCTAAAAATGCAACAAACAAAACTGAAATATGTGCTACTTGATCTGCAATAATTGTTCATCTGTGTGCTCTTAGTTTATATCAAGATCAAAGAGAATCAGAAGATGGTTAAGAAAGCCTCACTGTATTAATGAGGAGTTATTTGTCATTTCAGTCAGATATTTATTTTAAAGCTACTGCTGCAGTAAGTGGATCATCTGACAGCAGCTCTAAGGAAATGGGTTCACAGAGTTCTCCTCAAACACCGACAGCTTACGAAAAGCCAGAATTTCCTCTTCCTTCTCTAGAAGGTAATGTGGCAGCTTGAATAATGATCTCTAATCGTTCCAACAGCTGTCACATCTTGTTGCGGCTGATGTTCAATAAAGATGGTAAAACAATGTGAGTTCCTACCTGAAAATCTGGGAGATAAGAGATTTTCTGTTTTCCACACATATAAAGCACTTGGCTGAGCTTTTGCATTGTAGTATCTTTTCTGAATACATGGTAGCACTGTTCTGAAGAAATAATTTCTGTAGGAAGGGAGGAATTAAGCTTTAGTTGTAGCTTGATGAATCTTCCGCAGTGTGACCACAAGTAATAATACAAAAAGGGGCATAAAATCGTGAGAAAGCTTGACATTTCACGTATGCTATTCCTTTCATTATAAAAAGCTGAATGACTACTGAATGGCTGAAGCTCTTTTGCAAAGTAAGAGTAAGAAGCCTTGAAAAACTTCGCGTGGACAATTTACTGTAACGTGATTTGTGAACAGGCAATCTATAGTGTAACAATAAAGGAGAAACAAGGGAACATCAGCTAGATAATGCAAGATGTATGTGCACCTTTCTTCCTTAAATCTGGTTATACACTGTTAGCAGAAAGGGAAAAGGAAATTTAATTTTTTTAAAGGCAGTACTGTTTGATGGTGATTTTGGGATTTTGGTTTTTTCTTCTTCAAGAAATTAGGAAAATGTGGTATTTTGTGTTACCTAAGAGGAAGAGCCATAATTTAAACTAATTGGGATCCAGGTTCCAGTATATTTGCAGGATATTAAAATACATGGGAAATATTGCACAGAGTGCAGTGTAATAGTCAGAGTACCAGCCTCAAGTCATAAAAATTTATTTCCTGGTTCCACTGCTGATTCATCATGTTGCCAAGAGCCGATTTTCTTTTTCTCTCCGAGTCAAATTGCTTGAATTTATTCCTTCTCTTAGCTTATTTATATTGAAAGATTTCTAGAGCAAGAAAAATCTTTGCCATTTGAGTTAAAAATGCCCAGCTCAACAAATATATCTTGTCTTTATAACTTTTCATCTGGAATTAAGAACTGATTCTATTGTGAAAGTGTAATGTTCTTTTTCTTTCTCTCTTTCAGGTGAAGTTCCATGCAAAAACCTGTACAAAATACCTCTCAGCAATCTGGTTGGGCGAAGCGTTGAACGACCTCTGAAGTCACCTTTGGCTCCCAAGGTCATGACTACTACGACATCGAGTGGCATTACCTCTCTTCCAGTTATGCACTCGCTATCTTTATCTCGTATGGAAATTAAAGAAATTGCAAGCAGAACGCGTAAAGAATTGCTGGGTAAACTCTCCTCATTCCTTAGTGTTACGTATCAGTTGCCAAACATATACTTTCTAATCTTTGTACCATCACAGGTAGGTTTGCAACATGCAGCTAGTATTCATAAATTATTAAAATTAAAAATAGAATCTGTGAGGAAGCATTATTTTCAAATAGTATAGCCATTGTTTGATCGTGTATAAGATGACCATATTCTAAGCCAGGTAGAAATAGTTAATAATGGAAACCAGCAACAGATACCTTAATGTTTTCATGAATGCTTTATTTTCTGTTGAGAGTATTAAGTCTTTTATTCCTTTATTGAGGCCTCTTGGATGAGCCTATAAGCAAGACAGAAAGTGCACCGAAGCTGAAAAAGGTTTCTCGAAGACAGTCAGACCCCAAGCAGGGAGCAGTAAGATCATCTAGTAGTGACAGGTAAATATTCTGGCTTTAGAAAAGAGCCTAAGTTAGACTGTAAATATTTTCAGAATTGATTGCTCATGCTTATCTCAGTTGGCATGAAGCTGACTGAGACCTCTGTATAGCCACGTACATTTTGTGCTAATGTGTTTGTTAGAATATCTGAATACTGTAAGTACTGAAACATTTTTTGCTAAAGATATGTTGATGGGCAAGGCAAGACCAAATGCCATTTTGTGGGCACCTGCTGCAGTTGAACCTGTTATTAAGATTTGGACTACTGCATCTGCACTGTGCAGATTCTCTTGCTATTTTCTTTGTGTGCTCTTGTGTTGCTCTTTTCAGAATAAATTTTGTGAAAAAATACCATAGCATTTGTCTGTTTGGCACTGACCCCAGTGCCATTATCTTGTGTTCATTGTTTCCATAACCTACATTTGTGTAGAGTACTGGCAGAATACAGACATGATACAGGAGACTGAGAATAACAAAACAAAAAATCTCTTGCAGTGTAAAACTATGTGTGATTTATTTCCCTGTTTGGAAAATATTTGGGTGAGGAGCTTCATTAATACTGCCTTTTGATTATTTTTAGTGGAGTGAAACAGGAGGAAACTCAGTTGTAATAGCCTGTGTCTATCTTTAGAATAACTTGATTGAATCTAGAAGTAACCATTGTTCCTTCCTGCACTGACCTGTTTATTTTTTTAAAGTAACTTTTGTCTTCCTCTTTGCAGGATAATCTCAAGCTCATTTGAAGGCTATTCTGAAAGACGTCATCCTTCCACTAGTTCAGATCCCGATACTTTAGCAAACAGGGAGGAGAGCTCACCATCTAGCTATCCGTTTCAGCCAATTTCTTTATGTGATGAAGACATCATTGACTTGAAATGAAGACACTTTTAAAACCTTTCTTCCTTCACATTTTTTTACAACTCTGTAAGCTCTATGGCGGTGTCACAAACACTGCTTCTCGTGGTAAGATGTGGCTGGAAGTACGGGTGATAAATCTCTATACAAGTCATGTTATGGTTAGCACAGCCTGATTTGGTGATGTTTATATCTTTGACATAGGTATGTTTTCTCAGTTAAAGAAGCATTACTTTTCATGGCTTTCTAACGCTAGGTAATCAATGAGAGATTTAGGCTGAAGCTGAAGTAAACAAAAAGTTTTACGTGTTCTAAGCTTCTTATCATTTGATGTACATAAATGAAATGCAGCAATGTTAATTGCTGTTGCTACTGTTATGAATTGTTTTATGACAGTGTATGTCATGTAGGAAGAGGAATTTTATAATGTAGGTCACAGCTTTTGGTTTTTTGGTCTTCAAAAAAACAAAACAACAATAACAAGAAAAGGCTTGCAGGCAAGATAATTTCAAACAGTGCAGTCAGTCCCTAAATTGATGCATCTGTGGTATGCTCACTGAAGAATCAGGTGAGATATGAAGATGGTGCTTCTTTTGCTCATTGTTTAGAGAAGCTTGAAAGCTCTTCTGGCATAAAAAATCCCTGAACAGAGAAACTTCCTGTAGGAAACACAAACTTTAAGAATGTTTATTTAAAATTGGAAATTAAAAAACACTAAAAAAACCATAAGCAAACAATCCCAAAATGAAAACCCCAGTCCATCTACTGGAAAACTCTTGTTATGGTGCATCTACAGATTTTTCCACTACTGGCAGAACAGCCAACCCCAATTGTCTTTGACTACAAAAAGATTCTTAAGCAGGCATCAGCATTAGCTGTTGGCTGTACTTGCATCAACAGTATACGTCATTATTTCAGATTGTTGTATTTTTCTAACTGGATGCAGACTGAAATTTCATTGCTAATAAGCTAGTTTTCTGTGATGGAATAGTCATCTCTTGCTGTGTTAAAGGACAGGGGTTTATATTTAAAGTTTGATTTTTTTTTTTTTTTTTTTTACCCTTTCCTCTAGAACACCTTTGCAAGGATTTGTTTTGGTTTTTTTATGAAAGTGTGATGCTTCCAGCCTTTCTATATATGATGTTTTTAGCTTTATTAGCAAGTGTTTATTGTTCTCGATGTAGAAATACTTCTGCATCCTTGACTTTATTTCATAATACCACTCATATGTCATGATTTCACTTCTGCTCAAGCATGATCATACGGAGATGCGTGCCTTTTGCTGCCATCTGTCTGAATGTAAAACTGGTTTTGCAAAGTGATTTTTTTTCTCAGTTTATTGTATGTAATGGCTGAGTTGCTTCACTTAAGAAAATATGCAAGGTCTTTTCTGGAAGCATAATTTCTTACTCTCAACTGGAGTGGCTAATCAACAGAAGTAGCAATATTTTCAACAGTAATTAGTCTAGGAGCAGAATGCTGTTATTACTTAAGTGGGTTGTGCACCCGTAGGTAGATGTGTGGGGTGTACCTTAATAAGCATCTAAAAGGAAGAACCGGATCAAAGTCTTTGCAAAAACTTGTAATTATTTTTTGAGGATGTTGTTTCCAGAGATTACTTTTCTCTATCCTTATTTATTTGGACAGGTAAGGTTTAAAAAAAAATCAATCGGAAAGTACCATGTGGTGCTTATTTTCCTGGAAGTTGTAAACACTTCTGAATCCACTTTTGGGGTTGCTGCTGGCACTTACATATTTTTAGAAAGCAAAATAACCAACTCTTTCCCTGAATGGCTTTCTCAATGTAGTATTTGGTTTGTGGCTATTTTGGAAGACTACCAGTGTGTTGCAAAACTGAGAGTTTATTTAAAATTTTAACTGGAAACTTTGCTTTACCCTGTTAGGATATTGGATTTTAAATACACTGCAGATGTTCACCTGTGCTGTTATAGCATGATTTAAAATTATTAACCAGTGTTCAATAGCAGTTGAAGCAATATGTGGAGGTTTTAAAACTTGTTTTGAAGAACCTGAGCAAACACATACTTGGTTATCCTGAAAGATTAGCCTTAGAGATTGAACACTAGGGAGAACAAGAAGAATGGGAAGAGCTCGACAGAAAACTTCACTACTGGCTATGATGGTAATCAGAATGCATATAGATATGGCATTTGCATCATATCCTAAATGTGATTATAGAAGAAAGGGCTATAAAGCAGGAGTTATTTTCTTGAACCAGAAGTGCAGCAGTGGCTGTAAAGTATTACCATAAATAAAGAGAGTATTGGGAGGTGGGGAATGTGTATGTGCACATGCATGAGAGAGAGAGAGAGAACCTTTGAAAGTCTGCCTGTAATTACAGCATTGATGACATCTAGCAAATGAACTATAAGGAGTACAGATACTGGATTACTGAAGCTGGACAAAACCAGATCCTACTAGCTTCATGCTACATATCTGGAATGTGATGTTGGTATCATTTGAAGAGGGAAGCCCAGCAACTGCAACCCCACCCACCTCCCACCTGCTTTTATTCTATAGCTTCACTTAATGGGTTAGGTACAAGCTGTTACGCAGGTCACACTAGGAACTACCAGACCTTAACAGACTATACTCACGTAGGACAGGAAGGAGCTGGAAAAAAATTACATGTCTTCATTCTTAATGTATCCAGTAAGTGCCTTAACAAGGCTTTGACTTCTTGAGTTTTTGCTTCTGTGCTTTGATTAATCAGAGAGTCTTAAACTGATAATATCTAGTATGGCAAAAGGAGGGAGTGATACGATATTTATTTTCGTTTATATTACACCTAGAGATGGTAGCTGAGGCTTCAGCATCATGTATTTGTAGTTTACTACCTACTTACTGTATGAGAGCAGCCCAGAATATAGGTAGAAGGCAGAGAACATGGAAATAATACTCCAATTTTATTTCACACAAGCCACAAGAACCAAGTTCTGTGAACATCTTTATCACTTTTATTGTACCAAAAGACCAAATACCAACACAATCATGTGAAATTGATGGTATAACAGGAGAAACATCTGTTGCACAAGGATGTGGCTTCGTTGAGTTTTTAGTAGTCTGATCAGACCACCATGATTTCTGTGTCTCTTAGTGTGAGGACAGCCAGCTTCTAGGCATTGTTTTTCTCAAAAGATCCTTACCATTCAGACTGTTAATTGAAATCTAGAGGCAGTTGGTGGTATGGGTACACAAGCTCTTGTGCATCATTTATAAAAGGCGAAGTTCTGACATGTCTGCAGACCCTCTCCTTCATCAGACTGGTGTAAGATGACAAGCCTTGTTGGGAGGCTGCTGTGCTGGCTATATTGTCATTCAGTCCAGCATTGGAGCCATGTTGTTTGCCTTCTGTTTTTCCAGCGTGTGCATGCATATCCTCTCTAAAACTTAAAAGTAGTCTTAGGCACAAATTGTAGCCATGTCTACTGTAAGCACAACCCTGTCTCCTTTCACATGGTGTGTCAAAGCTGCCTGTAGGCTGCATTCTTGATGTTGGCTGACCATCTCATGGTTGAGAGAAAGACAATCTTTGAATCTGCAACTATGTGGGATGGGTGTTGTTCTAATAGAAAAACTGAAAAAAGTTGCTACAGATGGATGGAAGGAATTGTTTCCACGAAAGAAGAATTATTACGAGCTGTTAAGCTAAGTTTAACTGAAGGTCCATTCTGGACTCCTGGCTAAGTTTCTGCAAGAAATACTTTCGCAATGTGCTGGATTTGTTGGCAGCGGCATGGCTCTTAACTCCTTCTGGCTAAATGGTCTTGGTCGCCACTTCATCACTGTGCCTTAGTCTGACTAAATTAGAGGAATGTCATTTACTTTGGTGCAAGCATTAGATTGTACAGGCAGTTAATTTAGGATGTGCTCGTGCCTTCTCACCAGCATGGGTAATGATGCATGGAAACACAGAATAGTTGAGGTTAGAAGGGACCACTGCATTATCATCTAGTCCAGTACACACACCCAAGCACCACCATTCAAAAATCTCTTCAAAATGGGTATGCAACATTTTGAGATACTCATCATCTTTGTCCTGCATTTGAATTACAGCATGCATATAAACCATCACCACAACTTTGAAATGTGACTAGGACTCAGGAACCCCAAGACAAGTGAGCTAAGTTAATTCTTTCACATGCGCACATACACACAATATACAGCCCTTAAGGCTGAGGCTTTGATGAGCCCTTCCCAAGGTCCCTAAAGCTCAGTTTGGGCATTAGAAACCATGGCAGACTAGGGGTAATTTTTGTCCAGTTCCTTATTCTAGTGGCAATGCAGTACACATAAATATTTTATATAAGTGTTTGAAAGTAACAAAACACTTCCTTCTAATAGGAAACAAAGACTCACATGTAATTTGAAAGGGATATGGCTATTCATGGTACCAAGAGAACTGCTCTCTAGGTTCACTGAATGCACACATTCAGTTTTGTGTTTTTACAAAGAAGTAAAGCCTGTTCTAGTCATAGTCATTTACTGGTTTAGGGGTGTGGCAGGGATTCTTGTTTGTTTTGGTTGGTTTGGTTTCTTGAGGCTGGGGGTGCGTGGGGGTTTTTTTAGGTTTTTTGGTTGGGATATTTTTTCAGGTTTTGGAGGAGTGGTTTGATTGGCTGGTTGGTGGGTTTTTTTGTTGGTTTGCTGTTTTTCAGTGTGTAACATACATGCAAGTATGCATCTGGAATGAATAGCAGGTTTGCTGTCTGCCTTCATGTGATTCTTTCTATAAATGTGCAAGTATTTCTTACTGATAGATTCAAATTGAATTTTTTTAGTACTGTGACAGTCAACTGAATAAATATTTAAGCAGTTCATAAGAGGGCAGGGAATAGGTAACATTATTGCCTAACTGGTAACATATGGTTAAGATTGCTACTTCTGACATGTATTTTCTGCTGTTCTATGTATATTTGACCAGTAACGACTAGCTTGAATGCCTTTTCCTAAAGGTGTGGGACTATAACTTGTGCTTGCAGATGCAGTGGCTTTTCCAGAGCTGTTGCTTAGTCTGCATTTGAAATATACAACCGTTTTCACTTGGATTTGGTTTTCAATAGATATACATATATTGGTGTATATATATTTGTAATTTGTACTGTAAATTTTCAGGGATTAAAAATCCTGAGATTATATGCATTGGAATTTAAAGTAATGGGATCATAAAAGGCAGGGGAGGGAAAAATTCCATCAACAATTGGTAAAGTATGTCAGAATATTTCCTGTTGCCTTCTGTGTATGAAAATGAGTATTGCGCTATTTTCATTGTTAACAATTTGATGTCATGGTTCATATGCACAGTGATTGCTAATTCTGTTAAAGCACTGTTTTCTCAGATACACTTAATCTGTTTTTGTGAAGGATTAAATTATACCCTGGGAACCCAATACTAACAATATGGGAAGGCTCAAGAGATTATGCAGCAAACATCTGTACTTGCATGCAGGTTAGAAAGTATTTTTACTCTTTTTAGTTGAGCACAGCAACTTCACCAGCCTGTATGCTGCCTAGCTGCTTCACTTTGTTGCTGACCTGTGACTGACTTGACTCCTGTTTGCTACTGGAAGTTGTGGTACTAGCACCTGACTTGAAGAGAAAATTGAGATTATTTTCTGCATATTTATTTGTAGCTCTATTAAGTATTTACCTGGTTGAATGGAAAATGTTAAGTAAAGGTTTATGCAGAGTGTTATCAATCTGGAATGTCAGCTTAATTGTCTTCAAATGGTAGCAGACTGCTTTGTAATTTAATAATTGCATATTGTTAAGACTATTGCTATATTTGTGGTCAAAGACTCTTTACCACTGGTCTTAAATGCTGTTGTATTACTACTGTTTTTAATGTCATATGATAGCATGTATGGTTCGTGTTTTAGATGTGACATCCCAACAGAAACAGTCCTATCACCTCTGAAACTGTTTTAAGTGCTAATTATCACCTTTGTGAAGAAGAAACATGATTTAGTCTTTAATATGTAATAAATATGAATTTGACCCCACTTGTTTCTTTCACACATACAGGACTGATGACTTTCAAATTTGGAAAATAAAAAGACAAGAAATCAGAAAGACAGGATGTAGCCGAGAGCACTGCTTTTTTTTTCCATTTGAGTTTTCTGAAGTGCTGTATCATACCTATGAGATTGCTGTTTGTGTCTTAACCTTTACCCATCTGTGACAAAAGCTATAATCTGGCATTGGTTTATGTTTCCAGGCATCTTTTAGACTTTCAGAGACTGCTACCGTTGGAGGTCTTCACTCTGTAGACTAACACTGCAAAATAGTCTTTCTCCCTTTCTGGGCTAAGTGTATATTTCTTACTGTCTCTGAGACCTTGCAATTCCTTTTGAAAAAGCAGTCATCTTTCCTGAAGTCTCAAAGACATTCTTGTAAGAGCTACAGTGCTTCTTGTGCTTTAAATGCATTCCTAGCCAACTTGACAACAATAGGAAAAAAACTTTAAATACATGAAAGTCAAGTATTCATCTCCAGTTGGGAGTAAAACCTAGTTCTGTGGTCAGGCATCCCAGAAATAACAGCAACACAAAAGTCAAGTACTGCAGTCTGAAACTAACAGTACCCAGACTACATTGTGCACTTCTTCACTGTAACATACGCCATAAGGAAAAGGTAGAGCAAGAAAAATTTATTATTTATAAAATTAGATTTTATTTTATGTCTTAGAAAAAAAGATAGAATTAATATTCTCACATGGCTATTACAGTTACTACACCAGGTGAAAAGAACACAGGAACTGAAGAAATAAGCGTAATCCATGATGCTTACTATAAAGACAATGTCAGTCTTTGGTTCCCACGCAGGCCCTAACCCAGTTCGTTAACACGCAAGCAGCACTCGGTATGCTTCTCGCATTCAGAGATCAGCAACCATGGAGCGGGACCCCAGCCACGGGGAAAACCTGCAATTACTAAGCGAGAGAATAAGCGCAAGTTACGTAGGGAAAAGTAAATTATGTCCAAATGAATCAAGTAAAGGGGCTGCAGTTTTCCCGTTAGATTTGTGCATAGTTCCACCACCATCGTGCCTCTACCCGAAGGAGAGAGAATAAGTGACTTCAAGTCAGTATGATGAACGTTACTGCATTTTTCGTCATAATAATTACAGCGATATTCTTAACAAACAGAACTTGCCAAACCTCATGCGGCGTAACCCAGCAGGCAGCGAGACTCCTCATGCAGCCGAGTCTCGCCTGTGGGGAAGCGTCCACACGCCCGTCCGCGACAGCCCCTCCATGGGCTGCCGCTACGAGCAGTGCCGGGCATTAGCAGCGGGACGGGGGAAAGCGGCTGAAGCGCGGCGGCGGGGAGTGATGACGTTGGAAGCGCCGGAAGCCGCCTGACCGTGAGAACGGCGGTACGGGAGCGTCTTCTCTCCGGTGCCGGCGGTTCGTCCGGCGCGGGCTCGGCCCAGCTCCATCCACCACCCCCACCCCCCCACCCCACCTTCCTCGCCGGGCGGCCGCGAGGCCCTGGTCTCGTCTTGAGGGTGACCCTTCTGTCGTGGCAGCCGGCAGATTGTGGCGGGGCTGCGGAAGTGCCGTGAGCCGGTCCTGCCGTGGGAGCGATGGCCGCAGGGAAGCACCCGGCCGTGCTGGGTTCCGGGAGTCCGCGCAAGCCGTGGCGACTGCCCACCGACGGACACCCCGCGCCGGGCTGCTACCTGAGGTGAGCGATGCGGAGCTAGTGGCAGTAGCGGCGCTGAGTTTGCAGTCCTCGCCGTGCTCTTTGCGCGCGGAGGTATACTTGGGAGCGGGCGGGGGGAGCGGATGGGGCTGGCTGCGTAACACCTGGTAAAGAGGCTCGAGCACCGATTTCAGCTGCCTCACAGCAGCCCTTAATTTCAATATTGGCTTCACATATTGAATACCACACACGCCTTGGAGCTCACGGAGTTTGTATTCGTAGCCGGCCTATTAGAATTTTTTACTTGTTTTAAAGAGAACGCAGGCCTGTTTGAACAGCAGCTATATTCACTGCCATATGTGTTGAGGAAAGCTGGTAAGTGCTGTCTGCAGTAAAAGTTACTGTAATGAACTTGTTACTTGATAAGAGTAGCTGTTTCTGTGCATTTGACATCCAGAACTTTCTTGTGGTTTTTACCAATAATTGCATGCCACGTGCACTCTTTTATAGTGATGACTGTACTTTTCTGTACTCCTATGCCCTTTTAAGAGGTGTACTGTAAGATCTTACCCTATGATGGTAAAATGTCTGTATAGAAATAAACATACTATTGAGTCCCACTCAGATACCTCAATTCTTTTAGTTTGAGAGCTGCTATGGAATTCAGACAGTTGTCTAATGAATTAGACCTTCCAGAGAAAATTAAATAAATACTATTTTTTAACTGTTTACCTGATGTTTACCTTGTTAATCAGTGGTCCTAGGTCGTTGAAGGAACTTGAGATGTCACAGGATAGTATAAGTGCATACAGGATGTAGTTCAGGAGATGGTATTCAATTTCACAGTTAAGTCTTAGTGGAAATAAACTCAGAAAATAGAGGGAAAAGAAACCCAACAGGATTTTTTAAATGCATTTAGGTCAAAGTGATGCAGACACGTCAAAACTGATGCTAGACCAGCACAAGCTCAGGTCTTCGGCCAAACAGAAAGATGACTAATGTATCCGCCAAGACAGTTTGTCAGACATCTCTTTATATGGTTTTTCAAAACTAACTAGTTACCTGCTTCATATTTAAAATAGTTCAGGACAAATATATGCGTAAATTCTGTTAGTAACTAGCTTAGCGCTCTGCTTATGTGCTCTGTTTTTTTCCTTTTTTCAGTATAATCCATGAGTAAACTTCAAGACGGTGTTTGTTTGCTATAATAGGTTTAAAACTTAAACTAACCCCTACCTTACTGGATTCAGAATTTGAAAGTGTTAATCTATAACAAGAAATATGTAAACATTCGTAATGAATGCTAATGTTCACTAGCTACATACAATTTACTTTTATGTCTGGTGTGGGACAAATGGTAGTTCAAAGTGCATGAAAATGCTTAGTCCTAACCTAAAGAATATTTTTAAATGCATTTGGTCACTTCAATCTATGTGTTAACATGCCATTTGGAATACTGATGTACCAGTAATTAAGATGTGATTCTTTCCTTATTTTCTGAACGGAACTAATACGGTATTTTGATGTATCACAGGTAAATTTTTCCATAACCTTATGGAGAAAAAGGACTTTGAAGCATGGCTTGATAACATTTCTATTGCATTTCTTTCTCTGACGGACTTGCAGAAAAATGAAACTCTGGATCACCTGATTAGCTTGAGTGGAGCAGTCCAGCTCAGGCACCTCTCCAATAATCTAGAGATTCTCCTCAAGAGGGACTTCCTCAAACTTCTTCCATTGGAACTTAGTTTTTATCTGTTAAAATGGCTTGATCCGCAGACCTTACTCACATGTTGCCTCGTCTCTAAGCAGTGGAACAAGGTTATAAGTGCCTGTACAGAGGTGTGGCAGACTGCATGTAAGAATCTGGGTTGGCAGATAGATGACTCTGTTCAGGATTCTCTACACTGGAAGAAGGTTTACCTAAAAGCTATTTTAAGGATGAAGCAACTGAAGGACCACGAAGCCTTTGAGACATCCTCTTTAATTGGACACAGTGCCAGAGTATATGCACTTTACTATAAAGATGGACTTCTGTGTACAGGTAGGAAGGACAGACAACTTGGGAGTCTTAAAATTCTTTGTTTCCTCTTCCCCCCTCATAAGATTAATGACAATTTGCTTTTCTTTTACCAGAAAAATTATTTTCATAGTGTGAGTACAGATGATGATTCAAAATTACCTTTTTTTTTTCTCAATTTCTGAAAGACCTGGTGTACTAATAAACTCATTAGTCACTTTAGTAAGAACACAAGGAGACCAATTTCTTTGCTGGATAAAGAAATAGTAACAGCAGGCTTCATTTTTCCAACCCGTGGCAGGGTGATTGGAACTAAATGATTTTTAAGGGCCCTTCCAGTTCAGACCGCTCTATGATTTTGATCATGCTGTTACTATAAGTAAGCCCATTTGAGAAGTACAGATATGTTAGCTATCCTCTTAGAGAATAGCTTTCAATTAAAAGGAAAGCTATTAGAGAACTTCAGTCTTCCAGTGTGGAAGAAAATGTTGTATCTTCTTCCTTGAAACAAGGCTGTAAGCACTTTCAGTTCTTAACGTAAGTGCTTTATGAAGTGTTGTAAAGTAGATAACCTTGCTACTAGTCTGACTTGCACATAATTTCAGCTTCCTCCTTGAAGAGGATAGACTCCAAGATTTCAAGACAGAAAATATATGAAGCCTTAGTATGAAAGAATAATAAAAGAGTTACAATGAGCTCCTGTCAGAGCACATTCCAAGGATTTCCAATCATTTGGAATGACAGTGTTGCATACTAAGTTGTTATATACTTCAGTTGCACATTTGCTGGTACATTAGGATGCTTAATAGAAGCCAACAACTAAATTCTAGCTAGTCTTTCACTTACCTACTCAGCAGTGAATGTTATATGCACAAAACAGCATTGTGAAAACTTTGACTTTTGTGCTGAAACCCCCAGGAGAAAAAGCAGGTGTAAGGAGTCCAGGGTTTTATTTTGCTTTCCAATGCTAGCAGTTTAAAAAAGAGGAGCTTCAGGTAGAAAAAAGAAAGTGGCAGGATATGGGGCCTGGTATTCATCTGTATTTCTAGATTTGGTGGACCCCTTTCCTTCCTGAAAGAAACTAAAGCTTGCAGTATAGTCAGTGGCTCTGTGAGAGCGATGTGTCACGTGAAACTTCCATGCATCTGTTTCAAGAGACGCTGTCAGTCAGAGGTAGTGCCAGAATCTACAGAAGGTGAAAAAAGGGTGTGAAGAAACTGGAAGGATAGATACATAGTAGCTTCATTAACCTGAAAACAAGTGGCTTTGTTGTAGTGCTGGCCGTATTTCCTATTCAGACAGCTTGAAAGTACGTTTTTATGAGAAAAAGTTCAACAAGGGGAAGTGCCGAGCCCTGCACCTGAAGTGGATCAACTCCACAGCACCAGTATATGGTAGGGGCCATCAAACTGGAAAGCAGCTTGGCAGAAAAGGACCCAGGGGTCATCAAGTGAACACAGCTGCCTTTTCCTTTGCTGCAAAGAAGGCCAGTGATAACCCTTGGCTGCTTTAGGGGGGAGTTGCCAGCAGGTTGAGTGGGGTGCTCCTTCCCCTCTTCTCGGCACTGGTGAGGCCTGATGGAGTACTGTGTCCAGTTTTGGGCTCCTTAGTAAAAACAGGGATACACTGGAGAATCCAGTAAAAGGCCCTGAAGACGATGAAGGCACTGAGGCATCTTTCATATGAAGAAAGGCTGAGAGAGCTGGGACTTCTTATCCTGAAGAAGAGAGGGCTCAGGATGCTATCAATGTACAGAAATACCTGAAGTGAGGGTGCAAAGAAGATGTAGCTAGGCTCTTTTCAGTGGTGCTCCATGATGGGACAAGAGGCAGTCAAACAGGAAGTTCCCTTTAAAACACTTTTTCTCTTGTGAGAGCGATTGAGCACAGGTTGCCCAAGGAGACTGTGGAGCATCCATCCTTGGTCACACTCAAAAGCTTGGTCAAACGTCAGAAGCTGTCTGGTCATGGTCCTAGACAGCCTGCTGTAGGTGGCCCTGTTTGAGTAGCGGGATGGGAAGAGTTGACCTCTAGCGGTCACTTCCAACCCTAACCATTCTGCAATTCCATGAAAATATTTTAAGACAAACAAAGATGAGTATAGGATCAGAAATATTATTTACTCTTTTCTTCCAATTATCCTGTTCTTTTATATTGTAGGATCAGATGACTTGTCTGCAAAACTATGGGATGTAAGCACAGGTCAGTGCATATATGGTATCCAGACACACACTTGTGCTGCAGTGAAGTTTGATGAACAAAAGCTTGTAACAGGATCTTTTGATAACACAGTAGCCTGTTGGGAGTGGAGCTCTGGGGCAAAGACACAGCATTTTAGAGGACATACTGGTGCAGGTATGTTGAAAATTTTAAAATTGTAATTTCACCTGTCAAGTAACGTACATCTTCATCAAGCAAAATGTAATTTAAGTTAGCTTTTTGCACACTAGCTTTTTTGGTTTGTTCAGCATCTCTTCTCTGTCACCTGAATCACACCAGTTCCCCTCGACAGGGGAAGTGACCAGAATAGATGTAAATTTGTCCTTGAATATGCCAAAGCTTAGCCATGTAGTGTTTTGCTATTGCATGGAAGTAACTCTAAATGCCATGGTTATTCAGTAGCTTCAAGTCTCAAAGAAGTGCAAACCTTAGGTAGCAGGGTGTACATGGCCATGGCCATTCTTTCTATTCCCAGACTGGACATGAGCTTAACAGCAAAGAGCAAAATAGGACCTGGGAATACGTATTTGCATTCCCCTCATAAATAAATTCTTTGTCGTGTACTTAAAAATATACTCAACTCAGCTGTAGTTTTTTTCCCCTGTATCTATAAAATGTACTAATTCTGCTGGAATTGTCTTATAAAACTCTGGAAATAGGAACTAGCTTAAGTTGCACTTTGCCATAATCCAACCATAAAGGAACCACTGATACCCATGCTTTTAATTTGGGAAAAAAACTCCAGTAATTTTGCAATGTAAACTTAGGCATCCAGAGCAACAATTCATCTATACAGTTCAAAAACAACAAATAAAGATGTAGTGGCATATGAATTTAGAGGCTGCTAAATTCATACAGAGGCTACTAGTGTCTCACAGAAAAATGCATTCATAAAGACTGGTTTTCCTTATTTAGTTCCATCTTTGCTTGAAGTTTTTAGTGTGGATTACATTGATGAACTCGATATTCTGGTCAGTGGCTCTGCAGACTTCACTGTGAAAGTATGGGCCTTATCAACAGGAACGTGCCTGAATACCCTTACTGGACACACAGAATGGGTCACTAAGGTGGGAATATTGATTTCTAATTAATCTCACACACTTCTTTGCACAAATTTTGTAACATGTTTTAAATTCGTATTTCCTAATCCTGACCCTGCAGCTAGGTTTTGAATCTGAAGAACATCTGGAAATACTACAAAATAACATTACAACAGAAAAAATATTTAAGCTGTAATTAAACCTTTCAGACCATTGAAGATATTTCAATTTCAAAGCAGCTGGGCTAATATTAGGAAGCAGTGTTTGTTTTATTCAAAGACTGAATAAAAACTAGTTCTGAAAGAATACTGCTTTAAAAATTATGTAAAAAAATCTAATGATCTTGGTAACAAAAATTTGAGTGTGAAACAGTATTTTTCTTCTCGTTACTTCAGAACTTGGTGGGGGGTGTGACTGTACAGGTGAAGTATATATGTTTACTTATTAATACAGTAAGTTGTCAGTAGTAGGAACAAGAAGAGTGTAAACTGTAGTTTTCCTTCCGTTGCTAAAATTACTGCCTTTATACATGGGTACAGTATGCAGGTGGTCAGTGAAGTGAAAAATGCAAATGAAAGTTTGTTTACTTAACAGCATCAACATAAATAATTCCCATCCTTCAATTGCAGGTTGTTTTGCAGAAGTGCAAAGTCAAATCTCTTATGCATAGTCCTGGGGATTATATTCTCCTTAGTGCAGATAAGTATGAAATCAAGGTATGTACCATGTATCGTGCATATATTATTTTGGTACATTGGAAAATAAAAAGCTTGAGTACTTTGCTGAAGTTTACAAATAATAGAAGGCTTTATGTTTTCCCACATTTCCTGCTTTAGAGGCTGCGTGCAGAACATGAAACTCCTTGGAAGCTAATTTTTCAATGCTCTTCTTAGCATTTAGTTTTAAATGATACTCTTAAAAAAACAGTGGTGCAAAGAATCAGTGCTTTCAGTTCATGCTTATTGTGCTAACTTGACAGTGAAGCACTTAACTGCAAATACTGTTACCGTTGGGGATTTTGGGGTTGGAGTGTGCTGTAGAAGTGCTTTGTAACTGAAACACTGTTACATTTCTGTCCCAACTGGATGGTTTTTTGGGCTTTGATTTTGTTTTGTTTGGGTTTTTTGTTGTTATTGTTGTTGGTTTGGGGGGTTTTTTGGGGGGTTGCGGTTTTTTTTATTCTTTGAAGTACACATTTTCACTGGGACTTTTCTAGGCTAGAAACAACACATGCTGCACCAATACTGTAAGACAAGTCGCTTGAAGAACTGATGTTCCTACCTGAAAGAGATAAATATTTCTGAAAAATACCCATGCACATGTTTACTCGATGCTTAAAAAGAGACTGTGAGGTTTGCTCATTTGTGTAACAGTTTATAATGTGAATTTTCTGTGGTCTTAAACTGTGTTTTAATTGTAGATTTGGCCTATTGGAAGGGAAATAAACTGCAAGTGCTTAAGAACACTGTCTGTTTCTGAAGACCGCAGCATCTCCCTACAGCCCAGACTGCACTTTGATGGTAAATACATAGTGTGCAGTTCAGCACTAGGATTATACCAGTGGGACTTTGCCAGCTATGATATTCTCAGGTAAACTGTTCAGTTTAGGATTCATTGAATAAATGAGAAGTAGACCATACTAGTTTTAATAACTTCCTGTAGATGTGGACCGAGAGACTCTTGATAAAAATTCTGTAAGCATCTTACTTTACACATATTGAGAGGTTTAATTCTAATTTCTCATCTTATAATATGAATAGTTTAATTGCTGTTTTGGTTGCTGTCCACATGCTAGTTCCCTTCCATATTTTCATTCCGAAAGCTGAAATGTTTCAGTATAGACTTAAATGAGACTGCAATGCTGTAGTTATGAATGTGAAAATGTAGTGACCCAGAGCTAATGTTACCATGTAGACTGCTATACAGAGAACCAAGCAGGCATTTATGGGGGTCCTTTGATGGGACAAGAAATTAAAAAGACTCTTTTTCCTTATAGCACTAGGGATCTGTCACTATTGCTAGTGTTGTGGAATGACAGTGAAATCTACCAGACCGCACGCAATAAGGGACCAAACACGATGGCATTCCATTTCCACAGAAAGAATCGGGCTTCATGAGTTAGAAATGGTGGCATCAAAGATAGTAACTTACTAGAGAAAAAAATGCATTTTAGAACTGCTTTCAGACTCTTAATTCAAATAGCCTGAATATTTGTGGAGTATCTACCTTTGAAAGGTATACTCCAGAAGTGTTTCTTATCAGTAAGAATAACTGAGTAATTTCACTTCTTAGTTTACCCTCCAATCTTTAAAAAGAGAAAGATGGTCTCTTATTGCTGAGAGCAGAGTTTCATCTCCACACCTTTTTGTGCCTCAGTTCTGTGCTTTATGTAGTGCTGTGATCAAACGTGCAGGTAGTTGTGGAAGACCCAACTCTTCAGTTTCTGTTCCAAGTTTTATTTATTAAGGGAAAATATCATAAAGGTGCTGGGAAACTAAAAAGTACTTTTATTTCTCCCCATGCTTAATTTAACATAAAACATCAGTAAAATAGCATTCTGAGGACCAGTCTTGGATGATTTATCTGCTTATCACAAGAAGGCATGTCTATGCTTTACTTCTGCCTTTTAGAAGAGTCATCAAAAGAATAAGAACAGCTTTTTCCTCTTAGTTTAAAGATATTGAGGCATAAAATCCATATGGAAATTTACTGTAAAGCACAAGTACATTTTCTCTTTTGTGTGTATGTGGAAATGGCTCTTTTTATCTTGTGCTCTACAGAATAATTCCTTTCAAACCTTAGGCTTTACTTACGTTCAGATTGGTCTGTCCTGAATGCACAAAGTCCAAACTGAAACCACAGGCCCAACTGTAGCTAAGTGTTCAGTTGCTTAATTTGAAAGATCTGCATCTAGTTCTTTCTAAATTATTTCAGAATAATGAGTTTAAACACATTTTCTGTAGACATACAGAATTTGGTTTAGCTCATGACTAAGGGAGATTCTAACACTGTTTTCTTGTCTTCTAGGGTTATCAAACCTCCAGACTTCTCAAATGTGTCCTTGCTGGGCTTTGGAGAGATATTTGCTCTACTGTTTGACAACAGATACCTGTACATAATGGACTTGAGGACAGAAAAACTGATAAGCCGCTGGCCTTTACCAGAATATAGAAAGTCAAAGAGAGGTTCAAGCTTTTTGGCTGGTGAAATGTCTTGGTTAAATGGACTAAATGGCCAAAATGATACGGGCTTGGTTTTTGCCACCAGTATGCCAGACCATAGCATCCATTTGGTGTTATGGAAAGAACATGGCTGAAAAGCTCACACATACATAATCTTCAGGAATATATGGCCTATCAGCAGTGTGTCTATAAAATGAGACTTTGCATGAACCAAAGTTGCACACCCAATGGTATCATCATGCAATGCACAATCAATTACTTTTATTTGGGCATTTGGGAATGGGTTGTTTTGGACATAATGCAATGCAGCATGCTAACAGTATTCACCATAAATTTTTGTCTATATTCATGTTTAAATATACCGGTTTGGGCTCTGAAGTATAGCTTGCAATGTTCAAACCATTCAAATCTGCTTTCAATTCTGAAATCAAGTTGTGCTTGACCTGACTTCTGACCTTTGTTATGTTGTTGAAACCGAAGGTGAAACTACTATTTTAGAACCATAGGGTTTTGTACATGTAACAGCAAATACTGGTTACAGTGCATGGCTGCTAACCAAAATGAGAAAACAGCACACCCTTTCTCTCTCCAGAATCTTTCTTTTCAAAATGTTTTTCCATATGATAGCTTTAAATACTTAGCCTTTGAAACAGAAGAATCAAATGAGTCCTTTAACTAGGATCATATAAGTTCAGGAACATGTCAATATGATCTCTCCTCAGCAAGAATGATGCAACTTTTCATCTATCTGATAGAGCTTGCGATTGTGATTAATCTTGGAGAACCTCTGACATATTCATCATACTTGCTGATGGTAACTCAGAATGGCTTGATTGGTATTTTATAGTCCTTATTTCCTAGTTTGTGTTAAAACGTAATTTAGTTCACATGAATGGGAAGGCGATGTTCAGTCTCTGCAGCAAGTCACTTTCTTACATTAAATGATGTCTACCAGCCATTTGCTTTCTCTAAAAGTTGTAGTTAATATAATGCATTTAAAGTAGTTGCTACATCTAGAGTTGGAAAGCAGGGGCAAATGACTGAATGCCACATCTCGGGGCAGGGGGGGAGAAAAGAAATCAAGAGACTGAAGAAAAGCACAGGAGTAGAAAAAGGTCTTATTGATCATCATAGGAGACTTGATGTACACAAATTGACTGTTGAGTAGTAAATACTTGTCCATATCCTTTTGTGCTATTTGACATGTACTTAAAAGCTGTATCTACAACACCATGTGCTTTAGAAATCCTTCAGGTTAGTTTCCCTTCCTTCCTCCCTTCTTCTCCCCTTAATGTCAATTTTTTTACCCAACTTGAAAACATGAGTTTTCATGAAGATTGACTCATGCCCTTGAAAAACCAAAACTGTCTAGCATTACTACTGTTAGTGTGACTTTTTTCTTCCCACTATCAAAGGAGACCTGATTTCATACTTAATACCGAATGAAGGCCAAGATTCCCAAATATATGTGGTATGAATTACTCCAGTGCAGGGGAGTTTTCATATGCAAGAATCACTATTTGAGTGACGCTGTAGGAGCTCCATAAAGGCACAGTGGAGCAGTCTCTTACATACAAGGCCAGACTCTTAAGCACTCAGTTTTCCCACATTTATTCACACCTATTTACTTTGAAAAATGTTGTCTGTAGTCAAAGATTTTATCAACCGGAAGCCAAATTCACAACTCTCAATTCAAACTGCACTGTCTGGGGCATAAATTATGAGCTCTTCAAGCTTTGGTTATCTGACTCTCAAGTGAAGAAAGCTTCCACGAAATAGAAAGCTTTCAATAACTTGCCTTGAAAGCCACTTCTCATCATTCTTAACAGTATAGTTATGATGTGTGAGTAACTCAGCTTCTTCTGAAGGAGCCACCTATATAGCACTGCATTAACTTTGAAAGGTTCAATAGAGGTGTGCCAGAAATGTCCTTCTTTCCAAATCAGCAAAACTGGAAAACATGGTTAACTACTTTAGTAATGACATTGATGTGCAGAGAGGAGGTGGAGCACAAGATGGCTGAGAAACTGAGACCCTGGCTCAGCCTTCCAAGAAAGAATGGTGGGGAAAGAGAAGGTGGTGGGCAGGGCATGGGGAGGCACTGCTACTGTCTCCAGCTAACCAGTAAGCTATACAAGACTCATTTCAGCATCATGCAGCAAGATAATGGTCAACGGCTCTTGCAACAAGAGAAATTCTCCACAGTGAGGCTAGTTTAAGACTGAAACAGGTTGCTCAGCCTTCCTACACAAATTCCTGAGCACACCATGCCATAAACAGGGAGATACTTCCTGATTCCCCTTCAAATGAGTCTGAAATTCTAAACAGACTTGTTGCCACACGACATTGTATGACTGACAGCAGCAGGCATCACAGATACTACTATAGCTGCCAGTTTGTTGATACAGACTGGGAGATGCTGCAGTCACTGTGAAGCAAAGTAAAAGTTCCCTCTGGACATCTGCTAATGATACTAATCCACTAATGCCAGAGCTCTTTAAGGGCACAGGTATGTGCCACTACCAGGTAGATAAAGGAACGAAAGCATGACACTAGTTTAGAAATTTTAAAACATACTTGCTCTTACACACACTTCTCTGTTAGACACGGAGCTGTCAGGCTAGTGCTGCCTTCAGATGTGCCTTCAGTCGGAAGGTTCTAATATATTGCCACAACATATGCACTGGATATAGTTCTGGGGGCTTATCGAACAGAAGCTGAAATTGTGAAACTGAAACTCTGAAACTGAAGTGAGCAAATGGGGTTTTTTTTTTGCTTTGGTTTCCATCTGACCCTTCAGCAAAATTCACTACTTAGCACTATTTCTAGATAGAGGTTGGGAAAAGTGCAGCTTCTGTACCCTTACACCTACCCGAGGAAGCAACATAATTTAACTTACCCATCACATAAAGGACTAAAATCCAACTTGTGTCTAAATTCCATGAAACATTTTTCTACAAGGCTTCAAGGTGCCAGAAGAAAAAAAAACACAACAAACTATTATGTTTCATAAAAATTGTT
The DNA here is from genome assembly GCA_020086605.1 of Lanius collurio. Taxonomy (NCBI): domain Eukaryota; kingdom Metazoa; phylum Chordata; class Aves; order Passeriformes; family Laniidae; genus Lanius; species Lanius collurio. The sequence goes on along the minus strand of JACBWW010000035.1, from coordinate 8,570,003 downwards.
TGGCCATCTATTGTTCTTCCTTGAAATAGGTTCTTTTCAATTCACAAAAATATCTTTTTCTTTAGGATAAAACTGTATCCCTTACCTCTATTAAAACTTTCCAACACAACTCGGCACTTACCACTTAAGTAATTCAGAAGAGGCGGGATCACTCTTCTCAAACTTATGACATGTCTCCAAAGCCCAGCTGAACAAGACATTTGTATCAGCAAAACTCCAAGGGCTGTATTTAGTGTTAAGATGCCTCACATCTTTAACATACACTATTTCCAAGAACATAAGGGGTTAATTTTTTTACAAGTGAAAGGAAGATGGTGCTCAATTACTTGTTTACCTTTTACTCAAACTGATATGTACAAATTTGGTACCCAGTGACATACAAATTGCAAGAATTAAGCAATGCTACCTTTTAATACTAATGACCGTAGTTGTACTTTTTGTACATAGGTTGAAAACTGTTTTGCATTATTTGAATCAGTTGACAAATACTGATTTTTATTATTGTTTTAACTGAAAAAAATTTGAACATTTCCCAGAAGAAATACTGCAATCTGCAATGTGCCTTGATATCATTAAATGATTCATGGCTTTGCTATCGATTCCCTAAATAATTGCAGCAAAATGTAAACTCCAAGTGGAAATCAATTTAATGTGGTCTTTAAATTATATCCTCTGTCTTCCCACAATACAGGTAGTGGTTCACGTTCCCTCCTTGTAACTGAGGTTTCACTTTTGAGCTTGCAGCATGGTTTGAGATAGCACCTTGTTAACATTCATGATCAATGATGAGTTATATCTCCACAGTGTTGTATCCCTGATGAGGGATTCTCTGGGAAGGTCCCTTTGAAGGGCCTTCCGACAGTGATAAATGAGAGCAACATCCATGGGAACATTTGCACTGTTCCCATAAGCGTGTAGGACAGAATGGACTGAAGTCTGAATCACTTTTCGTGGATCAACTATCATTTTCCTGGGATTGATCACATCTTTCCTGTCAGGCTCTCTGTATACATGCTGTAGTATGTTAACACCTGGCACAGTATTCCAAGACGAAATGTTGAACATGTGAGAAGACACAGTTTCTGGGAAGATATGGTTCTCAAAGAGGAAAACACTAGTCCCTGGGTTTTGTTCCTGAAGACTCTTCATCATTGTTTTCCAGTTTGGGTGCTTAAGGGGAAGAATTATTTCATCGGCATCATTAAGGACCACAAACTTGCTCCTTTCCATGTTACGGTATATACAGTCATTTAGAGCTGTGATTTGTCCGTAGTAGCCAATGTGTGTTCCATCTTGCATGAAGTGCCATTTAGAAGAAACCCTGAGGTGTGAGTTTATTGGCCAGGGAATTATTTCAACAGTTCCTTCTTCTACATAAAACTTCAAGACTTTCTCCATCAGATGGCTGCAGTTGTTCTTATAGATCACCACTTTCTGTACTCCGAGAATCTTGTACATCTCCATACTTTGTATAAACTGCAAGACATTGTTGTAGTTTCCAAACATGGCAGAAATGCACACAGTGAAGTCAACAGAAAAGGTCTCAGCCTTGCGGTTTTTAATTTCAAACCTTGGCAGCTGGTCAATATTTCCATGTGGAGACTGATGAATTGATACATGTGTTGGATCACAATTTTCAGGTTCTGAACAAACTATATCTGCTGCACCATAAGGGAATCCAAATCTATCTGAGTGAACATCGATTTTTGCTTTTGATACATATATCTTTCCATTGGGCTGACAGCAGAACCAGCAGTAAAGTTGTTTTACATCTTCGTGGTGAACAATCCCAATCAGACGAGTGACTTTGCTTTCTCTGTCATCAAAGTATGGGGATATAATAAAAGTTTTGTTACCTTTTAATGCTGTTATTGTGCTATTGGCAATTCTTCCTCGACACCTTCTACCTTCTTGAATTACTTTTGGCTGATGAGAAAGTCTCTGTAACCTCAGATAAGAAACTGCAAGCATTGAAGTTACAGTAATAATGCACACCGCAGCAGCAAAGTAAGATTTTTTCCCAGCACACAACATTTTGTTTGTATCTAAATGTGGATGCAAATTTCTTTATCCTTGTACTTTAGGCTGCCGCATCTGCAGAAAAGAAAAGACTTAGTATGAGATAATACTGACCCATGATCATTGCTCAAGAATTTCACAGACAAGTGGGGTAGGTCTCTTATCATTTTGCACTAACTTAGGGACCCAGCTACTGTGTTTTTATGAAAAAACCAGTCACAAAACATGCCTTTAATGATATGTACGATACTGTGTGCAACACTCTGAATGCCTTTATTTGTGTGGCACAGTTTCTGTATACAGAGGGTTCTATAGAAGAATATAACAGAAGTAACAGCAATACAAGGAGAAATCTTCTTTTTTCTATAATCCAAATTTAATAATTAAGCAGTAATTCTTAAAGCAAAGCAAAATTTTCTTTTTCTTCCCTCTACACAGTGCGTATGTAAATTATGTTAAAAAATCCCCTCAACCAGATTTCTCATAGACAAGCTAGAGGCAGATAAATTAAATATATATAGAATTAATCAAATTCATAATAAACATTCTAATTGGGGATTACACACGATGGTCCACATATAATCACTAATTTATGAATTCCCTAACTTGCAGTTCACCACAAATGAGACCATACGTACAGAGGAAGGTCAATTCATACAAGCCAGCAGAAGATAGGTGAAACCTATGTAGGTACAGAACTCAGTTAGCTACTCTACCCTACGTAGCCATATACAAGGCAGGAGCTGCAGGAAAGGTCATCTCATACTAATGTGTGCTAGAGATCTGGGCCTCCTCAGACTGCATTAATGCTGGCTCAGCTCCTAGCAAGGTTTGGGGGTCAGGTCTTAAAACTCTTGCTGCTGCAGGAACGGGTAGGCAGTCCTGAGTGCCTGGATGACTGAAGTCTTCTGCAGTACTTGTGCTAGCAAGTGTTAAATGCCTGAGTGGGAGTTTATGGCACTCTCAAGCACTAGTTTCTGCAAGTGAAGCCTAGATTTACGTTTTCTCTACAAATTCATCTTTAGGCATTTAGGTATGATCCATAAACAGAAAAGTGACAGGAAATCTCTTCAAAGGCCTGCTAGTACAACAGAGATTCTTGGGAAAAGGGTGTCCCAGATTAATCAAATTCATGTCAGATCAGAAAACTGGACTGGTAGAAGAGAGCTCCCCCAACTACCAGCAGGCAGTGTGGGGTAAAATGCTGGGATGGAATGAACTGCTGCAATTGCACAAGATGACAAAAATGTTTCCAGCAGGCAGGACAAAAATAATTGTCCATGCCTTCAAAATAACGTACAATATTTTCACAATTGCTCTTTCATGAAAAAGTGAATTAGGGAGAACCACAGTCACAACATACCCCTTAAAAGGTCCCATATACCAAGGCTGATGTGATTTACAGCAGCCTTTGCTAGCTACCAAGAAACTGCTTTTCAGACCAGAACAGCCATAGGGGCACCAAAAATCCCACTACATCACACTAGGCACAAAGCAGAAAAGGAACAGCAGAAAGCACTGACTCTTCTATCTCTGAAATGGAGAGTCCTCCTCAGAAGTCCTTAAAATTAAGAGAAGAACTGCAAATACATAGTAAGAGTCTGCTACTGTCATACGACTTCCAGCTGGAGATTTGTGACTGAAAACAACTCGAACTTTCTAAGTCTTTTTGTGAAACATGCTAAAGTACAGGTTTCCCCCAAGCATTCTTCTTCCAAGGACGTTATATATTTTAGCAATCTTGCAACACAGACTGGGTCACACTTAATGTTCTTTCCCTTGGTTTTATCTATTCATGGCTTAAAATATTGTTCAGTCTTAGAGAATAAGTATTTTTTAACTAAAGAAATATCAAACCATGTCAACAAAATCAATTTATTACCTGTTCTTTCTTCTGCTTTTGATAGCAACAAATAACAAACAAGAAAAAAATGTATCATTTCAACTGTGTTTTGAACAGCGAACACCGGAAAGGAAAAAGTACCTTTTAAAGCAGATAGCCGAGTGAAGTTCTGTTCAGTCCTCCATTTATTTTTTGCTGTCATTTTGCTAAAATAATCTACTACTTGTTTATTTTAAACACATAAAAACTTAAATATTTTTAAGGTAAATTGCAATAATTGTTCAATACAGAACAATAATGAGAGAAAAAAAATCTGGTACAATACCTTCCTGGCACATTTTATTTCACATAGCTGTTGCTCTTTTAATGTCAGTAACAGCAGCCACACCGACCAGAAAAACAAGTTTTCCTTCTCTTGAGCAAAGCACACAGTTGTGTCGCAAGAACTTAATTTAAATTACAAATGAGTATGGAGTTATTGAAGCAAAACAAACGTTTTTCATGGATTTTTTTCAAGGCTACTTAAGTTTTCTTCTGAAAACTTATGTTTGATATAAACCCAGTTCGCACACGTACTTAAAAAGAACTAGAAAAATATATATCTGTATTTCTTGAACAATCATTTTTTTCCTATCATGCTATAGGCCTAGTTAGATCATGCAGATACAGATGCTGATTAGGAACTGTGAGAGAGTGCTGAAACAACAGCAAGTTCTAGAAGCCGAAAAAAAAGAGCAAAATGAAGACCTCAAGACACATCAGAACACCGAATCTTAAAGAAAATAAATATATAATTATTTGATGAGTGAAATTCATGGTTTCCCCCCAACACGACTCATAAATTTTGATCTCCTGAAATTAAGAGCACAAATATGTAGTCACAGAATACATAAAGCCAGTGTAATTAAGAACACTACATTTATATTTCCTCACTACAGAGAGGGTAAAATGGCAAGTTTTAACTTTAAAAGTGCTTTCACTATATTTAAATGAGTTTCTTTTATAGTAACAATTAATTTTGATTTTGCATTTTTTAATTCCAATTCAAATGCAAGTAAACATAATACAAATTATGCAGATTTGCTCTAATACTAAATTTAGCTAATGGTATCAAAGGCTACTTTGCAGTACCCCCCCTTAACTCTAAACAGGCTTTCTTCCTCCCCACCACCCTGATAGATTGCAGTAATATCACCTCCTTATCTTTACATTTGTTACCTTCTCATTAAACAAGACAGGCTGTTCTAAAAGAGACTCATAAGAACGAGTCTTCCTTCACCAATCGTTTCTGTGCAGTTGGCCCAGTTTCCATTACTTTCTATTACAGGAGACTAGAAATATCTGTACCTTACCCATTTGTATGTGGCAAGAAACAAGCCCTCGTCATTGTAGGAAATTTTCTTTCTAAATGCATGCTAGGATTATATTTTTTGGAGATGCAACATAGTGCACAGATACATCTGAGCTTGTCATCAGCCAACAAATAATACATCTGCCCAGTCAGACAAGCAAGTGTGGTTACACAATGTGTTTTCTTCTGCAGCAATAAAGAGCTCTTGTCACGGTTAGAATCATGGAATGGCTTGAGTTGGACAAGACTTTTAAATATCAGCTAGTTCTAATCCCCTAGCTGTAGATGGAACATCTTTCACTAAATTGAGCTGCTCAAATGAATCATGTTTCTCCTTATTTCTTTGGTCACAGTTCTTCTAAAATTTACTCTAAAACCTTGCAGGGGACCAAGAATGCACTTACAAATATATATAAATAATCCTTTTATCCCCATCCTAAACCAAGAAATCGCTCATGCTTTAGCCACACTGTACCACTATGCTCACATGTATTAATCTCCCATTATAGGTTTTTCCAATAGTTTGTCTTTTTAGAATTTTGAAGTGGTATTTTTTTTTGTATCACATTCCAACTGGATGTTGTTTTTACTTTTGCCATCCAACTTCTATTTTCAGAGCTTCTTTTCCAATATCTTTCTAAAACCCTCCACAACTAGCACTGTCCTTCCTAAAAGCTGGTACCAGTTGCTAATTTAGTTCAAGAGTCATTCCTGGGTAACAATTAATCTCCCTCACATACTCTTTCCATTGTGGCCTTCCTTTGTAATTTGTTTTGTTCGCATGGAGACGGATAATGATTTCTCATGTTGCTCATTTTAGGATCTTGATGATGTCTACATTGAGTTAAGCTTTTCGTAATTATCATCTTATTATTTTATCTCCCAATCTGGGGTAAGGATAGAGGGCAACTGACAAGAGGTGAGTGCTGAGTTTCAGTTGCTAATATGAAGTATTAGCTTCAGCAGTATAAGAACAATAAACAACCTAATCCTTGTTTACCCAGGGTAAACCCCCCCCACTAACAAATAGCCTTAGTAACTTAATATTTTTGAAAATAAGTTATTCTCTATCCTTTAGTTTATGTTTTTTGTAAAAAGCAAAACCACAGATCACTGGTGCTTAAATAAGAATTCCAAATATTAACAATCATTTACTACCTTTATCTCAACTGCATGTTGCTAATCTTTTGATAGCTTACTTTTTTCAGAAAGGTTCTTTGGCATACCAGTGCCCTTCCTCTCTTATAAGATCTAAAGTCAGAGGCATATTGTTTGAAGGATTAAACTGAAGGCAGTAATAAAATACTAATAAACTACTCTAAAAAGTACTAATTTTTTATCTACTAATAAAAAAATACTAATAAAATACTACTCTAAAAAAATTAAAACTGTGTATTTCTATTCTAAATACAAAGACAGCAAGCCAGACCAATATCCAGTATTGCCATATACTTATTTTGTGCCATTAGAACTGACAAACTCACGCTTTCGTGTATACAGGCAGAAACTTCTCCATTATAATCTCCTCTACATCCTTAAGACAAACTCTTCCTATTGTAAATAATTAAACTTTGTGTCCTTTGAAAAGTCAAACAGTTCGGGCAAAATAAAAGCTGCATAGCATTTAAAAGACTATTATTTCAACTTTTTGTCTTTCCCACTGTACTTTTTTAGCTGGGATCGAGTTAATTTTCTTCCTAGCAGCTAGCGAGGTGTTGTGTTTTGTGACCAAAGCAAGAGCTGAACAGCACTTAGGCGGAGTCAAGGCTGTCTCTCTCTCCTGTGGCTCCCGTCCCAGGTGTTGGGTGGCACAAGAAGTTTGCATGGAACACAGCTGGGACTGCTGAACGAAACCAACCAAAGGCCTATTCCAAATCATAAGACGCCATGCTTAGCCACCAAAACTGGGAGAAGAAGAAGAAAGGGGGAAACATGCAACACGACAGCATATGGCTTCCCAAGTCACTACTAGACCTGATGAAGTCCTGCTTTCCTGGAAATGTCTAGAAACGTGCCTCTAAGGGGACATAATGAATAGATTCCACATTTTGTTTTGCATGCAGCTTTGCTTTCCCTTTTAAAATGTCTTTATCGCAGGGAAAACTCACAGGATTTCCCACGTTTGCTCTTCTGATTCTATCCCCATCCCACTGCAATAGGAAGGGTGAGGGCTGAGCTGCCTGCCAGGATTAACCTACAACATACACTGGAACTATGCTTTGGAGGAGTTTTGCATTCTTCAAATCTAAAGTTAAAGGCTCCCCATAGTTCGTATTCAGGCAGAGACTCGGAAAACCTGGTCTGGACAATTAATATGTACCTTTAACTTACCCTTACGCGCTAGCCCCAGTACCGAAACATAATGCTACAGCTGATCACCATCCTCCTGTTTCTTGAGTGGAAATAAAATCCCGAATCTGTCGCGCCGTTTACTGCAGCCCGAGCAGTTGCCGCTGCCTGCCCCCGCACTGTGGTGCCGGCAGGTTTCCCACGCTGGCACACGGAGAGCAGCGCGCCCGGCTTCCTGTCCCGCGCGCCCCGCCCTTCCCCGCGCGGGGGGCGGGCAGAGCTGCCGCCGCCACCAGAGTCCTGTGAGGGCATGGCCACGAAAGCTGTGCCAAGCTGGGCCGGCGCTACCGAAGCCTTCGTGCCCCGTCCCTGGCTCACTCTGCGGAACCGACAGCAGCAACCGCAACACACATTTGCGGCCCGAGGCTGGCGGAACCGCTCAGTCTCCTCACCTCCCGCCCGGTAGGCTGCCGCGGCCCCCCGCGCCGGCCGTGCCTTAGGCAGAGCCGCCCCCGGCTTGGGGCGGCTGCTCGTCGCTTCGCGCCGTGGCGGTACCTCCGCGCCCTCTGCTGGCCGTGCCATCGACACCGACGGTCGCCGAGCGGCCCCGCCGGAGCGTGGCCTCAAGGATCTCGTTCGGCGGGCGACGGCTAGTCGGCCCCAAACGGAGGGAATCCTGGGGCAGGCTGCGGCCTTCCCCGCCGGACCTCTCGCCTCTCCCGCCACTTTCCCAGGCACCCCGAGGCAGTGGTCGGGGAGGCTCCATGTAAAACTGCGAATGGGGCAGCGCGGCAGGCGGCCCCTGGACGCTAACGGCGCGTCAGCGGCCGATCCGCCTCGGCGGCGCATTTTGGGGAGCAAGGGCTGCCCGCCCCGTCGCAGACAGACGCCAACGGCTCCGGAGCGCTGATTACCCAGGTCCACCAGCTGTGCTCCGGGGCGAACGCTCCCACACACCACATCCTGGAAACGAACGACATAAGACAGCACAAGTGCAAACGAAGGAGCTCAGCAGTGGTGCACTGTTCTCGAGGAGGTCTCCGGAATCGATTCCGACGCTTAGCTGTCAGATTAAATTGTGTAAAACGGAGAAACACAAGCTAGCCATTATATTTTCAAAATGCAAGTAAAAAAAAAGTACAGATAAATTGATAATTACACAAAGATAAAAATCCAGTAGTTTACAGGAGTCCTGTCTACTTTTAGAGACAGACGTGATAGCTGAATCATTTCTACAATAAAATCCAAGGTTGGCATTCATAGGAATTCTGTGGTGGGATTTTCTTTTCTAGTGTCAAAGGCCGTAAATTACGGACCTTTCTTACAGTTATTGAGATCTCAGACATAGAGTGTCTTTAGTGCTGGGGAGAACACAGGATTAAAATGCTTATTACAATGAAATGCTTTAAATTTTGTTACTACATTTCAAATTGTAGCATACCCAAGACAGTTCTCTTTCAGAGCCAAAGCTGTGTATCTCCAAAGGGATGTATCCGTGATAAGAGGTATGTCACACCAATTTCCTGCAAGACATGTAAACGGTGTTATTAGGCACTTCTCAAACATGTGCAAATATCTGTAGAGAATAGTGGACTGAGGCCTCAATGACCCTATGTAGACCAAATAATTCTTTTCCATTTTGAAAGTCTCTTTCCTAGATACCCTGATCCAGTTCACAAATCAAATGCATTTACTCATTTACTCTTGCGCAGTATGTAAAAGGGCTGCTGTCCTAAATTTCTGCCAAATGTAAACTTGTGTGGATATCATTTGAATGTGATCTTTAAATTATGTCCTCTATCTTCCCACAATACAGGTAGTGCTCCACTTTACCTTCTTGTAACTGAGGTTTCACTTTTTAGCTTGCAGTACGATTTGAGATAGCCATGTATTGTCAACATACATGCAACAGTGTATCAGAAAAATTATCAGTCATCTATATAATTAATAGATATTTTATCCTCTTGCAAATCCAAACTGGATTTGTCTGCTTTATGAACTATTTAGAGAGAAAAACTCTCTCTTACTTTGAGGGGAAGAAGACAGTGGGGTAGAGGCCTCAGCAACCAGGACCCAGTGCCTCAGTACTGCGGCAAGTCAAGCAGGGCTGACCATGGCCAGAGTCAACTCCCTTCCTCCCTGCAATCTGAGACCACCCAGCAAGTCTGTGGGATGAGACAGGTTTAAAGCTGAGAGCAGGGAAACTGACCTGCAGGGTACCAAGGGGACAATGCTGGACTGAAACCGAGACCACCTGCAGTCAGGGCCTGAACTACAGGGTCTGTCAGACCTGAGCCTGCTAGGGCAGAGCTCAGGGAGGGGCTGAGGGCCCAGAACTTAAAGCCTAAATGGGCTTCTGAGCTCATGATGGGGTGGCAGGTGGGGTGGTCAGGGTCATTAGTACCCACAGGGCCCTGACAAAATGCTTTTAAAAGGTACTTCCTTTTTAACTGAGGTACAAGAACTCAACATACATGCTTATAGACCAGTTACTTAGGGAAAAAAAAAAACACACCAAAACTGCACCAACCCCATGACAAACCAAAAAATTGTTAGAAAATGTCTTTCACTTTAATACTTCACATTTACTTTCATAAACCTGATCCACCATGCCAGAGCTGCATTAATTTGCCCTGGGGACTATGGATTTTCCAGAGGGCTTGTGCCCATGCCTGAGGTCCTCTTCTTTTCTAAAGTAACTGTGTCACCTCACAGATGGAAGTGACTCCACACTTCTATACTCATGTTTGATTTCCAGTTTCTTCACTGAAATCTCCATTCTAAGCGGTCTCCTAGTCCCTATCATGATGTCAAAAGATTGCTAAGCTGAAGAGTGGGAGTCAGAAAGAGGTGTCTCTCAGTCTAACTATCACTCAGTAGAAATAACTGGCAGAAGCACCTATGTCATTGTCAATTGGATGTCATACTGATATGTTTCACTTTCCTGGCACAGCTTCCCTTAGTGGCTGCATTAATTGTTAATTAACTAGAGTGAGGGGAATGTTTGGCCACATTAAAAAAAACATCCTGAGAAGTACACTGACAAGTTTTCAGTGTTTCTGTGGAAACTGTGAACTGTTTGTTCACCACCTGTTTTTCTGTCTAGTAAATATTAAAAGAAACAATGAAGTTCAGACAGGTAAGAAGGGAGACTAAAGGGTTCACTTCAAGACACAAAGGAATCATTTGGCCCATTCAACTTAAAAGCATTGGCAAGGAAAAATACAAACATCAACAACACCCACCTTCACCATCACCTTAAGACCCTTTCTTCTCTGGTTCCCCCTTTTCTCAGTCCAAAAAGTCAGCAAATTTGGAAAAGTTTCAAATGCAAACACAATCATCAGTTGGTGATCTCAGACCCCTACACCCCTCATGCATACCAAGGCTGGCAGTTCAAAGTAAGCCCAGCAGTGAATCATGTTCACGGTCTATGTGTGCCCCCCATCACCTCTGCTTTCCATAAATATATACAGGGGGTGGAGGAGTGGGTGGGAGGGGGAAGCCAGGATTTGAAGATCAAGGCTCCTCAGCAGTTAAAAACTACTCCCTCCCCCTCCCCTAGCTGTTGAAGGAATTGAAACAATTGCACTGCTAAACAATGCAGATAGGACTAGCTGGACTTCCAAGTATGCTGTACTTGAACGCAGCAAATAGCACCTTGTAATCTAAAAGGAATTGTTGCTTCGTGGGTCTTTTTGAAACCTTCACCTTCTGAACCAGCTAGCTGCCCTTTCTCTTGCTTTCTATTTTTCTGTCTGTTTGACCCATGAGAGAGTATGACGTTACCTTCAACATGACAACACATATATTCATTGTGTTTATGTCTGGTTCGATTTTATAGTTTTGTATTATTACAAGAAACGGTAACCATTTACTACAACTATCTTCCAGTGTTTCCAAGTGTTCTAGGGTGCTCCTGTGTGTTCACAAATTATATTTTTTATTTTATTATGACAGTGGTATAATTAAGAAATTGTATGTAAGATAATTTAGCTGGTTGGTTGCTATTTTTATTCTTGCAGAATTCGATGGACTTTTATTATTGCAGAATTTGATGGGCTTTTCTCTGTATCTATGCTAGAACAAATCTAGTTGTTTTCTGACCTTGCTTGTCTGCTTTATATTCAGTTACATCATGCTTGCAAACCCAAAACATGGATCATCTGAAGCAAGGGATAATTTGCAACACTTCTCCCACCACAGTCTATTCTTCCTTGATTTCTGGCAGAAAGAACATGACTACAGACAAAGTCCAGAAATACAAAGGATACTTCCTCCAGTTCATTACTATCTGCACTTCCTTGTGGACCACTGTGTTTTAGTTGATGCAAAATGGGTGTTTCCATCCTTCCTAATATAATTATCTGAGATGCTCTTACATCTGGGACCTACTGAGACCTGTACATGTTGACTTTTTTTTTTTTTCCTTTAAACAAGCTCCAAGATATGGTGTGTTTTCCAAATCTGATAGACAAATCTCCAGAGTAAAGGATCACAGCTATGGAAATACCACAATCAAGCATTAAGGATTTCAGAAGAAAAACAAACGCAGTGTGCTAGTGCCATCCCTTGCACACCTAGCACAGCCTGGCATCCAGAGTAGGAACAAAGTTATTTAATTTTTCATTTTGTTTCTACTCTCCCAAGTTGCAAGACAAGATGCTTGGATATAATGAGCATTTAATGAGCTCTTCAGTACTTTGGGAGTTGTACAACAAAAGCACATTACCTTATAGTGAAATATGGCAATGCAGAAAGCAGTCCTCTCTCCCCCCTGCAATCTGATTCCATAACAGTGTCAACCTGGGATATTGTCATTGTTGGTTTTCCTTCCTAACATGCCCACTTTGTTTATTTTCTATCTTGTTACCTATGGGAAGGAGAAGAATTCCAGTCAATTTTCCCATTTTAACTGATGCTATTACTGAAAAGAACCACTTGATAGGTACTAGAGACACAGATCCTTCCTTTATAAAATATTTTCAATGCTTTCCTGTTCAGCTGTAATAGTAACTTTTTTTGTACTAGCTTGTTTTGCTCTCATCTTCACATTAATTTTTCACTCAGACAATTCTCATTTTCACATGCAATTCTTCTGTGAGGCAACTGCTCCTGAAATTATGCTTCTGTAGAAATTAAAGCACCTTCATTGCCAGTCATAATCTGGAGCTTATTTACCTTGCGTAAGAAAAAAATCACAGAACGGTTTTAGCAGGATCACATAGTCCAATTCCCCTGCCATAAGCAGAGACATCTTCAACCAGGTTGCTTAGAGCCCTGTCTACCTGACCTTGAACACTTTCAGGGATGGGGAATCCACTGCCTCTCTGGCCAACGCAGTGTTTCATTACCCTCACTGCAAAAAATTTCTTCCATGTATCTAGTCTGAATCAAATTTTAAACTAATATCCCTTCTCCTATCACTACAGGCCCTACTAAAAAACCTGTCCCCATTTTTTCTGTAAGTCCCTTTTAAGAACTGAAAGGTGGCAATAACGTCTCCATGGCACGTTTTCTTCTCCAGTATAAACAATCCCATCTGTCTCAGCCTTTCCTCCTGACTGAGGCGCTTCAGCTGTCTGATTATTTTTGTGGCCCTTCTCTGGACCCACTGCAACAGGTTCACGTCTTTCCTGTACCAAGGACTTAAGAGCACTCCACATTGGGTCTCACAAGAGCTGAGTGGAGGGGCAGAATCACTTCTGTCACCTGCTGCTCACACTGTTTTGATACAGCCCAGAACATATCCAGCCTCTCATCCACCAGCATCTGAGTCCTTCTCAGCAGAGTTGCCCTTGATCTGCTCATTAGAAACGTGTCAGCCCCAGCCACTCATCAAGCTTGTCCAGGCCCCTCTGGATGGCCCCAGTCTTCAGCTGTGGCAACTGCACCACTCAGCTTGGTGTCATCTCCAAACCTGCTGAGTTAAATTTTAAGTGCAAAGAAATTTGAGTTTGTCTCTACTTCTTTGGACTTTCCAAATCTCACTTGAAAAAGCTGCAAATTTGGAAGCTTTTTTCAATTTTACCCTAGAAATGTTGATTCTGTTGTATTTATACTACTAAATGGCTAGACACTATGCTCTATAAAGTCTGTTCAACTGTATTATCATTCATTCACAAATAAAACATGCATGCTGCCTTTGAGCTAAAACATTCCTAATGTACCTCTACTATTCTTTTTCAGAATATTTTATTGTCAACAACATACATACCCTGCACATTTTTAAACTTACAACCAAATGCAATTATTGTTGTAGTAAACAAACTTTTTTTTTTTACATTAAAGTATTTAATTAGCAAAACAATCATTATTATCAATGTAACAAACTGAAAAATGCAGCAACTTGATACAAGACTGAGGTAACAAAATACTTTGCCAAAAACCTAGATTCCAACACCAGAGTTCTTACAGGTAATACAGTTCACAAGAATTATAGAAAGAATCCTTTACACAAATGGCATGCAGTGGACTGCTGGAAAATACAGCCAAAAATAGTGCAACAATTTCCACACAAAACAAACCAAAATGTTGAAACTGGTTAACATTATAATGTGACAAGTCAGTCTCAATTTGAAAACTAGTTTCTTTTGCCTCCTTTTAGTGCTATTTGGAAAAAACATGCATTTTGGCACCAAATTTCATCAAAATTGCACATTTAATAAACTAATAATATTATCTACAGTCCACATTTCTCAAAATAGTAATTTTGACATAATGTTTACTTTTACATAACAATTGCAGTTATTCTCTTTGATGGATGAATACTTGTATGGTTTGTGATATTTTTTGTGAAAATGCTGTAACCATCAGTAGTAATACCCAGTATATTGTATTTCAATAGAAGCTTTCAATTAACCATAGAAGTCCCAGATAATAGCAAATGGTACCAAATGGAATCGTAACACATCTAATCAGCAGCTACATACTGTTTAATACTTAAAGACTAGTTTAAAATTGGTTTAAGATGTTTTACTAGTATTCTTACACTGCCATCAATCTGAATTTCTCAATACTGTGCAGCAATTTCACAATTGTGCTCTACTGAAAAGATGTTTAATCTCATTTATGACTAATCACAGAAGTCCATAGGTGCAGAATAATTCAGACTATATCATAGTCTAAAAGTCTGAAGTCCTTTACTGGTGACTGGTTACCACATTCAAAAGCTTCTACACTATCTCTAATGGTGTTAGATGCTCTGCCCTTGCAGAAAATGATGCTTTTCCTAGTTCAAAGTTGTCTTAAGTTAGCAAAAAAAGAAATGGTGTAAATATATTTTGCATTATGCCTCTTTTCACACAGTTCCTCAGTTATCAAATAAACTTTGTCAACTTGACATACACTTCCCCACGTCCCAGGATTTAAGTGCAGTTGTCATCAAGAACTGCTTTTTTTGAAAAGCTGGTATGTATTAGGCTTTCAGGATTGTAACTGAAAAACTCTAGAAAGAACAAAAAATTTACTTTAACAATACAGGTATTTTTTTCTCCTTGTTATTAGAGAAGTCTCAAAATAAAAATGTAGAAAATCATGGAAGTACACAGAATACATACTGCTAATGCCAGGGAGCTTGTTCTAGTAGAGGTTCTGTTCACTCAAACTAACTTCCACAGTGTTCCTGGTCTGTAGAGGCTGACTTGCCAATTTCTGCTCTGCACAATCTTAGGAAAATCAGAAGAGGTTTTCCAGTGATTGATGACGTGTCAATAATGATGCCATATGGTGAGAGTTTCAAACAGAAAAAGTGATGAATTTAACATATAAACAGAAAAAGATTCTGACTGCAGGAATGCCAGGGCACAGCAGGAATACAGCCCAAAGGGAGTTCTTTCAGAGGAGAAGGCCCAGTTACACTTGTTTGTTTGTTTGTTTGTTTGTTTGTTTGTGGAGGCTTCTTTGTACATGCTCCACTGCCTCTCACGCCATCATTACTTTGCAATAGCAGTACCATCGACCAGTACTAATGACCTGAAGTTGCAACATATACTGGAATTGAGTGGAGCCGTGTCATCCACAGAAAGACAGAACAGAAACAATAATATGGAGGAGCCAGGAAACAATTTTGAGGAACCAGAACTAAGTGATACATAACACCTGATTATCTGCTTCCCTGTACTAAGGGATTTGAAATGAACAACATTCAGACCGAACCAAAACACCAAATTTATAAGCAACTATGCCACTCTGGTAAAAGCATGAAAGACAAACTTCAGCACAATGTAAATTTAAACAGCCTTAAATCCATTACCAGGGTGTTCCTGAGTGAAATAGTTGAATGAAAAAGAAAAACAACTGTCCTGTGCCAAAATACATTTTTCCCAAATAGCTCAAATATAAAGAGCAGAATTGTCCAGAGATTTAATAGAAAATTTGAGGCAGCCACACTGCCAAGCAACTCAGTGCACTTAGATTATAAAAATGTTGTTCCACTATTTTCTATTCTAATTGACACTTTGGAGCAAGTTAACACTGTCAATCATTCTGTGCATTAGAAAGAATTGAAACCCAACATGGGCCAAATATTCTTCAGTCACACAAAGCAGCTTAACAATAAAAAGAACCATTTAAAAAAAAATAGGCAGAAGATATGATGCTCAGTTTGTGGTCAAATATCAGTTCATGCAGTCTCTGACCACAAATAGTTAAGGGCTCTAGAATCCTGCAGGAGTCAGGATTAAGCTTCTGTCAGTTTAACTTGTCTGATTTCACTCAGTGCATGAGACTTTATCTTGTCCTAAGGACAACATTCACTTTCTGCTTTTAAAAGCTATGTCAGAATCACTTTCAAGTTAATAGGAAAGTGCTGAAATATCTGTGGCTGGCTCATTTCAGGAAAACCATTCTCCTCTTCCTCCTTAGAGAACAACAACCTCTTTCTTCAGTTTGGCACTTGAAGTCACACCAGGTAGGAGAGGAAATTATTCGAATGACATTAGATTAGCAGGTACCTGGAAGAGATTGTAAATTACTCATAGAATCATTACATTTAGGAAAGATCTCTAAGATCATCGAGTCCATCCTAGTATGGTTGCTTTCATTTTCCATGAGACTGTCACTTCTGAAGAAGAGATGAGGTTGTCTTGCTTGAAGCAACTAACAGTAGAGGTTACATGCTCTTAAGGTCACCAAACCAATAGCTAGACCTGCACAAAACCTGATTTGATGGGAATTCTCGAATTTTAAATAAATTTTATTTCTCCTATTGAAAAAAATGGATCAACATACAGAATGAGGAATTATGTCTGTCCCTACAAGAATGTGCGTGCATACAGATTGAAAGAGAAACCTCTTCTAGTAAGGATTTTCAGGAAAACAGGAGAAGGTCAGTAGAAATAGTTTTCATAACAAACCTGAGGCTTGTTGCTTTTGCATGCATCATCCAAGTGTTTATGCCATAATATTGCATGAAATCTTGAACCAGTCTGAAACTTGTAAACATTGCCTACAAAAACAAGAAAATGAAAGACTCTGAATTTGCAGACATGTAGTTTCAAAAGACTCTGATTTCCGTGCAGAAGCCAAAGTCCTGAAGTAAACTCTTAAATTAATTTGCACCTCAAATGCTCAAACATGATGCTGCTAATATAACAGAGCCTATGTGAGGCCTGTTACCCAACAATCCCTGGATGAAGCAAGTATGACAACATATGTGGTCTCATGGGCAGAAAGGCCAAATTACAGCCACAGAAAAGATCATGTAGGTCAGATCTAATTTAATCCTGGCTTTCTTCTCATCAAGGCTTCTGATAAGGTTTTTCATATTTGTAAACTTAGTTTTCTTCGATGTCCTAGTGCAAATTGTCTCCTGCAATCAAATATTTTGTGCATTTTAGTTAACACCCAAAAGATGCACTTCACACAGTAGATGCAGCTCCATATCCAGCACCAAAGCTGAAAATGTGAAAAGTGAAGAAAGCCTCAAGAATCTGTAAGCAACCACTCAAAGTGCAAAATAACTCCAAGAGTTTTCTTATCTTTTGAAGTTTTTGAAGTTTAATCAAGGGGAAAGAGTTATGGCACTGCAAAATTAATTATTAAAAATTATTTAATAATTACTTAGCGGACTTATTTTGGTAAATGGTTGGATATTTTAATTTGCCTCAGTGTAAGTCAAGATTTGATACTAACTGATTTTAAGGAAGCTATTAAGAGACTTAGAGATCAATGTATGGAGACACATGGACATATTGCAATCTCATTGGTTGGGGAATTTCTGCAAAACTTACAGTAACTGTCAAAATAAAGCAATCTCTCTGTAGGCACCACAGAAGCACCACAGCATATTGTAGAAATACGTTCAATTTAACTTGTACCTTCCTCTGAAAATTCTTCACTGAAGATTTCCCTCTTCAGTCTTTTATGGTTGCCACTGCAAGTTCTATAATCTACAAGCTCGTTAACAGATCTACTTCCTTTCACAGAAATGTAATGCAGACATTGTCCATCTTGCAATATCTACCTTTGTCAGGGTTATTTAGCTGAAAAATATCAGGATGCTCTGGGTCGTCAGGCAGTGCCACCATCCAGCCCACAATGGAGACCTTTTTCCCAGGTGTAGATTTATACTGGAAAAGACAGACAAGTCATTCATAGCTGAGACAGTAGCAGAGATTAGTTTTTGACTGTAAAAGCTGTGCAGAAATATGGCTTAGCCTGGAACAGAAAGTACACTTTGGATGCCCTTCCAGATCTACTTATGAGTATTCAGTTTTTGCTTTTAGAATAAATTTAAAGCTTACATGTTTTCTTTCAGTGCCTCTTAAAGCTTTTGCTCCGAAGTACAGAAGAGTTGATCCTGAAAGTATGACCCAGTATCTAGTCCACGAGGAGAGCTGAATGAAAAAGGAAAAAAATTAGGAAAAACTCTGCATATCTCTGACATTTTAAAAATCTATTCACAGGGTAGTCCAAGTGCTACCGAAGTTAACTTCAGAAGCAAGGAATGGAGATAAAGAGTGTCTCCTGGTGTAAATCAGCCTAGCTAACTAAATTTTGATGGCTGGCTGTGAATACAATTCTTCTAAGTTGGCTATCTCACAAAAGCGTTAGTACTGATTGTTTAAGAGTAGAATAGTGTGTTGCCTCCTGCCGGACAGATCTTAGACTTTTGATAAAAAAAAATTATTGAGTTCACAACTCTGTAATTCTTCAGCTCTTTTAGCTCCAAAGTAAACTGGGTTGCATGTGAAATACATCAATCAACTCTACAGAAAACGAAGAAATTACCAAATGCATAAGACTAGAACCACATAAAACCCATGAATTCAGGTTACCTAGGAACTGCCATGACTTTGGTGCTATGGGTGGCTGCCCTGCAGCCTTTTCATTTTAATGAGATACCACAAAAGCACCAGAGCATATTGTAGAAATATGTTCAATTGAATTTGTACCCTCCGTTGAAAATTCTGTATTGAAGATCTTCCTCCTCAGTCTTTTATGAGTGCCACTGCAAGTTCTATAATCTAAAAACTGTTAAAAGTTGTTAATCTACCTCTTGTCACAGAAATGTAAGGCATACATTATCCATCCTGCAATATCTACCTTTGTCAGGGTTATTCAGCTGGAAAGTATCAGGATGCTCTGGATCATCAGGCAGTGCTACAAGATTTATTTCTGCCCTCACAACACTGCTTGCTGGTTACATAATTGCTTCACTCCTGCTCTGCTGTTACAGCTAGAAACGTGACTTGCACATGCAGGGAGAAGCCAAACTGCTGTAGACCAAATGACACACAAAGGTTACAACCTTGTTATAACTTTGATCAGAAAACTGTACTTGATAAAACCGTTGTTTCATGTGGTATCAAGCTGCAGGTTTAATCTAATCCTGAAAATTAGAACAGCCACTAATGAATTAGGATCATAGGAATAATTATAGTTAGAATCACTTACAGTAGGTTTCTTGCCTTCTTTGAGCAGTGTCTTTCTTCTTAAAGGCCCTTCCATGGTAATGACTCCTGTGGAACCACCTGCTGTGCAGCTACACGTGCCCATTGGGCTGGAGAGACAAAGCATTCCTCTACGTATTTGAGCAGACAAATAAGGACGATAAGTAAGCAGTATAATTTATCTCTAAATATATCTATCCTGCACTGCTTTATGTATACTGTATCATCTGAAATGTGACTCTAGAATGTCTTTTCCTAACCTAGCTATCAAATAGGAACCAGGATCTTTCAAAAATAGAAAATCAACAAAAGGTTCTATTTTGGGGGCTTAGACATGAAAAAATAAAACAGAATAAATACTTAAACCCAAAGGCAAAGTGAAAACAGGTAATTTTCTTTTTTATTCTGGCAAATTACAGAAATTATCTGAATTTCTGGAAATTTATGGCTTACAATTTTGACAATAAGAACTCCAACAAATGTTAAGTTAAATGAAAATACCTTGCCTAATTGGAAAAGAGTTGGGAAAACTATATAAAAATGCTAAATAATTTATTGTACAGAGATTACAATAGTTTTTCCTTTTCCAGAATGAACAAAAAACTTCCAACATACAACAGTGAGAAAGAGATACAAGTCATAGAGCCTAAATACAAGAAAAGTTAAAAATGCAAACAGCCATTAATAACGTCTCAACCAAATACTGATTGGTAGGGTATCTGCTGCTAACTTCTCTTCATTACCATGTGATCACAACCCTGATGCTCTTATATGGACCGATAAGGTTTATCAGCGTCAACTAAATAATGTCTAATAATAAATACAAGGAAAAGGATGTGGATGATCTACCTTTCAGCTGTTAAAGGAACACTATTCTGTCTACAAATGAGCATGAACTCATTCTGGTGCCAAGTGACACACACAACCACATCTAGAGAAGAACAGCTCTTCCAGCTGGCAGGTGCATCTTCTTCCATTGCACGCACCTGCCTGGTCTCTGCTAATGTGCCTTCTTGCCAATTCTGTATTTGACAGAGGCAGTAGAAGGTTTCAGAAAATGAAGAATGACCACAAGCATTAGAACTACTTGACAGTGGATAAACGTAAGAAATATATTTTAGGGAATAATTCTTCTTTGTGGATTTAATAAGCTTTTCACATTTTTATCTTCTTACATTTTATATTTCTAGCTTGTGTATGTTTTTGAAACAGATCTACCACGGTCATGTTAAAAAAGTATTTTTCAGGAGCAGGTACAACAGCTTAAATACTGCTCCAAAATGTATTCCTTTATGAATTTATAAAGTATGCATTTTTACTCCTGTCTAACCTCTAACTTGTACTGCTATCGGACGTTACTAGCACAGGTAAAGCAGATGTAGTTACATTTATACATTATATCAATACTTCTACAAAGGCTGAAGCAAACTAATTTAAACAAAATAAAATCTGACTGGATTTAACCTGCACGTAAATCACAGCATTTGCAGACTACTCAGTCAGGGCCCTATTTTCTTAACTGTTCAGACAGAAGTCATCATTTGCCAGCATCACAGAATTTATCAAGTTCGGGTCAGGTATACATGCAACGAATGATATTTATCCCTTAAACTATACAAAATTTTCTGTGTCACCTCTCTGTGCTCTGTAAATGGATTACCTGCTTCTGGAAAGTCCACATCTTAGTGACTAGCAACATTGGGAGTGCCTGCAACATATGGCTTGCAGATGTTCCCTCTCTTACTTGAGATCCAAGGTAATACCCTTTTACTGAACAAAATCAACACACCATACTATAGCTCTCTGACACGAACAGATGGAATGGGTAGCTGTCCTGTAAATCAGGAAATAGATTGTGGGAAAAGGTCAAGAAGGTATCCTTCTAACATCATTACTTGTCACAGAAGTCTTCATGACAAACCTGCTTCTGTAAAGGTTTCATAAAACCCTAAGTAAAGACTAGTTTTCTGCAAAATGGAAGCCAGATATCATTACTTAAACCAATAGCTAAACTGAATTTCATCTGAATGGGCCTTAACCCTGCTTTAGCATAAACAGGAGTTTTTACAAGCAGGAAAGGGAGACTTTGTGAATTGTTATGATCATATGAGGATATCTGGACACAAAATACATTACACTAGGAAAGCGTAAAGACCCAAATTGAAGTTTAGCACCATACAATGAAAGAGGTAGAGCCCAAACTGTACCTGTAGACACAGCTTCGACTCCTAGGAGAATTCCGGACTGGTACCCTCCAGTTAGGCCCCAGTGTGGCATATAAACGACCCCTGTTTGTGAATGCAAATATCCGATGAGGGAAATTCTAGTTTGAGACTTCAACAGTTAGGGTTTGGTACACATGACAGAGATAGTTCCCAATCTTTTCAGGTCCAATACCTTTAAAGTGCTTTATTTCAAAATGTTTGCCATTTTTTCCCTAACTAATCAATAATTTGATAAAAATAACTATTGATTTAGGGCTTACCTATGTTAGGGATCATTTGTGAATTTCTTAGCTAAGTCTGTAGAGTGCTCAGTGAGTGTACATGAAGACTAACTCACCTTTCAAGCCCTGACGGCAGCTCCTCACTAAATTCTGAGCTTTCACTGCTATCTAGAAAGAGAGTAGTACAGAGAAGGAGTAAGAAAACCACCCATGGGAAAATACAAAGCCAATGTATGTGGATCACCAGAATACTCTTTTATATAGTACTGTGGACACCATTTACTCAAATCATGTTTTGAAGTAGAAGGGTTTAGAGTTCATGGTAAAATCTTCAGTTGGAAGAGGCTTACATGAGCTGCTTTGTTTATAGTATCTCACTCTTAACTCATGTTCCTGCTGTGTTTTAATACCATTAATTTTCACCATGCTTTCACTTCAGAAGCTGAGCACTTCAGGAACATAAAATTCAGCTCCTTTGTAAGACAATATTTGTATCACAATATCTGTAAGTCGATTGAAGTTACTAGATATGGTATCATGGTTTATTTTCAAGATGCAAATATACCTCTAATAAAGGATATGTCAGCTTTATGCTGCTGCTAGCAGTTATTAAAAATACATATGATGGTATTCATAACTAAAGTTCCTCTTTCTCCGCCAGGACCACAACCAATTTGTCCCTCCTTTTCTGGCACAACTATTTAGCTCAATTAGTTTTAATCTGCCCAGGACTGATATTCTAATGCTCGGCTTTAACACAGTGAGCTGTGCCTGTATTTCCAGAAGTGCAAAGATCATCTCAGTGTCTACCTCTTATTCAAGTAATGTGCTTTCACAGTCAATTTCCTATTCTACAAATAGCCTGAGTCTCTTAAAAGGTGGCTTTGTCTTGCTTAGAACACAGATTCTTGATCAATTTTTTTTATATTGTAATTGTTTTATTAATTATAATACCATATTGTGTTCATTTTATGTTTCTTTTTAAGTCTCAAAGAGTACAGACAAACAATTCTCCCATCTTCTAAAACATATAGTTAAAAATAAAGTTTTCTTTGTGTAAATGTAGCTTTTAAAATATATATCCACTTTCCCCCTGGTGAAAGCTGACAAACACTTTGTGTCACACACCGAGCATCTACAAAACCAATCTTCCTTCATGCCACTTTTACCAAAAGCATCAGTGGATAACTGAGGAAAGCTGAGGTAATGCTGACCAGGTAGCAGTTCTGATCTACTTTCTTCCAAGAAAACAATCAGTCTTTGCACGGGAACTAATGATCTTCCTAATTCCCTACTTTCAGATATCTGTGAGTCTGCAGCGCCCTGGGACAGGAGCAGGGGTGTTACCCCCCACGCAGACGATACCTATGGAGAGGCCGTTGGCAAGGAGTGTGCTGGGTGTGTGGCCATGTGCTGGGCTGTGACACTCCAGGACACTGTCATCCAGCAGGTGCCGTGGCCGCTCCGTCGGAAAGGTGGCGCTTTTACTCTCAACGACGCTCAACTGACACATCATACTGGAACATGGAAGAGAAAAACATGAGATCCCACTTACGTCATCCAGCAGCAACCCTTGGCTCACATTATTTCCACTCAGCCTCTGCCTCCTCAGCAGGTTATTAAGGAGCAGGCAATTATACACTACCATTTACTGTACATATGCTCCTTTACTACCTAAAAAAGTTTCAGATTCTACTTCTCTTTGTCAGTAACAGTTATTAAATTTCTGCACCTGGGAAGTTGTAAATGTTTTGACTCCTCTCCATAGAAAACCTGAACACCCTTGGTGGCAGCAAAAGCAGAAACCCAGAAAAAGGAGACACATCAGGAATCCACAGACCGGTGGACTGTGACTTTAGTCCACAGACTGAAGTGGATAAGCAGCTTTCAAGTATTGCCAGTGCCTGGCACTAGCAGAGAATAGAGTCAGCAAAAGTAACAAAAGCGTCAAGGGAAAACCTAGAGAATACACAGTAAAGCCTGAAACACTCTTGCAATACAAGAAGTGGAAAGGACAAACACTACCATGTTCTGCTGCTATCTTAAATTTTTTATGACACTTACAACTGCCTGAGCATGAGACAGCTGGGATTACGCACTTGTTTCCCAGGCTGTGACTCTTCCGGTGCCTTGGTACAGGCGGTGTAGACAGACTTGCTGCTACTGAGGCATCAGGACACGTGGGTCTCCTGCTGAATTTCATAATTGCTGACATGTCAGATGGACCTAAAAGAGAGAGATTATTTAACACTGAACTGATGCAAATCCCAGAAATTTCTTTGGCTGGTGTGTTTAGGCACTGAGTAAAATGAATTTTTACAGATAACCAAAAGGCACCATTTCAAAAGCACTGTTTGACTGTTACACCATCCATTTTTGTTATAAATTCATCTCCATAATCTGAATTCCCTAGAAGTAATTTTTAAAATGTTTTTGCTCATACTTTTATCAATGAACTACAAAAACTCTTGGCATCCTGGATGTTCCAAAGTGTAATATGCAGAGCCATAAAGTCAGTTTGTACTTCAGGTGTGAACAGGAACGTTCACACGTGTTTTGAATTTTGTTGAGAATAAACTGTAAACTGTAAAAATAAATCTGCTCACAGTGACTCACAGTTTGAGCATGTAAGAGAAAGCAGGGCCTTTTCACATACCTAATGGCCAGACAAATGCATTACTTCTGAAACACCTATGAGCTCTAGAGATGTCTCACTGCAATCATTCTTCCTCTCAATTTACAGATTTTATGAGGCTTCAAAGAAAACCTGGACAAACTGGTTTTGTTCCAGCTCTTTGATGCTGTTTGCAAAAAGCAGGCAGTGAACTTTCCAATACAGTGGAAAACAAGGTCTATCATCATCCCATCCTCAGTAAATGCCAGGCTATTCTTGGCTTCACAGGAAACAATTGAGATTTCACTTTTAAACATCTACCTGTGGCACTGGTGCTTGTGATGAGAGTGGGAACAGTGGTCATGAAAGTCACCATCTGCCCCATATCTTTCTCCTTGGGACAGTCCAGGCACCAGCAGAACAGACCTCCCTCTACATTACAAGAATCACTTCCTGGAGGCTCCAGCAACCTCAGCTTAGTCAGCTTCTGGACTCTAACCAAAACTCACCCGTTAAGAAGTTGACACAAGAAGAAACTGTGTGATGTGAAAAGCCATGTACAATCATCATCAGAATCTTTACAAAAGTGTCTGGCATCAAGTAAGTAATAAACTGAAACAGGAAACACTTTAAAACCAATCCAAAACATCAACATTCCACAGCACAGTTTGACAACAGGATGTGAACATGAACTTTTAACAGAAATGGTTCTGAGAGACAAGACTTCCCAGGGAAGTGGTCATGGCAGTAAGCCTGTCAGAGTACAAGATGAGTCTGGACAACACTCTTAGTGATATAATTTAGTTTTATGTAACCCTGCAAGGAGCAGGAAGTTGGACTCAATGATCCTTCTGACATTCTTGAGACATTCTTTTTCCATTTGTTGTATAGGCTACTCTGTCTATCCTGAAGCACAGAAGGTATCAATCAACTTCTTCTGCCTCAAACTGAGGATTCATGAGACACAATAAGAAACAGGAGAAGCAGTGATGAGTTTGGCCCAGTAAGAGGCAAAAAAACAAACATACAAACAAAAAAAACCAAACCAAAACCCAAATAAATGCAAGATGCTTTACTGTCCATACTCACTCTGCAATATAGACTTGTATCAAGTTGTATGAAACACAAAAATTAATTCCAAATTACCTGTATTTTTATTTCCCCATAGTCTAGACTCTGGAATTTCAGCGTGAACTGGGTTGCAACTAGGAAATATTGCGAAGGGTTTTCCCTAGCGGTAAGTGGAAAGGTTTAATCCACAGAGTGTTCTCCACATTTGAGCAAACAGTTCATTATGCTGCCTAATTAATAATGAAGGGAGCCCCAAGACAAGCAAAAAGACAAAACTTCTTTTAGCAATATAGAGAGGAGGGACAAGTTTGTTAGAGGAACCATCAATAGTATTATTCATCAGATCATCAATTTAGAAGGAGAACAAAGACATAACCGTTTTTAAGCCTGTTTTCTCCCTTATTCATATACACCATCAGGACAGCATTTTTGCCTGCCTGTCTTTGCTACGATCACACAATTGAGAATTTGTGAAACTCAACAGTCATAGCATCAGTCACTGGCAAATGCAGCTTCAGAGAAGGACTTATACCTAATGGCCACGTGCAGTTTTAAAAAGTGCACTTTCACTCATTGCTTCATCCAGAGATTCCCCCAGAGACACACATTTGGGAGATTGGAGACTGCTGAGTACAATGTTCTTGCTGCACATACAACTAAAATTTTGATGCATTTCGGCTGTAACACAACACTGGAAGCTTCTTCCCTAAAACCTAAGCAGTTCATGTTCCATTTCTGCCATGGAGGCGAAGCACAAATTAGGACAGAAAAAGTATGACTATGAGCACAATTACGTGTTGCCTAGTTTAATGTAAAAACTGTATGGATTCATATTTCACCATTAGGCCTGAAAAATCTTATCTGCTGCATTAGTAGCATGAATACACATTTCACTAAAGTCTTTTACCACGGGTTTTCATTACAAAGTATAATTTCTGCAGAGACAAACAAATGCATTCAGAATTTCAGAAATGATTACACGTTCTTTAGTTTGAAAACCTCCAGTTCTTCTGATGGACTAGGTTGCCAAAAAAAAGGAGTTTGCTCTACAAGCATTGTCTGTAGTGCTTTTCCATCGGATACTTTTCAACTTGTTAACAGGAAAATACTTAGGACTATTGAAGTGTTTATTACCTGCTAAGAAGCCTAAAATATATTGAAACTGAAACCCAGTATAAAGATAGGGAAAAACTAAAAGATAATTTCCCTGAAAATTATGAGCATTTATCAGCAAGAGTGTCATCTGAAACTCGGCATAAACTTCAGCGTTAATGTGCCCACTCTGAAGCTTGTCCCTTAATTTGGCTGCAGGATTTGTTCATTTTTATATTGCCTCCTGCTGTGTCATTCAGATCTCTCTGGTGCCAGTTCTCAATCCTGATTTACTTTAAATTTTTTTCAAGTGGATGACACTAAGTTCTTTTAAATTCACAGAATGCTACTGAAGTATTATTTTTAACAAGCTACTGAAACCATAGCCTGTGGAAGAGTAGCAATCTTAAGGCACAGCCATAAAAAATTATCAGTACAGTGCAGTGCTTCTTCACATAGACACTGCACCACATGTGAAAATAAATTTAAATTTTGTAACACATTAAGTTTCTCACTGTGGAGAATCAGAGACCTGAAAGCAGTTCGATTCATTTCATTCCAAAACATTGATAAGCAACAAAATAAAAGCATGAGACTGCAGCAAAATTACTTTATCAGAAAGAACAGCAACATGAAGTCCAGTGCTCACACAATCAAGCCATTACAAAATCAGAGTTGGCCGGATTTGACTCCAGGTAGGCTCAAATGTTACTATCAAAACCTACAAAGATTAAGAGATATTATCTAGCAAGAAAAAACAGTTAAGAGATTTTTCACTCTACGCTCCCTTTTTTTCTCCCTTCCTTTGGAGAGTATGTACTGAAATTTACACTAATATGATTACAACGTGAAACTATTTAAAGATTGATGCTTATAAAGATGATAATTTCTTGAATTAAGGAAGAGCTTTTATTACCTGGACAGGTTCAGAACAGAAAAAGTTTGTTAAATCTCCCCCCCTCCCACTGAAACAAATGATGTAGTATGCCTAAAAGGACGCCTAAAAGGACGCCACGTCTCATATTATAAGGGAGTATTATGAATAATATGAAAATATTAGGGAATAAAATTTCAGTTCACATAAAAACATTGCCAGGCTTAAGGTGTGATGTGTCAAGGGTGACAGAATTTGTGGAAATAGGTGTAAGTCTTACAACTTAAGACAACAGTCCAGCTTGGCTTCCTTGCTATTATATTTGGCAATCACAATTGCTTGCACCAGTCCTGTGAAAAAAGGAAATGGACCTGGGTTGACAGACCACTGGAACAGGCTGCCTAGAGAGCCTGTGGAATATCCTCCACTGGAGGAATTCCAGAGCCATCTGGACACAATTCTGTGCCATGTGCTGTAGGATGACCCTACCTGAGCAGGGAGCTTGGACTAGATGACCCACTGTGGTCTCTTCCAACTATGCTGTGATTTTGTGACTTATTCAAATTCCTAGTTAGGTGTCTTTAGCGAAGATTCCGATGGCAGAAAACAGAATGCTTTGTGGGATCAGAAGAAAACAGAAATAGCAACTGTGCAGGTATCATTATGTCTGGAGTGACCATTTTCAATGTAGTTCTGCATCCCCCTCATCTCCAAGGCAAGAGAAGGAAATCTATACAGTTTAGCTCTGTTAACCCTGTGCTAAGGTAAAAAGAATTTGAACTCAAACGCCTTTACAAAGTCTTTGCATCTGCTCTGCTGCCAAATGTCTATGAAGAAGAATGGTGAAGTTTATTGAGTTCTCCTCAGCCAACTACACTCAGTTCAGCAAGAAATCTGGGGTGCAGTGAGTGTCAGCAAGAGTTATGGGGCAGAGGGCAGATGATCTCATTTCTGTAAAGGAGTAAGAGACAAAGAAAGCCCATGCCAAGTAGGATGCCAAAGAGGGTAAGCAGTGAGATACTGATGAAAACTGCACAGACCAAGGGATAATTATGGACATACCAGACTGCTGAGCAATTAGCTGGGGAAGTTATGCCTGATACTGCTGATAACAAAATTCCAATATTTAAATTCATTTGGGATTGAGTTATTTTGCCTCTTTTTTCCAATAAGTGAAGTCATCTGCTACTGCTAACTCTTGTCTTTACTCTTCTGGCTTCATTCCTAGTGCATACTGTTACCATGATTGCTACTCTGTTATTTTGCCTTTCACGGAGACAAAGCACTCTTAGCAGGATTTTCCAGTCAGCTGGCATGAACAAGGGTTAGTTTGGTTTTCATTATTTCTCAGCATCATTTTCAAGATTATGCTGACATGCACAGGAATGAGGTATAAAAATATTAAAATGTTATTAAAATTTTGTTTGCATTAGGGAATGTGAGACAACTTCATCAGAGCAAGCTGAGTGCTGTTCAGAGATCTGTGGCAAGAACATTTGGAAAAGTTTACACATATCCCAAAGGATCTCACTGTTTTTTCCTTTGCATAATTTTTCCATGAATAATCCTTCAAATGTTATAAATGAATGTTACTTTTGCAATCCTTCAGTAAAACATGTGAACATTTACAGTCTCCAGAGCTTTTTAAAAAAGCAACAGGATGAGTGAGTTCACAATTTTTTTCCACTAAAAACCTATCAATAAACCAGTACTAGATATGCAAACTAAACATTTAAAATGAGTTGCATATTATATGATGAAGAACTGAGTGATTTTTCAGGAAGGCAGAACAGTCTCAACTATTCACTATTTTTTGGTGAGCAGTTAAGAAGTAAATCAGATACTTACCAGCTCTGTTTCTAAAACTTAATAAAGACATTCCAAGCCACAGACTCTCTAGTTAAATCTTCACTGTATATTTTTACTACTCTGTTTTCATTGTAACCAGTGTATGATAATTAAAACTTTCAAACAGAAAGACCTACTTACAAAACACACAGTGAATATCTTTAGATGAATTTTGTGTATAGAATCAAGAATGACACAAAAAAATACATCTACAATAATGGCTATTGTAAAAGAACAGTTTTAATTTTCAGAGTATTGCTTTGCAGTTCAACAAAAGCCTACTAATGCATACAACACGTAAGAGACGTGTATGTTAAGGCTGCTTCTATGACAAGAGCAAACTAAAAACAAGAATCTGACTCCTTGACTGCACCTCCCCATGTTTCTCCAAGCTCCCCAAAAGCTGTCACTCACACACACACCCACACACAGACACACACAGACACACACAGACACACACACACACACACACACACACACACACACACAGACTTTTGACTGCACAGTAAGCACACCTGAGTGTATTTCCTTCAAATGCCTCCTGGACAGAAGTGCAGAAGTGATATTTTCAATTTCAAGAGTCACTTTTATGGAATCACTAACTGTCAACTTACTCTGGAATCACTAACTGTCAACTTTTATGGAATCACTAACTGTGTTACTTACTCTGCACCAGTGGAATGCACAAAATCCAGACTTACACTTGAGCAAAAATGCTGAAGCTTTTGCAGTTGGATCTGCAAGGCACTATATGGGCCTGGGTGACATTTAGATTGGCAATGATGACATATCCATCATGAGAGTATAGCTGCAGGGAAACTCCGAAGTTTCGGTTCAACCAAATATATTAACCAATCCATCAAAAAAAACCCCAACTTTTAAAAGAAACTATTTCAGATGACAGCTGTGAAAAAAGAGTCAAAACCAAACAACCAAAACCAACTGAACCGCCAAAAAACAAAGCACAAAAGCCCTGTGTCCTCTGGCTGGTTCATATTTGTAACATTCCTGAGGATAATAGTTTGGTAGTTAAAACAGGCATCAATGAACTGGGACATTAGACTTGTTTGGTAAAGAAGTCAGAGAAAGTAATAGAAAGCAATAAAGTTAAAAACTGAGCACAATCATTCTCTCTCTAGAAACTTTGTAATTATTTTGATAGAACATCTTTCTACAATTTTTGTGAAGCTTTGGTATGTTAAGAAAAAACACACAGTACACTAATTCCAGCTGGATTTAGTGGCTGATAACATGTGAATCCACAGATTTGTCGGGTATTGATTTGTTTCAAAAATACTCCAGTGAATTGTAAAAGTTTCTCAGGAAAGTATCACAGAGGAAGGGACTGGAAACCAAAGAGTAAAGTTTTCTAGACGGTCTGTAAATTTATGTGAAGAAAACTTAGTTCTTCCATTTCTACCTTAAGTCCTGTGCAAGAAAAGCAGACATAGTACACACGAAGCAATGACCAAGAACTTGCACAAGGATTAGACAATCCTCATTTCCACAGAATGACTGGCTGCTAAAGCACTTAATACAAACTATTTATTAGTTGCCAAAGCAACCAGTAAAACAAATGGCAAAACTAAATGTCAAATTCAGTGTTTACATGGAAAATGATGGTGTTTTAAACTGCTGGAACTGCTGTAGAGATATCACTAAGGTAGTATAGCTACTTCAGAGGGTTACAAATGTACAAACAGCCCCAGTCTTTCTTCCTTCTGTTTCTAAATTTTAAACTCCTATATATCACATACTCTACATCCAGTAATTGGCTTCTTCTAATTAATTAAAATATATATTTTAAGTTCTTTATGAGATAGCTTTCAAAACTTAATGGACTTGACATAATGGCCTGAATTTTACCCCCAAACCAAAGAATGGAATAGACCTGTTTCAGATTAATTACTGCACTGTCCTGGTATGATGGCAACATAACCTCTGGTATAATTATTCTCCTCTCAAGAATTACACCAAGACCTACTTGAGGGAAGAAAAAAAAAGAAGAAAAAAAAAAAAGAAAGGAGGGGGTGAGGGCCCATCCCTGACTTCTGAGTAACAATGTCAGGAACCAGGCACCAATGGAAGCTGATAGCCCCAAAATAAGGGCTACTCACAGCAGAGGCCTGGCTGCTGCTAAAATTGAATGCTAGATGTTAACTTTAATGAAGAGGTTCATTAAAATTCACAGAATTGTTAAGATTAGTCTTTTGAGTCATTTAGTATTAGATACAATTTTCTGGATATGGTAATTATTTTAACATTATTTTAACTTTTTATATTGTTTTTCAAGACAGAATAAACTTCCTGTATTTGAGAGAACAAGTAACCACTTTCTATACTCTAATTAGCACTGCACCCCGAATTTTTCGAAATAACATGATGAGAAAGGATATGCATAATAGAATAATGCATAATAGAATTTCTCTACTGAGCTACATGATGTGCAAATTCTGAGAAACTTCAGTTGCTTAGAAGGCTTACATTTACTATATATTGCATTAAATCTTTTCCTTTGTTCTGGGAAAATGTATTGAGTTATACCTTCCAAAACAACCCAATAGCCATACCATAAATGACAAGCACCTTTCAGCCATCAGGAACACAGATGTCTTTTACAGCTAATTCAACTGGAAACTGTGAACAGTTAGCATACTATAAGCTCTCCAGCTACATTCTCTCTCTCTCTCAAACCACAGCAAGGCAGAATGAACAGACTTAAGCTGCTGCCAAGGAAGTTGTGTGAATCACACAGTTCCTGAAAGCATTCAACTCCTTAAATGCTACTTACGAGAGACAAGAATCTCTGCAGAGCTATGGAAGACATAAAATCTTCCTGTGAAAGCAGTATTCACAGTTATATATGCATTTGGTAATTAAATCAGACTCTCTTAGCCACTAATATACAAAACATAGCTTGTTGTGAGGCAGTCCCTTTAATCAGATGCCTGCCTCCTGTTTGAATTTACTGGAAAACTAGCTGGCAAAAGAAGTGGAAAATAGACACATGGTTTTCTACAGCATTTTGCAAATAGAAATTTTGGAGGATTTAACTTTTTTTATTGAGCCTCACACTCATAAAGATACTTCAAGGGGAAAAAAAGAAACCCACAATGTCCCTGGCTAAAGTAAACTGTTAACATTCTTTTCAAAGAGAGAAAACTGGGTAGAAGATAAATTCACAGTGCTGGCAAGTAAAATCCATTTCCACCATCCAGACATTCAGTTGTATTTTAGAACACAAAGATGACACTATTCCCTACACTTAATCCCATTATAGACTTTGGAATTATTACCAATGACACTGAGCTTTTTTTCTGTCTCTGGAAACACACACTGATCTCTAAGGAGGTAGCATGTCACAGATAGAACTAGACTTATTGCTATTTGTAATGTATTAACTTTTGGACTATCGAGACAACTGAACTGATAACTGACCTTATTGGCTAAGAACCTTTATTTTAACTTAAAATCACTATTATCAGACTCCTATGCCTTAAACTATTGACTGGAACATTAAACTACTGCCTAAAGTATTTTGAGATCATCTATTATTATTGTATCTTACTGACTGCAAAGGACTTACTTCTGGTACACAATGTCCAAAGCATAATTAATGTCAAGGTATAATCTAAATCCAAATAAAATTGACAGAAATACCTGCAAATGCGCTATTTTTAATGTTCCATGTTCAAATATCTCATGACTGATATTTGAGTATTTTAGTTCAGAATTATTCAAGACTAATATATGGCTATACTCCTATTTATTAATGTTGTGAAATAAACAGTAAGTTATTTCCTTTACGCTTAGTTATATTTAAATTTGAATTCATGCTAACTTACTTAACAAACCTTCTCCAGGAACAAAATTTTCAGTAAGATTTATTTTCAGTAAAATGTACTGTATTCCATTTAGTAGCATTTTTGCAGCCACACAGGTGCAGCTTACTGAAAAATTCCTGTGGGTCTTACAAAATTCTGATGGCATTCACTGTCTAACTGGCAGTAAGTGAGAATTCTATAGCTGAGCAAGAAATACAGCAGTCCACAAATGGGTCAAGCTTTCGAAGGAAATACTAACAGAAGAATGGAGCAATAGGAATGACTCAGCACTTGGTTTCTAGTCATCACATTAATTCTCACTCTGAATAAACCAGTCTTACAGAGCACTTAGGGGCACTGAAGATTCAAAAGGTAAAATTCACCCTCCTAATACTGCCAGATACTATAGGATCAATATTCAATGAAGTAGGTACTACTGAACGTAGTCCCAATCATTTTTTGTGGACTCCAGCTGAGCTCACTGCAATATCATGCTGTATTACTTGCCTTCCACTAGAGTTCTAATACAGTTCTAATAGAGCTCTCAGCCCTTAAGACTTACAGAGTACTGGCAATGATCACATACTGTGCTGCTATGACTGAAGCTATATTTCATAATCATACAAATGAAGCGTTAACATCAAAGCCCAAGTGTTGAGCATGTAGACATGAGCAGTACAAAGCAAAAGCCAAAAACAAAAAAAAATTTACTTGTATGTCTGCTTTACATATGTAAGAAAGATGTAGTCATATGACAAGCAATAACTTAGTTTCAAGTCTCAAGTGTGAAAAACCAAATCCTCACAAAAGCAAAAGAAAATGTGACATGATGGGGTGGGTTGACCTGTACAGGCTGTCAGGGGTTCACTGAGCTGCTCTATTACTCCCCACCCTTCACAGGACAGGGTGAAGAAAATAAGATACAAAAATCTTTGTGGGTTGAGATAAAGGCAATTTAATTTTAAAAAGCAATGACTGTGTGCAGAAGCAAAAGAAATCAAAGGAAGAATTTATCCTGTACTTCCCATCAGTGGGCAATGAGCAGTCATGGCCTAGCCCAAGCATCGCAGTGGATGTTTAGGAAGACGAACACCTTAATAATAAATGCCTCACTCCCCGTTTTCTCTTGGCTTCTATTGATGAGCGTGTCATATGGTACAGAATATCTCTTTGGGCAGCTTAAATCAGCTGTGCTGGATATGTACCCTCTCAATCCCTTGCCCATCCCCAGCCTTTTTGGCAGGGGGTTGGGTTTGGAAAGATAGCCTTGACGCAGTGGGCACTGCTTAGCAGAAGCCTGGTCCAACACCTTTCCAGTCACAGATACAGAGTACAACACTGTGATGGCTCCTGTGGGGAAGTTAACTTCCACGCGTATTTCCGTATGAAGAAAGTGTTCATTAAGAACACTTTTGAACTCATCTAATTTAAAAAAAAAAATTTCCTGTGAACTATTTCTTTATGAAACCTGAAAGCAGAATTTCCCGTGTTATTCACTGCACTGGTATTTTTGTACCAAAAGAGGGCTCTTTTTTCTTCACTTATTAAATAATGATGAAAATGCAAGCATTTGTAAAAAAATCCCACAATCTGACATCTGTTTCAATGCTAACAAATACCCTGTGACATCCCTTGAGTTGGAACTGTTTTTATACAAGTCAGCAATCCTTCTTGTCGACTCGTGCTACTGATGTACCTCTGGATTTTCCCATATACTTCAGTGGAGGATCTCCGCAATTAAAATTATTTCCTTACTCCAATTTTCAAATGATGTTTTATACCTGCAAGATCTTCTTTGGAGGAAACCAGTCGAGGAGAGCTGTTACCTGGCTCAATTCTTAAAGATAATCTGGAAAAAGAAGTTTTTAGAGAAATTAACAAAAAAAAAAATTCTCAATAGAAGTTGAAAGAAATTGAAGAAAGTAATTATTTTGGCAGTGCTAACTAGGAATTTTACTGTCTTGGAAGTGTAGTTATTTATTTTGTGATGTAACAAAACAATAATTTTTTTGAAGTCAATCACTACCTGTCAGAAGCAAGAAAGAAACTGTGAGGAAAAGTCCATGAAAGCAGAAGGAGCAACCATTTTTTAATCCTCCCTCTCAGTTTAAAAACCTAAGTTCATGTAGTCTTTCGCCTTGGGAAAAAAAACTCAAAAAGTTAGTAATTTAGATACAAACCTAACATTTTTTTCCCTCTAAACATGAAAGTGAATTTACTGTTACCATGTCGAAATGTGCACAGAGAAATAGCTATTTAGTTACTATGACTTACAGAAAAGAAGCTTAAGAGGGCAAAGTGACCAACACTTAATAGTAAGAGAAGGTAATTAGAAGAAAGTATTATATGCCATGCTGCCTCACTCCATGTGTTTTATTATGTACTCACTCACTCTTGTGTTCTCAGCACTCCAACAAATCTCAATCTCCCAATGCATATCACTTCTGCCATTTCTCAAGTTTAGGCAGTCTTCACTTGACATTCATGGGTCCTTTCCTCTGTACCAGTCTGACAAAAAGGTATGAAGGACTACAATGTTAAGTAAATTTTAATGGAATAGGCATAAATCCAAAGGAAATAACTGCTGTCATTGCACAGCAGTGGACACAAAAAAAAAAAAAAAAAAGGTTTCAAGTGGCAGCACCCTGCTGTGCACCCCAAGGGAAGGCTTTCTGACTTCAGATAAAAACATGGAAAAGGGCGGCGGGAGAAACCTATGACAGCATTTCAACATATCATGTATGGCTCAGCCATCACTTTCCTTATTGCTCCTTACTGAGAATACCTTTCAGTTCCTTCTCTACAATATTCTAACGTTGTCAACTATGTTTTAGTGTAAAGTCAGTTAACAAAGCTATGGTCCACTTCATGTTTTCAAATTTCTATTCTTCTGACAGTACTAGATTCTTTTAAATACCCAAAGTAATGCATTTCAAGTAGGTGATGAATCATTCCTTTCCAGACTATTTTTCTTTCTGTCAACTTGATTTCTGTGACCAGGAAGCAGTAACAACTCTCCTAGAGAGTTACAATAATACAAGTCAGTACACAATTCAAATGTTGATCACATAGGAACTTCTTTCAGTATGGAAAAAAAGGCAAAAGAACTTAATGAAGTCCTTCCCTGTAAATAAGGCCCTATTGTGTGAATTTATCTTCCATGCCTGTAGAAATGTTCCAGTTGCATCCTTTCAACAGTAGTTACTCTTTTGTTCACTTTGAAGGCTGATCTGTTCCTCACTATATTCAAGTTTCATTGCTGCCATGCTGTGAGCTTGATCTTTGCAAAGAAAGCTTTTTAATTTTTTTGTTTTGTTTTGTTTTAATAATCTTCTGCAGAAACTGCCACAGATGCTATTCAGAAATTTGGGTACTAACCTCATTTTACCGGGCTAGCTTATATTTGACAAACTAAAGTCCTCAGGCAAAGCAGGCATTTCAATTTGTTTCACAGTTTTTCTCCAAAAGGAAGCAGACAACCCCCTCCTGATAACCCACCACTGTTCCAAAATTGCTAATTTCTTCTATGTCTGTCTGTGCAACGGAGATGTCACTGGTCCTTTCCCACATGCCATGAAAACGGCACTTTTAGTTTCTGCTAGCTTTGAGGAACTCATCTCTGAGGCTCTTTCCTTACCCTGTATCAAAGAAGTTACTCAGTTTTATTACTTCCTCTGTGGCAATAGCCACAGTTTATTTGGTCACTGTGGAAACATTCATCTAATAAGCCCATTGCTAAAAGATATG
Organism: Lanius collurio; assembly: GCA_020086605.1. Lineage (NCBI taxonomy): Eukaryota > Metazoa > Chordata > Aves > Passeriformes > Laniidae > Lanius > Lanius collurio. The sequence continues at coordinate 8,533,091 of JACBWW010000035.1, read as the reverse complement.
ATTGCAATTCAGTCCACGCAAGCAAATAGCTGCTTTTTTTTACTGTGATGTGATTAGTAATGCATTCCTCCTGAAAATTTTTTGCTTTGTTAGAATAAAATGTATTTAATTCTACATGTAAAGATTAGAGACCATATTTATTCGTAAGCATGCTGAACTGAATTGTGCTCATTAAGCAGGTCCAGTCTATAATTTCAGTTAATATAACTAGTTACAGAACCACATATTTTTCATAGCAAGAATGGCAGAACCACCTCACGTACCTGGTAAGGCCAGAAATCACTTGTCTAATGTCACAGTTTTTACCACCTTCATCAGCTTACTGCGTATCAAGCTCCTGGACCCAGTACAACCCTTACATGTTTGAAAAACAGCACAGGTGAAATACTGCCTGTGAATACGTACATCAGGGGAAGTGCCATGACCTGCTAATAAATTTAAGGCAAGTGCATTCTTATACCTTCTTTAGTGAGAAAAGCAAGTGAGATCAACTTCCATGCAACTATTTGCACTATACTATTTCTCTCTGTCTAAAGTTATTCTTGTAAAGAAGAAAAGGAGATTGTAACAGCAGGAAGAAAGACCTAACACCTTTATGCTTTTAACAAGGTTTTAGGAAGAGGCATGCTATGATTATACCATCTAGAAAGCACCTGTGTTGTGTGCTGCACTTAGAAATTCACTAACAGAGCAACAAATGAGTCCTCAGTGCTATGAGATTACATCACTCTCCATCACTCATCTTCCCAGAATATGTGAAGTTAGATTTGTTGGTTATCTGTTTGGTTATGTTAAACTACAGTCTGAATCTTAGCCCTTTTTAAGTCTCTGACAGTTTGGACATCAACTTCCATGATGCCAGAATTCTGCAATGTTTCCAGAAAAACTAGAATGTAATTTAGCTATTTTCAACCTAGGAAAATACAGGATGTCATAAAAGAAGAACAAATAAATGTGAGCCTAAATATATTTTGGTAAATATAAAATACTCATGCTGACATGTTTATATTTAAAATAAACTGTTGAGAAGAGGGAATATATTCTGACAATGAGATGTCATTCCTGAGCCACCTTCTCTCCTATTCCCCCTCTCCTCTGGAAGGCTGGAAACAATCAAAAACATTTTTTATTTCAAAGAAGAGATACTAACAGTCAGTACAGTTTCAACCAGTCCTGGCTTGTTTGTCACCACCCAAACTCAATTTTGCAATTCCTCTGACACTCCATTTTCCATGGAGCAGCACAAGTTCCACACGTGCATACACATGCTCCATGTCTCCCAAACTGGACTCCTGGAGCCAGAATCTGTGGCCCCTGAGAGGCTTAGTGTGATACTTTCAATAGAGCAGTGCAGACTTTGAGACCTGATGTGCTTACCACTAACATGCATCATCCATATCCTCACACTCCTAATGACAATCTCACAGCTGACTGCCCAATGTCATTCACTAACATTACTTTAAATAAAAAACTACCTTGGTTCCAGCATGCCTAATAAACCACTCATAACTCATAAAGACACTCTTTTATGTGTTTGCCCCTGTGTATCATCAGAAATTCATCTCAGAAGTCACTATATTCATTCAAAATCACAGTACTGTTAGTATTTCTTTTTTGTTTCAGGAATTCTTCTCAAAAACCAAATCTTTACCAGGGTAAGGAAGGCTAGTTTTAGTGCACGGTCTAAATGTTGACATATGACATTTCAACATTCCAAAATTATACTGCAAGAGTTCAGCTAAGAGACATGTCAGGATAAATCCTAGGTATCAGCCTCAGAAACTGCCCACTAGAAACTGAGATTTCAAAACTGAGGAGTTAGTATTAACAATCTAAGGTGAAACAAAAATTACAAGTAAAATCTCTAGGAAGAAAAATCAGCATGGAGATTCACTGAATTAACAAACATCAATCAACCACTGGGAATTAAGACAATGCTTCTACAGAATAGGTACAGGAAGAGTATATGAAAGCTTTATTCTTGGATAGTAGAAAGATGACTGAACAATTTCTGTTTTTTCTAAGCCTGATACTCCAAATATCTTCTGAAACATGTTAGGGCTGGTATGCTCCAGAGAGTAAGCTGGATGGACATATATTTCAACCCAGTCTTAAATAACATTCTGCTATTGGGCCATGCAGTTCATTTTAGAGTAACCTTCCTGGTAAGCAGGAAAAGAGGAACCTAACATAATGCAGAGAATAAAACAGGGAGTCAGTCTTGAACACAGCTCTCTTTCACGGAAGTATGCTCTCCAGTACAGCATGGAACCACTGCTAGGACAGTAAAGCCACTGTTACTCAGTTTTTCTTATATAAAGCAAGTGAAGGAAGACAAAGAATTATCTTCACAGAAGTTTAGCTGCTCCATGAGGAGGCTGAACAAAACTTACTCATCTTTGCTGAAATAAGGATGATGTTGCTCACAACAAAGCAGTGCAGTTGTCAAAGCTGTCCCTCAGTGCATTTCTGACCATTATTTGTGTACCAAACAAGATGGGCCTGGCACATATCTGGAACATTTTGGGCTGCTGCCTGTCTAGCATTTAAACAGTAGGTTGCTGGAAGCTTCATTGTCCCCATGCAACCCCCAATACTCTTCTGGAGAGGCTGCAGCCCACGCCTTGGACAGGTACACTCTTCACTGGGAAACATCTGGTTGGATGACTGGGCCCAGAGAGTCATGGGGAATGGTACCACATCCAGTTGGGACCAGTCCCTAGTGGTGTTCCCCATGGCTCAGTATTGGGTCCAGTCCTATTTAATATAATTTTTGATGATCTGGACAAAAAGACCGAATGCACTCTTGGTAAGTTCATGGATGACACTAAGTAGGGTGGGAGTGATGATCTGCTAGAGGGTAGGAATGCTCTGCAGAAGGATCTGGATAGGCTGAATTGATGGGCTAAGAGCAACAATGTGAGGTTCAGCAAGACGAAGTGCTGGTTCCTTTCAGTTCCAATTCAGTTAGAACAATCTCATCCATTGCTACGGGATAGGGAAGAGTAGCTGGAGAGTGGTCCAGGAGAAAAGGACCTAGGGGTGCTGGTCGACAGCAGCTGAACATATGTCCAAGTAGGCAAGAAGGCCAACTGCATCCTGGCCTGTATCAAAAGTACTGTGGTCAGCAGGACTAGGGAAGTGACTGCCCCCCTGTGCTGGTGAGGCCAAAACTTGAATCCTGGATTCAGTTCTGCAAGAAAGACATTGAGGCACTGGAGTGTGTTCAGAGAAGGGCAATGAAGCTGGGGAAGGGTCTAAACGATAAGTCATATGAGGAGCAGCTGAGGGAGCTGGTGGGGCTTAGCCTGGAGAAAAGGAGGACCAAGGGGGACCTTCTCTACAACTCCCCAGTTGGAAGGTACATTGAGCTGCGGGGCTGGCCTCTTCTCTCAGGCAACCGGCAACAGGTCAAGAGGGAATGGACTCAAACTGTGATAGTACAGGTTCAGGTCGGACATCAGGAAGAACTTCTCCACAAAAGGGGTTGTCAGGCATTGGGAGGGGCTGAAATCATCATCATCCCTGGAAGTAAAATCCCTGGTAGTGAAATCATCATCCCTGGAATTCTTAGAGAAACAACTGGAAGTGGCATTCAATTTACCTAGTCTAGTTGACAAGGTGGTGATCGGTCAAAGGTTGAACTTGATGATCTTGGAGGTCTTTTCCAACCTTAGTGATCCCATGCTTCTATGATTCCAATTGGTGTCCTGTGAAAGAGGCAGTCAAGCCACAACTACAGCTACTGAACCATATGGCCACTGGATCACTATGAATCTCACACTAACAGTGTAGGTTTTCTTCTGCCCTGCCTTTCACCACAATTTTTGGTGGAAAAGATCCAGGGAATACAGCTGCCCAGGAGGCTTATTGAAGATGAACTGCAACCAAGCTTCACTGTTACAAGTACTAATTTAAAATATAAGTACTAAGCACCTGCCATTTAATACATATTCCCACAGGACTGGAACTAACGTGGTACAGCTAGCACTTCTATAGCACCAGCACTGCTAGGAGTCAGTACAACCTTTTAATTGCCTATTAATGTCTCTTGAATGTTTTCCCATAGCATCTTGCATAACTGAACCTAAATTTGAACTGATTTTTCTGAAAGTCATCTTTCTACTATATTGCCTAATATGCTCTGAAGAACTGAATTATAGGCATAGATAACAGCCTGATTGTTTTGTCCTCTCCAGATAGATAATACTGTAATACAAATAACAGACTTCAAACAGGTTTCACTCAAAAAACAACTGTGAGAATACAAGGCCTGACCTAAGGATGACAAAAGGTCAGCAAAAAAATTTTTAGGAATGGCTGCAAGATATGTCTGGTTAGAAGAGGATGTGGCATTGCGCCACAATGTTATATACTGCTAAAACTGAGCAGCTTCTGCAGAAAACAGTGTATGGGCTGAGCAAGAAAGGTCTGTTATTTTTAGGATATGACATCATTGTCAGGGGTTTTCTGGAGCATTCCTACTTGCTGACAAGCATGAACCTAAAGGAAGCAATTGGACAGGCACAAAAAAATTGTAGAGAAAAGCTTTGTTTATATAAAATGGCTGCCATATTTTCCTTTCCAGTGTAATTGAGGTTCTCATCTGGCAAAACGTGTGTTGGGATTCTGCCAATACATTTCAGGACAACTATCTAAGCGTCTCTCCCTGACAGCTTGGTACTGAGATAGTTCTGTTCTTCATGCCAAAGGTCACACATACTTCTCTGCAGAGAGCACTAATGCTGTCCCTGGCTCAAAAAGAGCAGTCACTGCAAAGAGAAAGAGGGAAGAGATTCTTACCCCTGCATTTTTAAGGCTTACAGTTTCTTCTGGCGTGGGACCAGAAAATACTATGAAACTAAAGATCCATTAAGGGAAACTGAGAGGAAAATGTGAAATCAGATAGATATTCAAAACAAAATCCAAAAACTTCTTACCAAGTGCAAAAATGGAAGAGGAATGAGAGTTTTCTTTAAGGGTAGATGTGATGCGTTTTGATGAATTTAAATTAATTAATTGAAAAAAGAAAATAAAGTTTTATTCTGATGAAACAAACACAGTACAAAAAGATCAAAGTTTTCCAACATATATAAGCTGTAGCAACTTTCCTGTGGTAAGAATCAAATCTTTCCCTCTTCTTAATACCTTTTGTGACTTTAGTCCAGTTTTTCCTTGACACAGTGAAGCCTGGAAAGAAAACCACTAAACTTGATTGAATTAATCTCACAAATAGCTAAATCCAAAGCAAAAGTATTAAATGATCTTTAAGATATATCAAATACCTTCAAGCATTATCAGCAAGTTTTCTGCTAAAGTCACATTAATATTCAAATTTAAAATGGAATTGCTTCTAGTTTTTACAAATATTATGTTATGGTATCATATGCTTATGGAAAACACTTGTTTAATTATTTTTTTCTGAAATAGTACAATTCATGAAAGCTGTTGTATACATGGTGTTAAGACTGTTGCATCATCAGAAAACTCCATTGAAAAATCAAATTGAATAATATAAGCGGTTTCTTTAATCCAGTCCAGGAGTTTTAAAGCCTCTACTAACAATTCTTCACCTTCAGCAGTGACTACTCAGTTTAATTTTTCTCTTTCTTCACAACTTTAATGAAGCATGGAAGTATGTGGGAAATTAGTAAATAATGAGCCCCAAGTCATAAGTACTAACTTATTTAGAATAATAACTTGAAATTGGTAGATGTTCTTAATGTATTATTTATAATGCCATACAGTCGATGCTGGATATCTTGGAGATGACTTTAGGATTATTGAACAAAATTCCCAGAACACAATCATCATGTAACAGAATAAATATGAGATTTTCATCTACTTTGAACTGTTCACTGTTACTTTTGACTGTCATATTTCACTTTGTAAATCTGCTTAATAGTCATAAAGAAAGACCGTCATTCTGGATTTTACTTAGCGGAAACACCCTACAACATCTTCAGCCGAGGGCTTTTTGTTCAGCTCTTAATAAAACTAATGACTAAATAATCTCTCTGTTGAATTTCCCAATGCCTGAAGAAAAGAACAGTACTTACTTGTAATTGTCATCTTCTACAAATTTCTGAAGTTCTTCAATGTAACGGACAGACTTCAAATACTTTTGCACATGGGGAAGTGTTGTGAGATGATCTGTGGAGTGTTCGAACAAACAAAAGTCACAAACATTTATGAAGTCCAAAATTAATTATTATTTAAGGGGTTTTTTTCTGGTTCTTACGATACCTTCATGGAAACAGAATTTGAACCTCTCTAAAGAATAAATCAAGCAGAAACACAACTTGGACTCTAAAAAGGTGTTAAAGACTCGATTGAGCAAAAGCGCTGCTCTCAGTTGTTAAACAAAATACAGACACATTTCATCATGATGAAAGCTCATGAATTTTATTAGATGCTATCTCACTGGTGGAAAAAAACTATCTGCTGCAAAACTTGCTTGAATTTTGTGTTCATTGTTCTGGGGAAAATCAAAGCCTGCAGCCACAGCTACTAGTTACAGCTATATTGTAATAGCTATAGCTATTATATATATACATATATATTAATATAATAGCCATAGCTATTATTATTGGTTCTCAGATGTCCAAGAACTGAGGAGACTTAAAAGTTATTAAATAACTAATTAGTAATTATAGTGCTGAATACCAAGAATGAAAGACACTAAGCTCAGAATGACAGAAAAACCTCTTGACACACGGTGCATGGACAGGAACATGCCTTGTAGTACCTAATTTAACTTTTGTGTTCTTGTAAAGATAAAAATTTTAAAGGCACCCATTATCCCAGAGTATCGTTTCAAGGCCATATTTAAATTTTATCCCGATTTTAACAAAAGCACTCAAAATTAATGCAGAGCACTGCAGGGAGCTACCAAAACTACAAAAAGGAAAGGGTCAATGAAATAACGAGATTTCTTTGTCATCCAAAGTATTCAGAGACAAAATGAAACTCACAAGAAGAAAATGACACCTGAATAATCTAGCTATTCAGAATCCTATGTTATTATGCCTAGTCCCTACCTTTAAATAATTTGAAATACCAAAGCTGAGAAAAAAGGACAAGGGCTGGATACTTAAGCATACACAGTTAACATCTCACCTTGTTTTTTCACAATCTAACAATCTCTTTTTTTAAGCTTTCCAAAACTGCAGCTTTTAAATTTTCTGAATTTATTTGATTGTTTAGCTGCACTGAAGGCCTTTCAGCTCATTACCTATTTAAGCAATGAAAAGTCACGCTAAGTCACGAAGAGTACACTGAGTATTCATGAAGACAGCAAAACCAGGACATTTTTTGATATACAGCTTCCCTGGCAAGCTAAAATTGCAGAAATTATTTTTAGAGTAAAATCCTATTAACAAAAAGAAACAACCCCTCATTCTCCTGACTTCATCCAGGAGTGACATACATGGAAAAGCTTAGCACAGTTGAACAACTGCTGTATAGACTGAAATATCTGTATTTCATTTTGTAAACATATCACCAGGATGCTAACAACAAAATGATAACCAAATGAACACATTCCACACTCTAGACATCGTATCTACTGCAAAGTAAAGGGAAGATATTAAGATAATTCTGATTGCCTCTGGTGGAAACAAGATAAGCCAAATACAATAGTTGCACTTGAAAGTATGTCATTTGTAGCCCATACGTAGCAGTAAACTCTACACAGCCTCTGTTACAACTCTTACAATTTAGAATACGTGCTCATCTGCCGAATTTACTGGTTGGACTGAAGCTACACAGAAGTGGAAGCTCCATCACTTACTAGTGTTCAATTCTACCAATGTTAGCCTTTTGTGTTCCCTCAGGGCCAAAATCTGCTTCCGCAATTTTGCACTAAAGAATTTTTATTTAAGGCTTGATAGGCATAACAAAATTTACCAACCATAGTTGCAGGATACTTGCAGATCGGCTATTATTCGGAGAATATTGTTCATTTGATTGGATCTTTGTTCATTTTCCATTATGCTGTCTGAAGCAGGATATGCAGAATCAATGTAGATTAAATCCAAGAGATAAATTCCTGAAACAAACAAATCAACCAACCAATTGTTCTAGTGTTTCAAACAGAAACAGTTGCATAATTTTTAATTAATACAGCAACCAGAAGTAGTTTACCCCCACTGTGGTCTGGGCCCATTAAACAAAGGAGAGCTTGGGATTTTAATTTTGAAAAATTCCGTAATTATTACTTGAGTTCTATGATACCTCTTAAGAAAAGTTTTTTTTGCATTTAGGCTACTGTCTACTACAAGCAATTTGCAGGACCATAACAAGGACACTAAAAAAAGAGTGAGAGCTGCCCCAGCTGGTGGGGCTGACAGGAGGGGGACACAATGCTGCTGGCCCCCATGACCAGAGCCCACTGCAATGCTTCCTGGGTCTGCCACCAGTCTGAAAGATCTCCATTTTATCCTTTCTGCCCTGAGACTTGGGAATGCTTTACAGAAATCCCTTGTAAGACCTTTTCTCACTCAAGCTGAGTTGCCACATATCCGTTTCTTTGGATCTCTGTCAGCTTCACCAGTACGTTGCTCATTGGATCACACTGTGTTACGTCCAGTGTTAGCCAGGCTGAAATAGCTAATTTCTTTAGGTTTTTGGCTTATTCATTTATGCATTCTGGAAAAGCCTTACACTGCTTAGGAGGAATGAATGAAGAAATCATATGACCTGTCACTGAAAACTGAAGAAACAGACAAAGAGGCAGCAACAAGCCAGAACAAACTCAGTTTGTGATGAACTGTTAAATGCTTTGCTTGGAAACCATAAGGCTGTAACTAAACTGTCTCTCAAGTCCCCAGCAATCTGTGAATTTGGACTATGAAAGAACCATATGCCCATTAGACTCACTGACATGATAAATAGGAGAGTGCTCCAGTGACCGAAGGTAATTTAATAATCCCATCAAAACTGAAAGGGACATTAAGATCTTGTAAATGAGTGGAATAGAGCTGGATTAACAACTGAACAACATACAAACCAACTGGAATTTCCAGTAAACTGGAGTTAAAGAAAAAATATGCTTAGAAATCAGGTAAAGTTTTACAGTCTAGTTCAACTTCTTGCAATGACACAGATCAGTCCATCAAAAATTTTCTTCCCATATTAAAAATCCTCTCTTGAAGAAGTAATGTATCTCATAAATACGAGTACAGTTTATAAAGCAGAAGTTCATGTGACTCAGACTACCCTAACAGTTTTATCTTAAGAGTAACCTGCAGTATTTATTGCTTTCTCCCAAAAAGTACCTTCTAAAAACCATTCTCAACTCATCTTCATTTCTATCTCTACATATTTCTGTCTCTAGAAAGACAGAATGATGTATCATCAAAGGTTATGAATATCTTCAGTAGTTGTTTTATTTGTTCTATTTTCTTAAAACAAAATGAAACAAAAACCCCAACGTTTTTGTAATTTATATTAGTAGTTTGCAGTTCTGGACCTGTAAGTATGCCAATGTGCTTCTACTTCTCTCAGCTACAGTAATATCCCAAGCCAAAGGATGAGTGAGTTTAAAGAAAGCGGGAGAGGGAGTAATCGAGGTTTGCTTTCCTAGATTATCAAAATACATACAAAAGCAGAGAGGTATAAAAAAAAAAAAAAGAGTATGACTTTATCTGATTAGAAGACAATTTTCTACAAGTTTGTCCAGGGCAGCAATACCTGCTCTTTATCCTTTTTCACTCTTGTGTAGGTAAGATATTAGTCATACCAATTTATTACATCTCATACTAAATTTGACATATCATACCAGAGAAACATAAATAGCACTTTTGTCTTGCTTTGTTTCCACATCTCAGTCTTAGATTTTAGAAGGGAAAAAACAACCCCAATTATTATTTTCAGCTTTTCTGAACTTATCCATTACAAGGGGTTCAACCACACTGGGAGCTGCTTCAGCCATCATCCCACGCACTCAAGAGATCTTAACACATGGCCAACATGGACCAGGAACCTTACACCTCAGAACCAGGTAAGAACTCCAATTTCCCTGGTATTAGAGTGGCTCTGTAGCAGTTCGGTGTTGAACAAATCCTGAGTCCCCAAGGTTTTGCAATGGCCTAGAGATCCTACCTAGACTGAGGTTCCACACAGCAGCTCTTAGCCGTCCCCTCTTGTCAAGTGGCACATAAAAATGCAATTAGAGTTACACCTGTAAAAATTCTATTTGCTCACAGCCTCTACACTGCAATGTGCTTTATGGCAGCCTGGGTCAAGGCCACTTTCTGGCTATTTTGAGCAAGTCTGCAGCTACTCTCTGATCTCAAAGGCATAAACACACTTCCACTCTGTAGAAGTGGTTGTAAGCCCTTTTTCAGGGCAAAGAATATATTTTTCAGGACAACATATAGATGAGGATCAGTAAGATATACAAGCATCAAAAAGGATGAAAGGATATTAGCCTAGGCCCTGTAAATTCCAAATAGAAGTGTAAGGAAATGGGATTTTGGTAGGTAGTGGGGTGCAGGAAGAAAACACTCAATTGATAGAGCTCAAAAAAATTAAACTGAATGTAATATACTAGAACATAGAAGAACACACTCTTTGTAATTACACACCAAGCTAGACCTTTCCCATATTGTTCTGTTCCCTCCCTTCCTTTAAAGAGGTATGGATAATTAAGTTTGTTTTTTTTTTTTTTTAATCTGGGCAGTGATATTTTAAACTCTTCTATATATATGATGTGATAATAGGTATAGATAAGAATCAGTTTATTTTGCACAGAGCAATGACAAAATTATTCCCTTCAGCAAAAGACTTCAAGACCTGTTTCTCAAAGGGAAGTCTCAGGGCTGCCCCATGCCAAAGCAAACACACAGCACTAGCTTTTCAAACTTTGGCTCACATATGTGCTACTGTGCACTGAAAAAAGCTAAGATGTGAAGCCATCGGGATATTTTCCAGAGGGTGAGCTCATGGGCAGCTTCTTCCACAGGCAAGTATCATTTTCCAGTGATACTCACTTTTCTCCACTGTCACCAGGACTAATTTTGCAGCTGGATATTGTATGCAGACAACAGTGTTCATCAGTTTATAGTATCACGGAAGTAACAACACATACAAAGGAAAAGCATGGCCAAATAATCCAGGACTAAATTTATTAATGAAAATCACTCTGTGTAAAGGGGACCAATAATTTTTAAGTTGGCAAAAGAAAACCAAACCTGTAACACTCAAACACTAAGCTTTTAAACTTCTACTGGAGAGATCAAAAAAAGCAGTAATATTAATAACAGTTTTAAGGCAGGAAAAAAATTGTATGACAAAAAAGTGAACTTGAAATGTAGTAGTCAATGCCACCAAGATAGTACATTTTGAGTGCTCCATCCACCAGACAACAACTTCCAAGGCTAAATTTTACTGAAAGAAAGATTTATGGAGAAGTGCAGTGTTCAGCAGGATGCAAACCTCAGTCTGTGTATTTGTGTCTTCATTCACAGTTAAGCTTCTCCTCTTATTTTCTTTATTCAATACTCAGGACTTCTGAGAAAGTAGCACTGAGACAGATAATAAATAAGCATATTTTGGAGTTGATGGGTACTAACAAAGAAGTCTTAAGAAAAATATTCCCAAGCCTTCGAAAATCAGTGGTTATTCAGCTTCATCCAGTTCTGAAGAACCTGAGCTGGAGGGTGTAAGCTTTGAAATGGTCACAAACGACTACAGCGTGTAATTTGTTCCTCATTAAGAAAGACTAACAAAACATGCTATGAAAGATAAAACACTTTCAGCCCAGTAAATCACATGTACAAAGTTATAATAGTGAGAAAAGCTGAGCAGGTATTCCTTTAAATAGCAGTAATAGAAATAAAGATAAATCTGTTTTTTAAGGCATTTGCCTGCAAGTTAGAAAGCCTGGGTTCAAGTTTTCTGTTCTGTCACAGATTTCTTTGACCTGAGCAGCACCATTTATTTTTAAAAAATCAGAATTTTAAATCTCTTTGGGGGTGTATGACAATTTGCAGGCACAAGGTGTAATCCAAAAGTCACAGTACCTAAAACTGTTTCAGAAATATACACTGTTGCAAAATTGATCATAAAAACATCTGTGCAGATAAAGACCAAAAACTTGCATCATTGTCAACTGTGTCTTTTTTACTTTTTATTTTTTAAAACTTTTTTTGTAATGAATATAAAACTATACTGTAAAATAGTAGGGCTAACAAACCAAAAATTAGGTGGTTAAAGCACACCACTACTGCATACTTGATATATACTTTTGTGCATAGTGCTCTGCTAAGGGTCTGTGCAATTCTGCAAATGCAAGTAACCTAGGAAACAGCTGCTGTATGTTATTTTTGTCAGTCAGACATTCACTACTTTGAAACAAAGAATAATTAGCTGATGGAGAAGTATTTCACACTAGCCTGAGGACTTCAATTTATTACTCTTAAGGTAACATTTTTATTGAGTACTATAACAAACTATTGCATTTATTTGGTAAATATATGTACTATTTATTTGGTAAATATATATGTACTATTACTGTGAAAACCACAAACTGTAAAATGAGGTAAAAAAAGCTAAATGTTTTAATGAACAATTTACTTCACTATTTACAATCAGGTACACTTCTAAAGATATTCACAGCCCCCGAATGCACATGTGCTGCTGTGTAACACGGATGCCTGGGCATAGAACATTCCTTCAGTACAGGAAGCACTGTCTGCAAGACACGCAGGAACTGGCACAGAGAACAAAAGAGAACCTATGGAAAGTAATTATTTTCCATTTTTGCTCCTCACAAATTGAATAATGACACTGGTTTGATAGGAGAGCCAGAAGGGACAAGGGTATGTTTCCAATTTGTAGTCAACTACATTTATGAAAGCATTTTCCTACATACAGTAGTGTGGTTGTATTGCACTAAACAAAGCAGATGACAGAGGGACAGTAACTTATCAATTAACTATGTGGTAGAAAGTCCAAATTACTACAGTCAGCAGTTTGTAAAACCAAAGACACCATTGCAAGGAGATTAGCTCATAGGCAAAAAACCCAACTGTTTTGTGGTATCGCTGGTTTCAAGACGACTGGCTATTTTCCATGGATTAAGGGCTGCAAAAAATTTCTACAAAACCAAATGTATATACTGGTTAACCTTGGTAGGATTCAGAATACTCTAAAAAAAACCTGAAGACAAACCTTTGCTAAGGCAACACCATGTGATTTGTAACATACAGAAATGTATTCATTACAGATGTCTCAAGAGAGACATTACGCAATTATGACAAGGTCCCATGGATGGCAGTCAAGGTGATTACAGGACTGGAAAGCTTGTCATAGGAAAAAAGGCTAAAGGAATTGGGTTTGTTCTACTTAGAGGTTTGTTCACCCTAGAGAAATGAAGGGGCAGGAAGGGAACCTAACTGCTCTTCCAATACCTACAAAGCAGTCACAGGGAAGATGGAAGTACCCTCTCCAGAGTGATAGCAACAGGTCAGGAAGTGATGGGGGACATTCTACCTGCAGATAAGCAAATTTATTCTCGGCAAATACACTTAAATACTGAAATAGGTTTCCCAGAGGAGGAGAGCAATTTCCCTTGCTGGAAATATTCAAGATTCGGCTTGACTGGACCCTGGATAATGTAGTTTATGGCCCTGCTTTCCACAGAAAATAGCCCAGATGATATCCAGGGGTCTCTTCCAGCCACAACTCTATTGTTCTACGACAAGTTTAATAAATGTGCTAGCCTATACCTGCATATCTATTATTGTAGGGGAGTTTGGAGTATAGCAGTTATATGAACTAATTTGCTGCAGCAGGAAGGTTCCGTGTGTACAAGCAGGCAACGGACTCTGATTTTAACTGTAAATAAAGCAAGTACTTCAAGCAATCTCTTGTATCATGAGATATAAGCAAAATTTACCTTACAAAAATGTAGAGCTAGAGAGACCACCTTATTTTGGCTCAACCAGCCTCAGCAACATCAACTAACAAAGTTAAAATTTTATGCTGATCCCATGGTCTTTCCTGAATAACCTCATCCTACTGAATCACTGGAATTAATCATCCCACATTTGTCACTGCAGCAATGAAGCCTAATATAGAAAAACAGATCAGCAAGTGCAGCAAAACCCAAGCAACTTTCAAACTAGAGATACCAGTGTGAAAGAAAATGTTACAAAGAACTCAACTGCAATTACATTCAAGAAGCTGTAACCCCAAATCATCTCTGACTGGTGAAAATCATTTTGTTATCCACTGAAACAGGTAAAAAATTCTGAAGCAGTCTGGAGCCTTCTACCAAAGCTTTCCTCCTAAAAGAAATCATATTTTCTCCAAAATATTGCCAATTACTTTTTTTCATTTTTCCCCAAAACCCAGCTATTTCCCAATGCTTTCCCCATGCATCAGGAAAAATACATTACAGAAGATTAAATGTTTTAAGAGTGATGCATTTTAATATTTTTAAACATATGCTATCCAGTGTCAGAAAGCAAAAAATGCTTCAAAAAAAGACTACAGGAAAAAGGCAAAGGTACAATAGCTGTTTTCCAGATGTTGCTTCCTGTCAGCAGTAAGTAGTAGTTAGGGACTTCCTGAGATAGATCTCATACAAACACTTTTGGGTTTAAGTCTGGGTGGTAATTTTTCTTTACAATGTTTTTTTCTCTGGATCCATCCATTTTTAATTCTTCCTGCTATTCCTACAAAAACACTTTTCTGTTTTAAATTTTTGGGTTTGAAAGATCTTGTGGCAAATGAATCCAGCAATCGAACTGCCCCCCGTCTGGAAAAACAATCTGTTTGATTTCTCAAAGTTTACCTTTTTAATATTGGCCCACTCTTATCTCTTTCTGCTTACTTTGAATTTCTGATCGCTGATTCAAAGTTAATTTTTATGAAGATGTTTTATAGTATTTTCACTCATTCTCAAAGCCAAGTCTTTCAAACCACTCATTGCCAACTGTATTACACTGCTGAAGACAATTATCACATTTCACTGCCAGAAATAACTGGATGTTAGTACCTTTCTGTTCGTAGGATGCTTTATTTTCTAGTCATAGACTTTAATGCAAGCTGATCTCCAAGGTTCTCCATATGAAAGACAAATCAACTATGCAATCTTTTGCAAATCTCATCATTCAGACTGAAGCCTTAAAAAAAAAAAGAAGAACTGCATTTCGCAGTATTATAAATACAAGGAAAAGGCATGCCCATTTGGTCAAAGCAGAATGCGCACACAAAGGCAAATCCCATTTTTCTCCTCAGTCCTTCCCAAAGAGCAAACACCTAATGTTATCCAAACAATTCAGATATCCTACAAACACTTGGCACATCCAAATAAAAGCTCCCTGTCATCTATCAAGCTGGCACAACTTATTTTTTTCCCTGTAGGCAAAACTGCAATAGGTTGAAAAATAAGCTTTGTCATACGCTCTTTGGAACAACCCATACACAAAAGCTTACAGGAACAGGTTATTTAGACAGCTTTTAAGAGACAAAAAAGTACTCGGTACTTAATCGAAAGGCTGATCTGTGTAGTAACATCTTTCTTGTTCAGCAAAGAGGACAGTCAAAGAAACAGTTCCTTTGGCTATTTTTGATTTTTCAAATATTTTCAACGTAATTACCTGTAAGAGAACACTAATGACTCAAAATACACCGCAAGAGAAGTCTCTAGGCTCCTTCACTGAGTAAAAATTTTAGGCATTTAACTGCACTTATTTAAGTGCCCTAAAATCAATGAACCTGAACTATATGTTAAAGACCTTAAAAGTGGTTATGAATACTTTATAAATATGGTCCTAAATAAACAACCTCATCCTTAGGAAATGGTTTTTTCAAGAACCTTGGTGCTGCGGAGCGTAACTGCAAGATAGAAACCTGTATTTTCCCACAGAAGCAAAGAATCTAAAACTGTTCAACAATCTAAAACTGTTCATTTAATGAAAACTAAATATTCCACCAAGTATTGATCTAGATAGGGAATCACCTATCTAACTCTGCAAGTAGTTAGTAATTGGAGAAACTGATCAGGAAGTGACGACAGGAAAAAAACACTCCAATATCCTGGCAAACACTCATGGAAACTCACTCCCTTTGCTCTTCCTGCTCCCACTTCCCTTCCTTCAGCAGCTCTGTGTATCCTAGGCTGAAAAAGCATCTTGGGTAGGAAGAAGTGTGAATCATATACATGTTGAAAGAAAGTTTAATGGGAATATTGCTAAATCAGTCAAACAATAACAGAATTATCACTTGCTGGTTCTATTAAGCCAGCTTTTTCAGTATAAAACTGGTACATTGGAAAAGCTTTGGACTGCTTTAATCCCAAGCATCCAGACTATGCTACTAACTAGCACTGAAATGGCCACTCCAGTCAGTGGCCCTCTCTCTTTAGAATAGAAAGGAATAAGCTTCTGATTTAAAATAGAAAATAATGGAAACACAACAACAGTAAATAGGTAGAGGCACTAATATTCCTTGAAGGAATAACAGACCATACAGGAAAGGTACAAAAAACTTTAAAAGCCTAAGGTGTACTGAATTGCTAGTTTAACATAGTTAGACGTGGGGTTTTTTCTGACATTCACTTTTATGATGGAAAAAAATTTATCATTATAATTGCATCTACTTGTTCACGTTTTAACTTGAACAGAAATAGTTCTAATAAAGTGTCTTTAGACCTCTTCACTTGTCCTTTGGCTAATTCAAGCATTTTCGTATTGCTTTCCTGCAATTCTACAAAACCCAAAGATCTTCAAAACTGACTGACAAATTTCAAACAAACCCATTATTACACTATGATATAGCATTCTTATGATGCCAATGACATACAGTGACCGAAACAACCATTTGGCTTCCTAAACTGTAATAAAAAATAACATTTTTACATTGCGAAGTTTCACCTTCAATTTTACTAATTTCTTTGCAGGATTCCTAGCAAGTTATAAAGGCATATTTTATATTCATTCATTTGACCAATCTTTTTTAAACCTGGAGGTGATAGCTAATAACATTCCACACACACAGAGTTCCATAATAGCAAATTTTTGGAAAGGTTCTAGGAAAATTGCAAGAATTCCCAGCATGCAGATGAGAAACAGGCTTTAGATTACCCGGACAAGTAGCAAGAATCATTACAAAATGCACTGAGGTTCAGCCAAATAATGAATTCTCAATCTGCATTAGAGTGTTTTAAGAGCTTGCTTGAATTTGGACAATTTTGTTTTCCTTTATTTCTGGTATCGAGCTGTTTCCTGACAGAGATGACCTAGGAAGTACTAAGAAAGGAGCCCCTCAGCGCTACAGTGAATGCGTCTGCTGGGTTCGGCTCGCGCCCGCCCGAGTGCCCGAGATGAACATCCATCTCTGCATCCCTGAGCACGCTATGACGAGATTTTAAGGCAGGAAGTGGCCGCCCCCCCGCCCACCTCGACATTTTGGGGCTGAGTCCCGTGCAGTCACACACCCCCACTCTCAACTGATCTAACAAACCGGGCCCGCGGTCTCCCGAATTTCCCCTTAACCCTGGCACCAGCGTTCTCTCGCGACTGAAATTCGGCTTCCCGCAAGGCCAGGTCCGCACCCTGGGCGGGGAGGGTTCAGCCGGGGTGGCCGAAGCACGAAGCTCCTCCCGGCAGCCCCACTGCTGCGGCGGCCCGGGGGCGGAGGCAGCTCGTCCGTCCAACCAGCGCCCGGCAGCTCGCCGCTGCTTTGCCTGCGCTCCCCCTTTCGCGGCCAGGATACGCCTGCCACAAAGAGCAGGGGTTCAAATGAAGCTGCTCCGAGCCGCCTGAAGGGACAGCCGGGAGCGCCGAGCACTCCGCGGGAAGGTACCGGTTCGGACGCAGGGCTCAGCCCGGGCTGCAGAGCCCAGAACGGTCTTGAGCAAGAAAAACGCAGAACAGGAAAAGAATTGCGCCTCTGTCCCAAGTACGTCCCATCTAGTCCCAGCACGGCACACGCGGACTGCGGGTCGCCGAGGCGATGTCACCGCGGTCGGGCCTCGCCGGCAACTGCTGACGGAAGCGGCCGAGGAGCGGAGGGGGAAAGCCGAGGAGACAGGGTAAGGACGGGCAGTGCCGGTGGGGTGCTGGACGTTTGCGGCTGGTGCCGTACGCATGGCTCCAAGGAGCTCCCGCTGCACGGAGCCACCCAGCTAATGTACGCTTATCGGAGTAGACTGCTCCCTAAGATAAAGCAGCAAGGCTGTTTTGTTGAGTATTAACTCCATCAAAAAATACCCCCAAGCCCAAAGAAAAAATCCGTCACATATTAAAATAAAAGTTGTAAAGATAGCTGAGACATTATATGCCAGGCAGTGCAAGCTCTGATATTTTCGAGAATAGGAATTTATTAAAAAAAAAAAAAAAAATCTTACTTATTTTTGCACATAACCTTGATCTTCACACTTCCTTAAACTTGCCTTCTAAGAATTTTTCTAGGACATACTATTTCCTAAAGGAGTATTTGTATTAAAAATTATGAAATCTCCATTCAGTCTTTTTTACACTCATGTCTGATTAGGGAGATACAAAAGTTTCTGATACCTATAAAGCATATATTTGAAGTATTTCACAAAAAACTTAATTTAAAAAAGAAACTACCACTTAGGAGTACATTAATGTAGGCATCAAACTATTACACGGTCTAACTGCTATTTTTCATGGGTAAAATGAGTGACATTTATTAAAATATGAATCTGTTTAAAGGCTGTTATGGACAGTGTGCATACACACATATGAGCACACAGTATGAGCACTTTCTGGTAGTGATTGGATTAAATGAAAATAAGGTGAGGCCGCTGTTAAGGGAAGCAACAACAAAAGCAGTGCTCTCTTTCAGTAATTACATTCCACATCTATGACAGAACTTCAGTAAAGCACAAAGAACAATCCACAAACAACACAACTAAAATTCTTGGTAATCAAGAAGAAAATTTGTACTTCTTGTAACTAAAAATAGCTTTTGTCAAAACTTGAAGAAAGTTATATGGCAACAATAGATACATAATCTTCTGCAGTTTCTTGCAGTGACTGACAGTATTTCAAAACAAAAGTTCTCCAAGACCTCATGAAAACACTCTCATTCTGAAGTGTTGCTTTAGTCATCCATTCACCTCATTAGAAAGAGCATTACCTTTTAAGAAAACGGAACTGGAACTTGAACCAAAATTTCATCAGTTTTAAGTGGGCAGAAAATCTGTCAAGAGAATGTATTCTAACACAAGTATCTTAAAGGAATTAATTGGTTAATGCCAGTGTGGCATTTTTTACTATGGAAGTAAGTAACTACTGGCAAATCCCCAAAAGTTATTTCCCTCCATAAGTTTGGAATAAATTTTTCAATTCAGTTTAGTATCACGTTTTCATAACTAAAACTGCATGCTACTATGTGTTAGCCCTTTCCTATGTATTTACTTTAAAACTTCAAGCCCAAGTTTTTTCAATACATGCGTTGTACATATTTCTGTGCTGTATTTCCACTGTGAATTGCTGTTTCCTTTTACAAAACTGAAAACAGAAATCAGTATCTAGGTTTTTCACATCAATACTTTTCAACTAAAAGTCAAGATGTGAGTTTATTCTAAAAGAAACTCTGCAGCAGTGGAAGTCCCTCTCCTTAGAAAAGAGCAAACTCCACATTAAGTCTGAAGATTACCTTTGAGAGGTAAGAATTAGGAGAAAAAATTAACATAATTCCATGGAAGAAAACGTGAGGAGTAAAAACAGAGCATGAGCTCTAAGACAAGGGGCAGGGAGTAGGAAAGCAAGCAGATTCAAAAAATTCATGCTTGTCTGTCTTATCACAATGCTGTTGTGAAATCCAGATCATATTACTGGCTTGGTGCCTGGAACATGCCAGCTAACTGTATGTCCACAAACACCGGCTATCAAAGGATTCTGCAGAAGCAAAAACCTAAGATGTGTTAAAAAAATGCAAAA
This sequence comes from Lanius collurio, assembly GCA_020086605.1. NCBI lineage: Eukaryota > Metazoa > Chordata > Aves > Passeriformes > Laniidae > Lanius > Lanius collurio. Next base: position 8,513,166 of record JACBWW010000035.1, on the reverse strand, counting down.
CCAAGCCCTATGATTTTGCACAGCAGGATTTTACATTTTCAACACCCTTGCTTCGTTTGCTTTTAGAATGCAGTAAAAATGTAAAACTACATTAATCTAAAAACACCTTTTAGTATCAAAGACAAAAGTATTACATAGTGAAGATGTGTTGCTAGTTGTTCATGTTTCTTCTTTAGAATGTACAGTTATCAAATTATGTATGACTTCACAATAAAATACAGCAGTTTATCTTTTCAAGAATAAATGCTGTGATAGCTAACACTATGCCTTTTGTGAACATGCCTTCCTTTACATGCCTCAGTGCTTGAGGACTCTGCACAAAAGATGGCATATCAGAGGTATAGAGGAAAAGCCAACCCATCAAAAGGAGTCCTAGCCTTGTATTAAATATGACCAGCACAAAAGAGCTGATTAACCCACAGAGCTGAATTTCATAATAGTGGTTTAGCGTAGCTGAATGAGCTCATCTGTATGTACGGTATAATTTTTTTTTTCATAGTCAAAGCAACCATTTCAGAAAATATGAATGTTATGCAAAAGTGTGTATGTCATCCTTTTTATATGTGTGTTTTCCATCTATCTGGTTATTTCTAAAAGGCTTTGATGTGTGAGAGTAATTACAGTGCATTCAGTTCTGGCACACTGGACCTACATAAACTTAACAATCCAGCCTCTAGACTGTAAGCCCTTCCCGAGTCAGAGCAATTTGTAGAGATGGAAATAAATGCTGAGTGTTAGACCTTGCCTATCCACTCTTTAATTAAATGAAAGTCACCTATTACAAAAAAACTGACACCCCCCCCCCCAAAAAAATCCCAACCCACACCATAAAAATAAAACCTTATACAGAAAATGGAGTGAAATAATAAAAAAATTAAACCCCACAATCCTGAAATTAACTTCTAAGGTATGTAATACTCTGGGAGTCTTTTTAGGGAGGCAGAGTGACAATGATTATTGTAAAAACAACAGTTGTTATCCCAAAGATACAATGACTTAAATGGAGAATCCTATTTTATTTTGACAGCTTCTGAGCACTCCTCCTTAAGTCTAAATCATGTAGGAAACCTACTGCATCACCTTGTTCACAAAAATTGTCATAGCCCAGTAAACTGGTAATGCCTCCTTAGTTCCTCAGCTGCAACATACAAGCCATTAAAAATCTTTTCTAACTTGTTAAAGTGAGATTTGCTGCTGTCTGCATCATATACCAGGTTCTGACTCAGTTCCACAAACCAAATTGCTACTCAAGTCCCCAGAAGTGCTCTTGTGTAACATCTGAGTTTTAGCACAGAAAATTGCCTTCTCTGTAAAGGAGTCTCCAAGGGTAGCGAGTGTCACATTATCATGTGTTCAAAAGCTGCTTTTCTACAAATGCATCACACTGTCACACCCATGTTTCTCTGGATTTTTAGCAATTTACTACACATAGAAATACAAGAGCAGCAGCAAGAAGCGATTCTACTGCTTTTACCTGCTAGGATCTGTTCTGGTCCTCATCTGTAGAAATAAGCCATAATAATGCAATTTAAGATACAAAACTTCTATTCTGGTATGAAATCCAGGCAAATATTTTTCCCATTTGTCTTAGTTAAGGTTTTCCACACCAGATTCACACAGATCATTATTTTGGTTTTGTACTTTTCCAAAATGCTACAGTGCAGGTGACATCTTAAGTATCAAAACCCTTCCTCCTTAAACTAACTTGTAATGTTAACCAACACATAATAAAGTTCAGTGCTTAGTCACCATCCAGTAGTCTTCCTGCTGTTTTAGCTCTACTTTTTGCAGGACCCTGAAAAGCACAGGTGTAAAAAGGACATAGTATAAACTCCTAGACACAAATGCCAATCTCTCAATGGTTGAAAGACTCAACATTGCAACAGCACATGAGAGCTAGATGCAAGAGTGTTGACAATATATACTCAGGTTTCATATACACATTTCTTGCCAGAGTAAATGTCTCTTTTATGAACAAATTTAATTCAACAAAAAACAGCCATAGCATTGAAAAGCTACTGGCAGCTTAATGGTTTTATGATTGTTAAGCTTAATGATTTTATGATTGCTATTCAGATAAGCTTAATGATTTTATGATTGTTATTATAAGCCATACCTGAAAGAGACCTGAAAACCTGAAAGAGACAGTTAACCAGTGTCTTTAGTAACAATGAAATCCTCCAAGGCATGGCATCAAAACTAGCAGATAATGAAAACAGATACACAGTTTAGATTTTCCAATATGATGCATATTTTAAGTAGCTGAAACCCAAAAAGACTATAGTGCTGACATTGCTACCTTTAATGCTCCTTCTTAAGGCAAAGCTGATTGAAAACAGAAGTGAACATTTACCAAACAGGAATATTTTTGCATGCAGAAATATTTTTACCTTTTTCATTTCAGGATCATGACAGTGATTAAACAACAGGTGGTGAAACATCTATATATAATTTTATATTGTAAAATACTAAAATCTTCTTGAATATATATAAATTTCAAGATATTCATAAAAATCAAAAGGTAGCACATTTTGACTAATGAATAGGTGCATAGAAGCAAGACAGAATACAAGACAGAAAAATGTTTCAAAGGAAAGCCAAAGTAAGATTTTATTTACTTTTTCTCTCTAAAAGACAAAAGCAATCAAATGCTGAAACATTCAATATCCCTTTCAGAAAGTTTATTTCCTCTTTTGCCACCAGATCATGAAAACATCCTGACTTGGGTAAACAATGAATGAGCAAACCAGCTACTCCCAGTTATATACACAGATAAGCAAACATTTGGTATACAAGCTGAAATTTTAACAAAAGCACTTGTGCTGGCTAGGAGGATAAAGCTGGTACAATTATATGCCACACAACAATGCTGCCAAACATTTTCATACAAATGCAGTCATACTGGTAAAAGACAAACAGGAAAAAAAAAGCATTTTGCCTGAATAAAAAGTATACTGCCAAGTAGAGTAGACATACACAAAACTGGGGTTTGGTGTACCTGCACTATGGCAACTTTGCCTCAATTCAATTGCCATGAAAAGTGCTTTTACGAGTACATGTCTTGAACAGCTAGAATCTAGAAATGGAATAATGAAATTACTTCAGTCTGATTACATGCTCCATTTGATGTTTAATCAAAAGAAGTTCTTTTTAAGTGTGCTTCATTCACCTGTGTTTTGTTGGTATGCTTGTATGTTAAAAATTTTGGCAGTATGCATGAGGATAAGAGACAGACATGCTGTATTTCCAGTAATTAAGAAAATGTGTCCCGGACCTGCAAGCGTGCTTTTAGGCTAAAAAGTCTACAGCTGCCTAAGTGGAATTTTGCCCTGGGAACAAATATGGCCCTAGTAAGATAGTTTCCTCCCAGTCCACTGTAGAAGATCTATTGGCAGAGAGTGTGTGAGAGGAAGGGAGCCAGAGAAACTAGAAGAACAGAGTGATCAGCAAGCAACAGCAGCAGTCAAGTACAAAGAGTATCAGTGATTACTGAGCACAGGAGAAAATTGAAAGCTAACATCTTAGACATGATATGATATGATATGATCTTCCTCTCACCTGGAAAGGAATCCTAATGTCCTAAGAATCAGATGTTCTGCTACTCAACGAGGAAGGTATTGAAAAAGCATTAAATCCTTCCTTAAAATTGTTTCTCTAGCTTCCCTCCCTAGCTCCGCCATTCCAGGAAGCATTTTTGTCCCTAGAAGATTAATCATTGAGAGTTGTTCAAATGACCATGTTGTGAACTTAATTTTAATCCAAGTGCAGAAAGGAAGGAATGCCATTTATTCATGTAGTCTTTCACAATATGCAACAAATAGGCCTCATTCTAAACACTGGGTTTTTTTTTTTTTGCCAAACAAGTAGAGACAATAAGAAAGTTAGGAAATTATCATAAACAGACTGCAAAAAGGAGAACAGCTGATGACAATATGGTTTTTGTTTCTGTTTGTAGTGGGGCATTCTCTTACTAGTGTCATTTTCCTTCCACTGTTTTTTCTTGTAAGAAGAACATCTTAGAAAAGGTAACATGCAGGCAAGATCATGACAGAGAAACATTTCAGCACAGTCTAATCACGCTGATGTCATTCACTGATGGCCTGCCATTTGCAACCAGTGGTCAAACCCTAGACTAGGCTTCCTACAGAGGGGTCACCCAGATGGTCAGGCAGTGGGATGAAATGATCATTAAGATGATATGTGAAAATGAGGCTGATGAACTCTGTCCTATTGTTTTCTTACACAGTTCTTAAAAAAAATTGGGAGGAAAAATCTGTTAGATGTTGCCCTTTCCTCAGCTCAGAAGAATATGGGCACCCCAAGGACATGCTCAAAAAGATATGAGATGCTGTAATATCTGAGCTGTAACAGAAGTAAACTCTGAGGAAAAAATTAGTTTCTTTTCAGTGGTCACAATAAGTACAGGTTTAGAGGGGAGAAAAAAGGATATTAAAAATCTAACAGTGAAAAAAGTCTATTTTACACCTATATTGTAAGAGATATTTGCAAAACCAGTCATCTGTGCAGGAACATGAGACTTGGAAAACTGCCAGGTTTTCCAAGTGTGACCTGCTGTGCAAATGCTGATTATGCAAGTTAAAGCTGTCTGGCGTGAATTTACATCCCCTATTTTCCAGGGCTCCAAATAGCATTGCTTTACTTACAGAAACGGTGTCAAACTCCAGATTTTCATCTGACATGTTTTCAAGATTTTTGAAAAGTTCCATACAGCACAATTCCTTTCTACTTGAGAAATGAAAATGAGTTTATTCCAAATAAGAAACTGAGATGAAAGAATTTATCCAAAAAATTTAAAAAGGATTAAGACTTGGTCACTTTATTTGAATCTTTTACAGAAACATCTATCGTTTATTTCATAAAAACAGAAAAATACCAATGACAAGCATATCTTGTCTCAGTATGAATAACTAAGGATACATATCCATTATTAGCTTGAAATTAAAAAAAAAAAAATAAAACCTCCCTAAAAGTCAGCAGCTGCCTAGACTCATAAAACAGTTTCTATTGGATGGGACCTTCTCTTTGTCATATAAAGCAAGTCTAGTTTCAACATTAGATCAGACTGCTCATAGCCTTACCTAAATCAAAACTTCATGTATTCCCAGGAATGGAGATTCTACCACCTATTTGGGTGACTGCTTCAGTCATCAGTCAACTTCACAGTGAAGCTCATTTTTTAATAAAACCCAATTTTTTCCTGAGGTCATTTGTATCCACCATATACTTTCACTGTGCACTTCCAAAAAGAAATTAATCTTCTTTATGAACACCCATTAATTAGCTGAAGAGAGCAGTAAGATATCTTTTTTTTTTTTTTTTTAACCTTCTCTTCTGGAGGCTACACAAACCTCGCTCTTCCTGCTACTGTTCATACATCATGTCTGCCAGCTTCCAGCTGTACATCCTGAGTGTACTCAGCTGGACTCACTCCAGTTTCTCACAGCTGCTACTATCACCATTTCATGTAATTTTAAAAAATGTATGGTACTAAAAATGTGAGGTGATAGATATTTAAATACTGAATGGTTATTCCATGTTAAATGTTTAACAAGCGAAGAAAAACAGGATGGCAACAGCACCTTGGTTAAAAAGTATCAGTCTTTTTTTTATACACTGAAAAAACTCCACACTGCATTTTTCATTCTTTTTATTTAAGAAAACTAGGTTGCTTATGAATATTAAAATTCAACAAGAAAAATGCTTTAGAAAGACATGACATCAGAGCGCTGTTCAAGTGGCTGATCAGAGAGTGGTTTGTGAAATGGGTATTTCTGGCAGCAGTGACAATGCCTAAGCCCATGTTTCCAAGTCTACTGTTGCCTACAAAGTTCTGGTACTGACTTATTTTTTAAGAGATTGTGAAAGCCTCAGCTTTCCACCTTGGATATGAATCTGTGTGGAGAACTAAGTTAGGGTAATTTCACGGAAGGAGAACTGTTGCAGTATGCCTGTAGACAGTACCAGCTGATTTAGATCACTGTGCACCATACACATATGCAGCTATTTTTCCCCTTTCAAGAAGGAACTCTGAAGTGAGACGATTAGGCTGAGTGTAGAAACAGTGTCTCCAGTGAGACTCACAGTAAATGTTTCAGTTGTAAATTCTACTAGTCTGGAAAAATAACAGGTTTTACTGCCTATAATATCTGAGTAGTAGAGTTTTTAATTTATAGTTATTAAGGACTAATGTAAAATAAGTTTTTCCTTTTTTTTTTTTTAGCAATGGAGGTTCAATACTGCTAAATGAAGTAAAATTGTTATATGTCACCTAAGCTATATATCTTGCAATATATATGCAGTTGTAAAATACTGCAAATTAACTATTTGATATTTTTAGAACTTTTAGCAGCATTAATGCATATTAATTTATATTCTGTTTACATTTAAAGGTTGTATTTGTAACTGTAAGAAATGGAAAGTGTCATTAATATTTAAATGAAAACACCAATCTTGGAAACTTTTGTGGTACTTGCCTGGAAGAAAGGACTCTTCAAATCCTTGTATTTATTGCTTACTTTCTTATGGTTCTTGGCAGGCTTTAGATGAACTAGCAACTAGTAACTATAGTTCTGACCATAGAAAGATACAACTACTCCCCATGATGTCCACTTTAATCAACAGAACTTGATGCTGGACAAGAAAAATACATCATTTGTACACATAGTTACTATGTACTATTTTATAAATTTTAGAAGAGATTATAATTTGTAAATCCACACTGATTTCCTGCTCCTTACTTACTGTTAAATTTATTTTAAAACAGGTTTTAGGAAGTTCTTTGCAGAAGAATATTTGAAGAATATACAGAACTAGATGATCATGATGACAACAAGATTCATCTGTTTAATGCTAGTAACTGTTGTGGGAGTTACTACAAGTGAAACACAGGAATTTGAAGGCAATGCCAAGGAAAAAGATCAAGAATTCATTTATATGAACAGATATAAGCGTTCCAGTGACACACAGGACAAATGCACTTACACCTTTATTGTACCTCAGCAGAGAGTGACAGGTGCCATTTGTGTTAATTCTAAGGAGCCTGAAGTTTTGCTTGAAAACAGGGTAAATAAACAAGAATTACAGTTACTTAATGATGAACTTCTTAAACAAAAGAGACAAATAGAAACTCTCCAGCAACTGGTAGAGGTGGATGGTGGAATTGTTAATGAAGTTAAACTCTTAAGAAAAGAGAGCAGAAATATGAATTCTCGTGTCACACAACTCTACATGCAGCTATTACATGAAATTATCCGAAAACGTGATAACGCCTTAGAACTTTCTCAGCTTGAAAATAAGATTTTGAACCAAACTGCAGATATGTTGCAGCTTGCAAACAAATACAAAGACTTGGAGCACAAGTATCAACATTTGATGTCAATTGCCAATAACCAGACAATAATAATTGCCCAGCTGGAAGAACACTGTCAAAGAATGCCATCCATAAAGCCACTGCCACAAACTCCACAACCACCAATTAAAGTGTACCAGCCTCCTACTTACAATCGCATTAATAACCAGATATCTACTAATGAGATTCAGAGTGATCAGAACTTAAAGGTTCTGCCACCTACCTTACCAACCATGCCTGTAGTTACTAGTATTCCAACTTCAACTGATAAACCATCTGGTAAGTAATATTATTGATACATTTACATCAGTTTATGCTAATATGCAGCGGGCAGCATTTTAATTGTAATATTAAAAATGCAGTCAGAATTTATTTAGCTAGCAAATTTTACATATATGCTGTAGTACAAACACAGAAAGAAAGCAAAAAAATGAAATGTGTATGTCTAAGATTCAGATGCACAGGCCTCACAGATTTTTCTCATGTTACTTTGCCAAGACAAACCCATAATTTCTATTACATGTATGAGATAAAGGACTTTCGGAAAAATCTTACTAATCAAGTCATCTAAATTTTATTTACCTTTGCTCAAGACTGAACTGCTACAATTCATGACATCTGAAGGAATATGACACTGTGTAAACACTGATGAAGTTATTATAAATTTGTTGGTCTAGCATACAATTATGTGCTTGTGTAATTAAAAAAGGAATACATAGCTGCTGTGTATATAGAGCACTTGTGCTCTAGACAGGAGCAAAAGGAAGCAAGTGGTGGAATATTATACCAACCTTATTATGAGTCTTTGGAGTTCTGCCACGAACAAGTTTAGATTATGTGAAATCACATTAGAGAACAACTGATCTACGTGATAACAAAAGTAACAGGTAAAGAATTCAGTTTCACCTACAGTCCCACATTTGAAAAAAAAACCATACCCAGTTCAGGTATGTGTTCCATACAAGAAAGATCTGCTCTTCACTGTGTGGACAACACATACCTTCTTCAGAAAAAAGAGGGAGCCACAGATCTCTGAACTCAGAGCTAACTGAAATAGAGCAATGGAGGGGAACTGCACTCAGTGTGTACTGCTTGGCTATTTGCAACATACTCCAAAGGTCATCAACAAACTTTTAAGGATTATTAAATAAAGCAACTGCCACATGTTAAAAACCAAGCCAAAAGACCCCCAGCTTGTTTCTCCATGGAAATACTCACAATGAAAAAAAACTTGAGCAAGGTCTTTCAGTCGAAAGCACTGACTCTCTTAAGTCTTTAAGTCTCTAAAACAGTTTGCTACAAAGCAGCATTTTCATGGAATTGCCAAAGACGAGCTCACCAAAGGCTGCACTGTGGCATGCAGAACCTCTGTCAGAAATATCACTATTCTGATATATTATACTAGGAAAAATTCCCAGAAGAAAATCAGGTCTACTACACCTCCTTTGGGAGCAATACACTATAGCTTCTTAAATAATTACATTTTTACTCCAACCTCAAAGTAGGTTCAACCTTTGAACAGTATTCCCCTATCTTTCTGGAAGTGAAATACCTTTCCCCTTCATTCCCTTACACTCTTTGAAAAGTTGTTAATTGATGCACATCCTCCTTGTGCTTTCAAGTCCTTAAACTGGAGCTGAGGATTCACTACCGAACAGCAGAACAGAAAAGTCACTTCAGGCGCACAGTAGATAGGTGCTGATCTATCCCTATACATTTTTCCTGCTTTTGGAAAGTAAAGCGCTAATTTGGAACCAGTTTGCAACCCTGTAGAACTAGATCCTCACCTGAGGAAGTGCTGGTTATTCAGCAATTTTTCACATTGATCTCCAGAGGTCCCTTTGGCAGTCCACAATTCTAAGATAAGATTTGACATCTGCTCCTTCTCCCTTGATTTCATAACTTACCAGAAAAAGAAGTTTCATGTTTCTTCTGCACAAGTTGATTATAATATTCTCTCATTTTCTCACTTGCAGCTTTTTATTTGTTCAAGCAAGTTTCCAACAACTGAAGTTAAGCTAATTAAGCTTTTATTTCCAGGGTATCCTCGTTTCCCTCTCCTCACATTTCTTCTCAGTCAAGAAACATTTAATACCTTTTCCTCATCCTCCAGAATGTTCTCCATTCACAAAGCACATCTCAAACAAAACGCCTCCTTACAATTAATGCCATAAAAGATGCTTTCGTCAGGTGTCTGGAGGGAACTAGAAAAAACCCACAAAAAGACACCCACAAGCAACACCCTACAAACCAAACAAACACCACCACCACAATTACCCAGCCACTGGAAAAAAATCCACCCATATTTTATCCAGTCCATTCCATACTATGTGTTGAGTTCTCAATCTTAGCCAAAGCTCCAGGCTGTACTAACCATCAGATCGCAGCCAACCTGTGCAATGAAAACCAAAACAAAATACAAGAAAAATAATGAATGTCTTCTATTAATCTGTTGACAGCCTTCCTTTTTCAAAAAGTAGTAGACCAATATTCTCTATTTATCACAGTCTTACTACTCTCAGTAGCTTTACTATAAACTTTGTCCACATTGTTTGTTTTCTGGTTGTGGTTTTTTTGTTGGTTTTTTTTTTTTTGGTAGGTGCCCCATTCCTGGAAGTGTCCAAGACCAGGCTGGATGGGGCTTGGAACAGCCTGGTCTAGTGGAAGATGTCCATGCCTGTGAAAAGGAGGTGGAATGAGATGAGCTTTGAGACCCCTTCCAACCCAAGCCTTTCTGTGATTCTACAACTCCCTACAGATGATTTTATCAAAACTACCTACCTTAAAGTCAGGGTGTTCTTGCTTTTTCAAGGGAAAATACCTTGAAAATTTTGAAGAGTTACTGTCTGACAAAAAACCAGTTATCATGGAAAAGTAGTAGCAAATTCTACTTTGTCATACTTCAAAAAGTTCATCTTAAATCACTTTCAGAAAAAAGAATTGTGTGCTGTAGAGCACTGCTGCCATGTGCCATATAAGAAGCTGCAAGATTGGAATGGTGTGAATACTGCATACTGCTAAATATTTATTTTAACAAAAACAGGATCAAAGCTCTTTGACTATTTTAGGAGTTTCTTCAATAATTACTTTCTTTTTTATTTTTAGTGCCACTACATACACATTGTGATAAAATAAACCAGAGGAATTTATATTAGTACTCATTAACATTTTCTTTCCACCTCATAATCAGCCATGCAACTGTGTGATAGAGCACGGCCTCTACATCTTAACTTCCAGAAATCTAAAGTTACTCACAAAAGAAATGGAGAAAGGGCTTAGAAGCACAACTCCAGGTACAGTCTCTGATTATGACTGAGGCAACAAGAACACAGCATTCACTGGCCACAGAGCAAAGACTTGGATTGCCTCTTTGTACACTGACTTGCTGATTAAGAGAGTTAAAAAGACCAAAAAAACCTCAATCTCAAAAACTCTGAGATAATTTCTATAAAACTAATTTATTTCTAACTCATTTGCTGAGTACCATTACTAGTGTTGGACAGTGAATTATGAAAAAGCATAGGACTGAAATAATTTAAAACAGAAATTACTCTTCATAGCAGTATATGCTTCAGTAAGGCTCCTAATGAGAAGATCTGACAAGCCTTACTCCTTCAGTGGATGGGGAGAATTAATCCAGGGGCTCTAATCCTGAGGATTCTTTTTGCCTTCAGTCTTCTACTCAGGAAGCAAAGCAGCTGGGGGAGTCTTATCTGCAGATAAATGATTTAGCATCTGTGTTGATATACCAGAATTTCTCAGACTCATTAAAATGGAATCTATCTTACCCTTGGAGAAAATGTCTTAAAAAATCAGGAATATAAGATACTTTAAAAAAGCATAAGCTCTTTATGGACTCTACTGAACTGAATGAAAGAATGCATTCTCTCTCCTTCTGAAAACAAGACCATTAACTGCAATTTCTGTGAATCCAAAGTATTTTAAGAGTCTTCTCATTTATATAGTTTCTCTCACAAGCACTCCATGTTAAAAAAAAAATAAAAATAAAAAAAAATCTTAATTTCTATGTTACATTGTAATTTATTAAGGCGGCAGTAAGACCTACAGTCTGAATTTATGTTGTTGCTTCCACTGTTAATGTCTGTGCCAGTGACATTTCTGGGGATCTAAAAAGCTGAATTTCTCAAAGATAGAATACAGGTCAAACTTACTGTTTTGTTTTCTGAAGGAAATTCTTACTGATCTATGGAATCATTCATATTTACCATTGATTATAACTTCAAAAAAATGAAAAGTACCAGTACAGCTGCCTTAAAAAAATGAATTTTTAAAAAATTTATGTGTTTAGCAGTAATTCATTGTGAAATGTTCCAGAAATAAAGTTACAATAAACGCATCTGTCTGAAAACACCTGGTGGAAACTTGTCCTTCAATAAGAGGAAAAATAAATATGCTATTCTGTGAAACTATAGCTGCTAATAGCTACTATAAAAAGCTAACAATTCAAATACTGCCCTGCATTAAAGATATGCTCAATGGCAGTTTGATGCAGAGCCCTTCTGTTTTGACACAGGGCCCTGGAGAGACTGTCTACAAGCATTAGAGGACGGCCATGACACAAGCTCCATCTATCTTGTAAAACCAGAAAACACAAACCAGCTGATGCAGGTCTGGTGTGACCAACGGCATGACCCCGGTGGCTGGACCGTCATTCAGAGACGTCTGGATGGCTCTGTCAACTTTTTCAGGAACTGGGAGACATACAAGGTTAGGACAAGAGAGCCAATTAATCTTTTCCACCCTCTAAAACTTATTGGTAAATTTAATTTAAAGGGTGGTTTTAGAGTCTGGCCAAGAGCCTACTTGAAAAAGAACTTGTGTGTTCACCCTTACAGAAGAGGAAGTCTCTATAAAATAGGTTACTGCAGTTTTCTACTTAAGAATACACTCATATTTACCACTAACACAGATGCAGGATATTAACGTGCTTCTCTTGCTTCCTTTACAGCAAGGATTTGGTAATATAGATGGAGAATATTGGCTTGGATTAGAAAACATTTACTGGTTAACAAATCAAGGCAACTACAAACTGCTCATAACAATGGAAGACTGGTCAGGTCGAAAAGTATTTGCTGAGTATGCCAGCTTCAGACTGGAGCCGGAGAGTGAGTACTACAAGCTGAGACTGGGACGGTACAACGGCAATGCGGGAGATTCTTTCACTTGGCACAATGGCAAACAGTTCACCACGCTGGACAGGGACCACGACGTATACACAGGTACGAGGTCCCTTTCAGCTGCCTTGCCATTTTTGCATTTACATCGTGCCCCCACCCCCCTTTTTTTACATATTTTTTTTTGAAAAAGGAAAAATACTTACAGTCATACATATAAGGAAAGAAATTGCACTTATAAAGGGATTTGTCAATTAGTATCTTATGAAGTACAAACCAGTGTGTCAACTCTTACACATGCTTACACCAAAACTAAAAGTCATTCACACTTGACAAGGGTCTGTAAAATATGCTATGGACAGTTTTTTATGACAGTAACACACACTGATTTTCAGGCAAGAGAGAGTAACAAGAAGGATTCTATCTGTAGAACTTAATACTTAGCTAGTTCCTGAAGAAGCCTAAGTTCACCTTGTACCACAGGATATCTACATGTTAAACATAGAGTTACTAAAAAAAAAAAAAAAAAAAACCAACCCAAACCAACCAAGTTTTGTACATAGCTTGCTTGCTTTAAGATTTTTCATTTATTTCTCAGACTGAACTAGAGATTTGTTTTGCAGGTAACTGTGCTCATTACCAGAAGGGAGGATGGTGGTACAATGCATGTGCTCACTCAAATCTCAATGGAGTCTGGTATCGTGGAGGACACTACCGCAGTCGATATCAAGATGGTGTTTACTGGGCTGAATTCCGGGGAGGATCATATTCACTAAAGAAAGTTGTCATGATGATAAGACCTAACCCTAACACATTTCACTGAAATAACTCTTCTCTTGGTTTGCTTTATTGTTCTAAAAGCCACATAAAGCTATGATGTTATTACCTGAAATTATCTTTTCAAAAATAAGGAATGTAAGATACTGTACATTTATTGATAAGATATGAGGGCTTGTATATTATATTTTCAAGAATCATCCCAGGAAAAAGAGCTAAAGAAAAAAAGGAACTGTAATAACATTCAGAACACCTCTTGGTACTATTAGAACTCACAGTTTAGATGAAAACTGTAGATAAACTGCCTGGTTTTTATTCCCTGTAAATTAAGTCTGGATGATAAAAATATTGCCACCGCATTTAAGTATTTTTGTACGTTATGTATAAATATTCTCAAATACAGGATATATTGCAAACTGTACAGCAAGAGTTTTATTATTGTTATTATAAGCAATCATTTGACACAGGAATCATATCCTTTGAACTATGTAGCTGGTATATGTACATTAGTGTGATGATTATGTAATCTTTGTTAACTACCATGAATAACGTTAGCAGTATATAATTCTGTTTTGAGAGCAGATACTCAAACCCTTACTGTCCTGATAAATCTGGCCTTTTCCCTTCACTAAGAGCATTTAAATAATCTGCTCCTATAAAAATTTTAGATTAAAAGCACAAATGATTTTTCGTACCAAAATGAAGTAGTTACTTGCATATGGAGATTAATCCAGATTTAGGTATCCTGTGCTATATAGCCAACATATTATACTACACAACTGTTACAGTATTTTGTACCTGCCTTCAGTGATTACCTGCTGTGTAGCCTTTGTAATCAGAAATTGCTGGATATAAATTAAAGGGTCTATCCAACTTTGCAGGCAAATGATGGATACCAATTTATAAGCTATTTAATATCCTTAGCCTTTAGATAAAAATTATATAGAGAACTTATCAGTAGCCAAGAGAAGTTATTTTTAACATATTTCACAACTGTAACATTACAGTCACATTATTAAATAGATTTACTCAATTTATATTTAGAGGTCAGTCACACTTATTAATACAGACTGCCATAATTCTAATATTCTTCTGAGATAGGTTTCTATAACAGATTGTTAACACACCCATTCTAAAACAGCAGCTATTACAAAAAATACAAGTTAATGAATGCATAAAAGAGGCAGAGTAAAAGCCTCTAGAAGTTCAACATGTTTTTTGGTCAGCCTGTAAGACACTGAGTGTTTGTGTGTGTTTGCATACCTCATCCCATCTTTACCACAGTATGATGTGTGATTTAGCATGTGTTGTATATAACTGAAAGTAGGGTTTTTAATATATTAGATTACACCGTAATATTGTAATCCCTTAATAAAGTAACAAATGTTATTTTGACATGTTCAGATTTCATCCTGTTGTAGTTCACATTACTTCACATCAGTCCGCCTCTGATTCAAACAAACTCTGAAACGCAACCACTGTTCACATGTGTGAAGTGTTTAAATATCCCAACATAAAAACCAAAGCAATTTTCAGCTGAGAAAAATACAAAATTTCCACACAGCCCAAGGAGGAACAACTTTTTGTAGGTTATATGAAATGAATGCCCAAAATTTTCAAATGGTATTCAAGCTTTACCTTCCACAGGTTTGTCTGCTGAATTCTGGAAAAGATTTAAGTTTTATCTAAGAAATATTCAAAGCACCTAAGCATATTCAATGGCCCTAAAGCCTGGCTGCAGTGCTCTTAAACTTAGTAGAATTGAGCCTATTTCATGCTTGGCTTTAGGAAAGAATGCAGACAACTTCAGGTATCCATTGTGCAGATTGCAAGAACGAGGCATTCCCTAGGAATGCTATCACCCTTGCTCTTCTGTAGCTGGAGATATGGCTGCAAATACATCTTCAGTGTACACACTCATAATAGGCTGTAAACCCATGTCCAAGTTGACAGTCTTTTGTTAAAATAATCACATTTCTTAACCTTTATACCTAAAAGGTGAGTGATTTACCTAGATACTCATCCATGTAATTAAAAAAGATAATGCACAGAAGTCTGTTCATGATTACCTGGAGATACGACATTTGAGAACAGAACTTACTCATTTTTTACATAAAATTTGCATAAAATAATTTTAAAAACAGAGCCTGGCACATCAAAAAGAATCAAACATTAGAAATTTGGAACTTACATTGTGAAGTTATTGGCAAGTATATTGGAGGAATCACAGATTTGCGAAATTTCACTATGCTTGTATTTTAAAAAATTCACACAACAGAACTCAGTTTGTGCTAAGTCCACCTACCATAGTAGATGACATTACTATAAACTGTGAAAGGCGTTAGTATTTCCCTAATTATTTCCCAAGGTTTCAATTATATTATTTCATTGCTCCTCAAACGTACATCTTTGATAACGCTGCAGTCTAAAAATCCCATACAATACATTTTCCTATCATTAGCAAAAGCACCTTAGGTGAGTTTATACAAGAGAGAATTGCAGCACTGTGGACAAGATTTCTAACAACTTCAATTCTCCTGTAAACCTCAACAAGTGCCATAGGAATAGTCCTGCAACAGCAAACTCCTAGAAACTGAGGTTGCTCTTCTAAATTTTTGAAATGTCTCTACCTTTTTCAGAAGAGTAAAGAAAATGCTGTCAAACTAATACATTATCTATGTATCAGGAATGAAATAGTGGGGCTTCACTTACAGCATTTAGACAAAAGGCTGTCACAAGATTGATGTTACCTCAGATGACAACTAGTAATTCTTTTGTATACACATTTCCAAAGAATTCCTTCCTGAAACTATTCTATTATCATTCAAAGTTTTTAGATTTAGTCCCACTGTTGTATTCCAAGGAGAAAAAAAGCAAACAGTGCAACAAATCTATAGACTATAAGATCATACCCATCTTTCCTGGTTCTATAGCATAAAGAGACAACCTAAAAGATCACCAGCAATGAAGACAAGAAAAAGCTGTAGCTAGCAATTACACTCATGAATTTTCAAAACAACGTGACTGCTATTTTTTCCTAAATCACAATGTGGCTAAACGCTTCCAACAGTCCTCATCACAGCCTTGCCAATCTCATAATTTGTTTTTTCTCTCTCTCTCTCTCTCAAATTGAAAGACCTATCTGAAAACAAAACAACTGCTGGATGTTTTAACTTTTAAACATAGTAAGGAATACATTAGTCTCTCACATTATAGCCTGGTGGGAAACATACCAGTAGTTGTCTCCTGTATTCATCTGGTTACACAAAATGTCCAACTGCATCTCTTAGAATGCAGGGAGAACTTTACTTTACGAGAACAGCAACACTGCCTAGTCTTTGCAAGCAGTAGGGAGAGGGTCTGTCATCTATGAAACGCCAGATACAATATAAGCAGAAGGATTCAAAGTCTCACAGAGACTGGCTAGAAACCAGCAGGAAATTTCAGATTCAACCCTGTAACTCAGTAACATGCCGATTTTTTCCTTTCACTTTCATTACCCAAGTATTTTATTAGGCTTGTAAGACTTAAGAGTTCATTTCAGAAATATTTTAAATCTTATACAGAAGTGGCTTGGAGAGATGTCATAATAACCGGATAGTATTAAAATACTTCTTACACAAGGCTGTGAGCCAATTCTATAAACCAGAGTACCTGCAAAAATTAAGCGGCAGTTTTAATTTCCCAGTACGTTCTCTAGCTCATCTCAAACAATCTCAGGCTTCCCATTCTCTAACAACTAAGTAACTTTCTTGCAGTGAGACAAGAGGCTGTACAGCAGAAAACAGGATTCCCATGAACTGCAAATCTTCACACCTTGTCACTATCGTTCAATGGTTTTACATTCAGTAGTTACTCCTAAGATCAGGTATTAGTCTATTTGTTCATTTAAACAGAATAAAGAAGCTGTTCTGTAAGTAATGCTGTCTTCCTTGACAAGATATTTATTCACTGAAACAAGTCTCAATTGAATATTCACTTTCGATAAGCTAAATATTCATTTAAACCTGAAATTATTTACAAAGCAGTTTCAATAACTCATACCAAGTTTTCCACACAGTTTTAGAAGTATGGCCATCAAATTTATTAAATAAGAAGTATTTTAGATAAGCAGTGCTGATTGTTTTCCACAGCAAGTTGTACTGGGACTCATGCTGCTCGACCTATTTGTAAGTGATCTGAAAATGGGAACAATCAGTGGAACAAAAATCTGCTAACAATATTAGCTAATTGAGAGGAGCAAAGAGAAGGGCAGACTGACAGAAATTAGAGCAGGATTTATGAGAAACTGCTTGAACAGTAAAAGAGAAGACGAAAATCTACAGATAGTGTTTCATACAAGGCGGGGGGGAAAAAAAATCTTCACTTTCCGTGTAAATAAAGAGCACATCAGTGCCAATAAAGGCATAATCCAATAAACAGTTCATGATTGCTACTAAACTTTGAGGTAACAGAATGTTAGAAATTGCTAAGTAGAGCACAAAAAGCTTCCTGAAGCTAAGTGCATAAAATCTATCCTGCATTTCTATCTTGAATTTTGCAAGCAGTGCACTCCATGTGCACCCTCTTCCCCTAAAAAAGGATACAGGACTGACACGCTGCCCAGGCAAGTTGTGAAGGATGCTAAGTGGCATTTGTACCAGGCATGAGCAAGTAATCCAAGGTCTCTTCCTTTTGGAAGAGAGGTAACTGAAGGCAACAAATAATGACTGAAGTCCATAATGCCAGGAGTAGCCTCAAGCTGCATAAGGAACAAGGTAGGGTTTATCTAGTGAAGGTAAAAAAACCCGCATTCAATTCAAGCAAAAGAATGTGGTACTGGAGAGAGCTAAGGAAATCCTGCCAGCTAGGTGCTGTGCATGCAAATTTACATGTGTTTAAAGTGAGAGTGCAAGTGTTCACAGAAGATAAATCTATTGAGGCATTAAGGGGTTACTATAACAGAGACAGCAATTCTGGCCCAGGAAGGCTAAGCACAATTCTTGAGCTCTTGTTACCCAGGGTCAGCAACTTAAAAACATTCATCCTTTTTACCTGCAGTTTAGCATCATACTAAATCACTAATAAAGCCAGAAAATAGTTCATTATATTTACAACTCCTTCCATTAACATTAACCTTTGTGCAGAAATATTCCCAGGTGAAACACTGACCAAAAAACCAGCTCATCAAGTGGCCACTTGGTACATATCATAAAAGAAAAGGAGACAGTATCAAGACTGGACAGCATTTTAACTGTAAGTCTTCCTTTTAATACACCCTCACATTGACTTACACATGTATTTATTCAGCAACTGAGAGAAAAACTCCTACCAAAAGTATGTATAGACTAAAAATCTCAATCTGACCTAATTTTTCTAAATACAGAATGGTGTGATCTGTATCTTCTACATACAGGGTTCTTCAGGTGCACAACATGGTACATTAGCACATGTCTGTCAATGAGCTACAGATAAATCAGGTGATTTTTCACACTCACCTAAATATGGAATTGTAGGAACCATTTTTAAGCTTCTGATGTACTCTCGTGTCCTTTTATAATTATCTTCTTTAGATAGTAAATAGTCTAACTTCTCAAAGGTGGTCTTGTCTTTCCGATTCAAAAGCTACAGAGAAAATGGAGATAATAAAATTTTCAATCCACACAAACCCAACAATCAATAACTTGTTGAATTGCCCAGACTAAAGGAAAGCATAGTCCAGTTACAATTAACTTTATCATCATCACCCAAAGCAGCACAATGTTTGAAAATGTGCTGTTAAAAAAAAAGGCAATTCAGCATAAGCCCTAAGGTATGAAAAAATATGACCATTATTTCTGACTAATTTGTCAAGGATTCTCATATCACTACATCAGTTTTGAATAACCTCAGCCATATTAAACTTTTAGAGAAAAAGTATGTTATAATACAGTCACCAGCATTCTCCTAACTTAGCAGAGTTGCTAAAAATCCTCTGAATTTAAAAGTATAAACAGCAATGGAAAATGCTCCAAATAAATGCAAATTGTGCCATTTCAACAGTACCTTATCAAAGGTATGACAAAACTATTCGGAAGAAAGTATATGGAAAGTAAACCACTGTGATCTTAAATCCTCGTTTTCTATTTCTTAGAGTTATTACAGACAACTAGAAAAACATTTAGGAATGAAAAAGTCCTAGTGACAGGAGGCTGAAAAGTAAACATAAAATACACAACTGTAGCTATAAAAACACATTCCCTGTTTCAGCTGATTTAAGAAACCCCAGCAATATTTTTAAGACTGTTTTAAAAGCCAATTGAGCTGGAGTGAGTGGAGAATTATGGCACTTTACTGTGGCTTCTTGCATGTGTCCTTTCTGACAACAGACAGCTGCTCCAAAGTACATTTCTTCATATACCTTTTCCTCTGGAAATTTCAGTTCTTGTACTACATAGCTTTTAAGTCTTGCTATTAATAAAAAACTAACATTAAAAAATGAATATACCAGAATAATGTTGCTGTTTTCTTTTAATCAGCACTGAGAATTGCTAGAGGCCCTGCCACTGCAAGTACTGCATTTTTGGACTACTATGCCTACAAAGAGCCTGGCACCTCTTTAGGTCTCAGTCAAATTAGTGACATACTTCATTTCATACATGAGCAATTTTCCCTATTTAAGTTCCAGCTTCATCAACTCTAAACATCAGGCACTTACTTTTTTATTAGACTATTACCTTATTCTGAGCAATCAAATCATAAAATAGCTGCAAGCATTTAAAAAGCTTGATAAACTTATCTAAGATAAACTTAAGTATAGCCATCTTTATTTATAAGCTCTGAACAGCCAATGTGATCCATGGTGTGTGGAATACTTAATTGATGAGAATGACTCAAACCTTTGTATAGTTAAATACTACATACAGTAGAAATAACCTATAGCTGTGTATTCCTCTTTAAAGAAATATTTAAATTTACTTGAAGTTTTGCTAAGAAATTCTGCCTTCCAGGGACAAAGTTTCTGAAAACAGAATTATCAATGCTTTTAATTTCTAAAATAAATAAAAATCAAAATGCATCATACAATCACAAAATTAATGCTTGCATATTTGTACCATGCCTTTTTCCTTCCTTTTAAGTAATGCATTAAATGATAAACTATGTTTTGGATAAGGGGACACTGATACAGATTCTGTTCAAAGATATTCCAAGATTACTTATCAACAGAAGTCTTGAGCATATAACCAGTGGCTTCTAGAACACACAGGAAAACAGGAAATTTACAGGAAAATAGATTGTTTACAAATATACAGCCAAAACTCTACTTTTCAACAAAATATGTAACAGGCCACTACTTCTGCTACCACAGTACCACAAAACACAAAAGAATCTTTCTCCCGAGTTTACAATATGACAAATTCCAAAGAAACTCAGAATTCAAACAAGATAGAAGGGACAATGGTCAAGGCAACACTTACAGCCCAAGTTTTGGTCAGCCTGAAGATAGGTGCACTTTGAAGTGCTGATACCACAGACATAAGAGAATGAAGATTATTCAGTTCCAGAAGCTTCTGAAAAAAGTAATAGCTTTTAGCACATTGAAAATGGAAGCAAGATTAATTAATATCAAAGTTGCATTAACAAACCATGATTTTTTTCATTAATACAAAGTTCTCATCTACGACTGCAGATAACAGTATTATCCAATGCTGTCATGTGTAAGATCCTTCAGATCACTTTAAAAGTTGCCAATTTCACAAGTCTACCCATCAGTATAATAGGCATTTCAGTTTAGAGAATACAAACTGTACTTGATTTTGTTACTTTCTAAGGCTGTTCCCTCAGGAACAGAAAATAAGAAAAAAGTATTTGATGCATTGATCTTGAAAATTCACGTTATTTTGGAAATTAAAGATTTAATCAAGCAAAAACATTACACAAAGATGCTGACAATCCTCTCAGAATTAACACACCTTTTGCCTTTGTAATCTGTTTTATAGGAAAAATTTACCTCACTTCAATGTACTTTAAATTTACTCTGTGTGTTGACAATTACTCAAAACACACTGAGCTCAGGCAGACAATACTTTGGAATAAAGTTGTCAAGATAATAATACTTGCTATAATAAGAACAAAAATGTAAAATAGAAAAATGGAATTGCTGTCATGTAGCTTCTTTGTAAAGCTTAAAAAGAGGCTGGATTCATCCTTGAGTGATCCATTTACTCACTGCTCAGAAGCCTTTAAGGAAGATCTGGACTTCATGGAGGAAAAAAGCAGGAAAAGTAAAAAAGCAAGAGAAGGAAAGAGGGCAGTGTTCCCTCTTGTGCATGCTAAAAAAACTCCAAATATACACCACAACTCTTATTTCTAGGAACAACCTAGGACCTCCAAGTCGAATATTCTCCTATTACTTAGACTATTTTTTTGTGCCAGTAACTTACACAGATAAATTTTCTTCTATATGTACAAAACTGCTAAGTAAATTGATGGGAAATATGCACAATATGAAAATTGTTT
This sequence comes from Lanius collurio, assembly GCA_020086605.1. Lineage (NCBI taxonomy): Eukaryota > Metazoa > Chordata > Aves > Passeriformes > Laniidae > Lanius > Lanius collurio. The sequence goes on along the minus strand of JACBWW010000035.1, from coordinate 8,491,407 downwards.
TGTACTACATGGAAAATATTATTTGAATTACCTACACACATACACAATTTCACACATAAAAATATTAGCACTCAGGACTTTGATCCAAGTGCTGTGTCACTCAGGGTTGTATAAAACAAAATGAGCACAGGTTGTGGAAGAGAGAAATATTTTTAAATTTGTTTGTTTTAAACTTAAGAGTCAAATGCAGCGCTCAAACTCATTAACAGCAGTGCTTTATACCAGCAACTAGATATCACAAGCAGGAATACAAGTCTCACAACAGCTATTTCAGAAGCAAGAAATTTCTTTTATGAAAAGTTTAAGTTTGAAAATGGTGGAAGACAAAAACCAGAACAATTTACAACCCCAGTTGATGTTGTCAACACACAACTGGCCACCAATAATTCAAACCACTTTTAAACTTGGTAGGCAGAGGTACAAGATGAGTCACACTGAACTAGGTAGTTTCATCTAACCAAGTAGAAAGGAACAGTTCTCATGCCTTTATCTTATTAATGTGGTACAACATAACAGATGTGCTAAAACAGAACTGCTACTCTCTGCAATCCAACAATGGCTCACAGGAGTAGTCTAGAAACAAACAAGGAATTAAGGTCCTGAATGATAGTGTAAGAAATTTGCACTTACCTTAGCTATTTTCACAAAGTGGCTCAGTATTTCTGCCCTTATTTTTAAGGTCTGTGCTGTTAATATTTCTCGTACAACCCAAAAACTGACCTATAAAGTAAACACATATAACTTTATTACAAAAAAATGGACTTTATTAGTCCAATAGATGAAATATTTGCAAACTCTCATAATGTTCCAGGAGTAAAACAGGGTAAGGAAAAAAAAAAGTTCTGATCTCATGAATTCTCATCTGTATCACTGCAACTGCCCTAATGCATTACCACCAGAAGAGGCAGAGAAGTGAGACAACACCAAGGTAACTGAATGAGCAAGTGAAACAAAGAAAAAAAGGAACAAAATTGCTCAGGTTGCACCATAGCAAAACATACTAGGAACTAATAATTAGGAACAAATGGTCTAGAGGAACAACATGAAAATGTGGACAATGTAATTGAAAACAGAGGCTGTCATTTAAAAATCTTAATCCTCATTTAGAAAAATAGGTTTTAATTCACATGAGTAGTTCGGTTTAACTTTATACTCAAAGAAGACTGTCAAACAGTATCTGTTCATGACAATAATCAAATTACTTACCTGATTAAATCTCCTAGTAAAGGCAACAACATTTGGAGCGAGGGTGTGTTTTTCTTTCTTATTCCATCCACAGCTGGCTAGTTCCTAGGAAACACATTTAAAAATTGCCTTAAAAAACAGAAATTACTTCTCCTTAACACTAGTTCTAAATCACTCTTCTGTTTTTAGAACCACAAGTCCCAGTTTCAATCAAAATGTTGTTCAACTTTCCAAATGTACACTACTAACTTTAGACATCTTCACATGAAAAGGCAGAGTCAGCCAAAGAGAATTCTGCCTCTGAAAAGCACTTTGTAATGCTGATAGATGGAACACACTCTAGAGATCTGTATATGCCTGTGTGAGCAGCAGGAAAAGCACTACTAGTTCCAAACATATTTTGAATCCCAATCTCCAGCACTTAAATCTTCCGCAGATAAAAATGCCAATTTGCATCTCAGGACAGATTCTCCACAGGAACAGTCCATGTCTGGTCTTATGATACTAGAAATCATACGTTCATATGGAAAAAAATCTCAGACTCTACTAGGGACAGCAAAATTTACCTTTGTCAGAAAAGTGGAAGAGGTCAGTAACCTACGGATATTACGCGGTTGCAAGAGGGCTAGCAAGTAACAATGGAAAATCCTGTGTGTGGCAAAATCATTTGACTAGGTTTAAAATTCAGACTGAATAGGAGGGTTGATAAAAGTGAGTGATTCAAAATACCTCTGCTGATTTGTTTTACTCTGCAACAATATACCATGTTCTAGAACTACACTTAATCTCCTTTTTTTTTTTTTTTTTTTTTTTTTTTTTGGTATGGAAGGATGCTGGCAGTTTCCTCAATGTGCACAGTCACAGGAAACTTCCCCATCAAGTGGGAAAGCAAACCCCTGAAATTTGTGGAGACTACCATTTCAGGACTTGGGAAAAAATCTAAATAAAGTTACACAGAAATCTAGAACATAAGCATATTTATTTCTGCTGGAGAACAAAGAATTGTTAACTAGACATCCTCTTACTAAACTCTGCAAAGTAAAATGCAGATGTGTTTTTCAGTAGTAGCTGTTGAAAAGCAGGGAAAAAGCCTCAGCAAATACCATGTTTAAAGGATGTTTGTGTGCTTGAGATAAGACTTCGCAACCAAAACTCCATAATCTTAGGTATTTCCATCCATGCATAAGGTCATGCTAAAATACTAAAACCTTAAATTTCAACCAGAAAATGTTAACCTTCTTAGTCTAATAACTAATAACAAGGGGCAGGTTCATGACAAATACACAGACTATTTCTTGCTTTAAAACCTAGTCCTAGAGTTGGCAGGATATTTCAGGATAGAAACAGTTGTTTATTTTTGGCAAACAAACTATACTGACATTTCCAATAAAATGAAAATCAGAAAGCCCAATTAACAACTAGTGGTTCCTGGTAACTGCTACATATTCAAAGACCTGTATTCTAGCAGAAGCTGAAAATACAATAGTTTTCTTTCTGATCACTCCTCACTGAGTTACATCTATGTGCCAGAGTAACACTTCAGGCAATTTCATTTCCAAAAGGCAAAAGGAAGCAATGACAAAGGAAAAGAAGGACAGCAAATCAATTGGTTTGGGATATTTTTTGCTATAAAATTCTATGGCACAGGTCTCATAGCAACTAAAATAAATGCAAGTTCACTTTAAAAATGTACATCTATAGTTCTGTATTTTATTTCTTTGGTCATTCATCTCCTTGAGTATGACACTACCCCTGCTTTTGGCAAAGGTAGGTAGAATAAAAAACCCCCTCCGCTTTGTTCTCATATTTGTCTAAATAAAACTTCCTCATGAAAGAATATCTATGTATTAATTTGTACATACTGAAAATTTTTTGTTAGCAGGTTTTTCTATGGATATTGCTAATTTCTTATGGTATTATTAATTTGCCATTTTTTTCCCCCACAGAAAAGTCTCCCCAACTGCCTGGAGCATATATGGAATTTCAGAAGCATAAAAGTGTTTTCAACTATAAAAGTGTCTTGGTGTTCTTGGGGGCAGGGGGGGGGGCAGGAAGGACAGACAACAGATAGACAAATTTTTATTTTCCATCCTATACTTTCTCAAAATAGAAGTCTGCTAATCTCTCAGAACCATTGTAATGAACAATGACTTGTTTTGCTAGTGACCAAATTAGGTGGAGAGAACTTCCACTCAAAACCTTCTAAACTTGACTGCCCCTATTGATGCCATCAGCACTTCAGTTCTGCTGACATTATGGGGGGGCAGGGGCTGCCTTTTATATAATCATGATATTCCAACCTTAGGACAAGAAGACAACAAGCCATAACGGATGTAAATACACGTTCTTATATTAAAACACCTGAAGCGTGAGTCATGTGATTCTTGTACCTTTTGCAGTAAATAAATTTAACATATTTTTCTGCAAATTTGTCATATTCTGATCTTCATTTCTCAAATTCTTATTACTGATTTTCAAATGCCTATGTTAACTTTGTTTTTTTTCTCAACAGACTTTGACTTCCATTCTGAGTCTTTCTTAAAAGGTTAAAATATTAAAAGACATTAATACACTAACTTTTAAGGGTTTGGGCTGATTTATTCCCAGCATTTATTATTTTGAATCTTAAAAATGATCATACAAATTAAAAAGCTTATCAAGCAGCTGATGCAGCCTAAAATACACACTAAGGCCAGAGGTACGAGTCAAACTCTGAAATCACATATGAATCGAAAATCAGCAGCAGAAGGGAGAATACAGAATTTTTTTGCTTGTTAAACTTATCCTGAAGAAACACTCCACTAAAAGCAAGACAAGAAGATTTCCAGAAAAGCAAAGTCATCTCCTTTGGCAACAGATGACAAATCAAAGTAACTCATGCTGGATTACATATTCACAGTGCTAACAAGGAACATGCCAAGAAAAATATTAGGGTAGCACAAGAAGGTGAGCATTTTTGAACAAAAAAGCATTATTTAAGTCATCACATTTTCTCAGGCACTGAATTTCAAAGATGTAAGCAGATGGTTTAAGAAAACCTACCTCAGGCTGTATAGCTTTAAATACTGGCATATCCATCAATGTTATCTGGCTCTGCAATGAAGACAGAATTTTACATCATGTAATAGGAAGAGCTAACAGTGACATATTTCCATCTGCCCTTTAGTACCTACAAACCATACACATATTCCTCAATGACCAGAACTAACCAGCCCTGATTTTGGCCTTGCCTGTCCAGGCTGACACACGACAAGCAGAAGTACCCCATCCTGAGCGACACCATGTCATTCCTTGGCAGTCCCCAGGTGAAGACTTTCGGTACCTGCACCAGTCTAAGGGGAAATATCTGTGCTTGAGAGTCTTCCTGTTATGCAATAAATGTCCGAGACAGTAATCGCAGGAAGAATTATATGCCTTTCACACAGAAAGCAGCATACATTTTACGTTCACTGGGTTGAAAGGCAGTAAGTTATATGTTAATTAGTTATGACTGGAATATGCTTTAAAGGGATCATTCACAGATTTTCAGTCCTACAAACATACATTCCAGTTTTTCATTTCTCTGCATGTTAGTAGGGTTTTTGTTTGTTCTGCTCATGGCTACATGTGGCAAATGGAATTGGAGAGAAAAAGCAGCTTACAGAAGTTTGGAATTTAGTTCAAAAATGTTACAATGATATATATAAGGCTGTATGGCTGTATACATCGGTGGTTTTAAAGTGCAGTACTAAATCAAGACCCTCAATCAACATGCTTCCATCTCAAACCAAAAGCAATAGGAATAGAAAACTGTTGAGTTTAAGCTTACAAGCAACTTTATCTTAACTTCATAATTTTATAAATACAGTTCCAAGATAATCACAAATGTCAACTAGACTCTATGTTCTGGGCTGTCTTTGGACTTAAAATTTCTATTCTGATGAAATCAGACATACTTACTTTCACATGATTTTACAGTCCTATCTAAATTGTGTCTATTAATTTCTGAATCTAGTCCTTGACCATGGATCATCTGAACCTGGACAACTAGGAGCAAAAGCCTTGGGATTTTTTAACTGAGTTGATGCAGATTTGCCATCCAAGTATTTTTATAATTTCACCTAACAACAGCTCTCATCTGTGTATTCTGTATTAGTGTTAAAAAAGGGTCAAAATCTCAAAAAGGTTCCAAATTGATGAACTTAAAGGAATAAGGTAGGCCTATCGCCAAGATTTTTTTTTTGGTGAACAAGTATTAAACAAACAAATAATGACATATCATTTTAATGCTCAGAATTATTAATGAAAACATTCAACTTCATGTGCGGAAGCCTTCATCCTCTCTCCTTCCAATTTCCTAGCAAGTTAACATACAAATTAAAAACAAGGAGCAAGGAAAAGGATTGCATTGGATGTTTGTGAAAACTGCAATTCTGCTTTCAGTTTAACACTGAAAAATTGTTATCAAAGAAAGGAAATTGTTTCCTCTCTGTAAGCTTCTCTGCTTTTAAGAAACTGTTGTTTCAGGAGAGAAGCTGAGTATTTGTCAATTAAAAAAAAAATTAATCAGACTGTGTTAAGTGGCCAAGGTTAGACTTGATGATATTACATCTTTTTCAACCTTCAGGAGTCTATGATTCTATAAATAACATCTTCAAACCTATGCTAGGGTCTCCTAAAAGACTTTAAAAAATGCAAATGACTTTGTACAGTAAAACAGATATGCTGTGTCAGGTCAGTACTAAATGATTAAATCCCAAAACAGGCTTATTTTATTGAAACTCAAAAAAATCAGAAATTTGTTTTCAAGAACACTAGAAGTTTATTCAAAAGATATTTTTTTAAGAAAAAAGATTTAATGTATTTTCTAGTACTCTGCAAGCCCTGAAAATTATACAATCTTAAATGCAAAAATAACATTTCTACTTACAGCAAACTCCTCAGGAGTTACTTTCAACACGTCAAATACAACTGCATCATAGCTTTTATTGGCATAATCTGAACTTCGTCCTTCCAGGGAATCTGAGCTGCTACTACCCTACAAAGAAAAAATAGTAGGCTTACCTGCAGAATGATGAACTTCATCTCAAATTCAGGAAATAAATATGTGTAAAAATACTAAGTAATGACAAGAAAATGTATGAACTTCAAAAAGTTTCAGACACCAAATTATCAAATTTAGTTTTGCACTGTTCACAGATGTTCCCAACTTCCTTCTGCAAAAACTACAGTGACATAAAATTTCATCTCTAAGAAATTTTCTGCTTTAGCAAGTCATTTTTAAAATCACAGACTAAATGAAAGAGTTGTCACACAAAAGGAAATGTATTGAGATTTTGAAGATTCATATTCCATAGGATTTTTAAAATTAAATGTGCACAGTAAAGAGTGGGTAGATCCAAGTCAAGCTGCTCTATCCGTAACATTATCACAAAGGGAAAACCAGCACATTCTGAAATTTAACCTGCATGCTACTGATTAGGAAAGCCTGACATTTGTACTGGTCAAACCCAAAAAGAGAATAAAGGGGAATTAATAGAAATGCAGACAGTTAATGCTGTATCAGGAAAGCGCCAAGTCAGCATTCAGAAAGAGACGCACTGCCTCGGTATCTACTGAGGGTAGCGAGTGAAGGATGAAGATTAATACAGTCTTGCTGGACTTCCAAAAGATTTTTGACGTTATTTCTCACTCCAAAGACATTAAGCCCCAGCACAGAAACTGTCCTTGCAAGGATAAATAGTTACAAGGCAGTTGATACAAGCACTGAAAATAAGTGAATCTGAAGAGAATTATGTATAGGTAAGTGATGTTTATTATATATTCAACAATCTGGAAAACGCTGTTGACTTATTGAAAACAATGGATCTTAATTTTACAAATTTAATGTGGCAAAACAAAAAACCTGGCAATGAAAAACTGAAAAAGGTCTTCACAGGATTTGATTAAGTCTGGAAAAGGAAAAGAGAAAATATAGAACAGATTATTAATATGATCCTTTACAAATCCACACTGCACCCAACTTTGGAATAAATATGCAGTATTAGCCTCCATCGTAAAGTGCAAAAGACTTTCTCCAACCCCACATTTAAAATGTGTGCTTTACAGGACAAGCTTTACTATAGCTGCTTATTTCAGCATAATATTAGATGAAAGCAAAAAACTAGAAAAACTCAGACAGCTAATTCCCAAGCCATGTTCCATTGGCTATCATGGAGCAACAAACAGGCTGTTAGCTGTGCACAGCAGTTCAACACTGAACATTTTTGGGAGTAGCACAAAAGAGCCACCTGGTCTCCAAAGGATACAAATATTAAAATGAACAAAATCTTAGAGCACTTTCTCACTAGCAGATCAGTAAATTAAAAAAAGAAGGAAAAAAATGCAACCAGATATTTCTGAGTTCTATTTCTGACTGACTCCATTTTGGTGGTACATTACATTGCTCTGAACTCACTAATAATACATGGCTGCTCCAAATTACAGGTCAAAAAAGCTATTTAAAACTAAACAAAATGAGTAATCATCAATGACAACAATAAAACAACATGGCTGTGAACACCAAGAACCATGGAGTATTCTACAATTACTCTCTTGCCATGCCAGTCCTTTTTCTTACAAATAGTGTGGTATTTGACTAGTAGTGGAAAGGGCTTATGTGAAACCTGAAACAAGCCAAAATTTCCATTTTGATACAGGAGCTAATAAAACCCAAGGACTGTACCTCTGGAGTGGCAGAGGTGACCATCACATTGGCCATGAGGTCATTCCTTTTATACATGCTCTCCACAAGATGCAGGAAGTTTTAGCTCAGCCAGCACTGGTTGGAAACAGAAATTCCTGCAAAGCAAATAATTTGTGGAATAAATAAAATCTATTGAAAAAAACCAAAATGCGCCCAGAAAATAATCCAGCAATACAAGAGATTCCATTTTTCTTCCACAAACCAAAGGACTTAGGAAACAAGATTATCTCAGGAGATAAATGCTCTTTTCTTTTCCAGGTACCAACCATGAAGGAGTACAACTGAATATTGCTAAAGCCATGCCAAGTTCTTATCCTTACTTCCACTCAAGAAACGCAGGGGGGAAAACAATGCATTATCTGTCATTTATGTGGAATGAGGTATTATATAAAGTCCCTCCTAGGCAGGACAAAGTCCCAGAAACTGCAGGCTACTACAAACTGCTTACAGAATTGGCAAGTCAGCTCAAGCTCTGATTCTCTTTAATTGAGAAAACAAACAACATGGTTGTGTCATCATTTCCCACAGCACACACGGATAAGCCCATGACAAGCACTGTCACTGATTCCTTGTACATGGACTCTTTCAGCAAAATCTGTAGTTGCTCATATGTACAGCTAGGGATACTGCCACATCTCCCTCTGTGTCCTTGCATTCCCTCCCACAACACTGATCACACAGAAAAATTGCATGAAATAAGTCACTAATTTTGCTTCAAATAATGCTGAAGGTCTTCTCACTAAACAAGGCAAGATTCAATTACTTTCATCTTGTCTCCTGATAAAATTAACTCATATTTTAAGCACTAACAAACTGCTAAATATTTCTAGGTCTGGAGTTGCTCTTCTTAATAGTCTTTACAGTACTGAAGGGGAAAGTAACTCTGCAGATGTAATTTCTTTAATGTGTGGCATGTACACTAAGGCCACAAAAATATTGTGCCCTCCATCCCTGCCTTTCTGAATTGGCTCTCCAGGGTGCGAAGAATCAATAATACTGTTGAAGGGGAAAGAAAAATCCTGTACGTGAACTTGTATTATGTCCAAGCTCAGTTTTACACCCAGTTTGAATGTTCGTTATATCAAAGTGAGACAAAATTGCTTTAATACCTAAACCCAAAAGCACTAACATACTTTTGCCTTTCAACATTCAGCGCATACATAAATCTTGCAAGTCTAGAAACTTTCATTCTAGACAGGATCAAAATAGATTTGCTTCCCCTTCCAGCCCTCCTACAAATGTTTCAAATGTAACACAAGCATTAAAAATGCACTGCTTCTTCCTATGTGCAAAGATTTCTCCAAGATTCACATCTACTATAAAATACTCCTCTACACATCCACTTATTTTGCTACCTTGATGTAAGTCATAAAGAGCAATTATCCTTTTAAGTCAAGTCTACTTGGTCATTTGAAGTGCTTCCCCACCTGCAGAAAGCCTCACTCTGCACAAAAAAGAACACAGGAGCTAATACTAAGCCTACGGTACGAAGAGGCTGTCAAACAACACAGACAAAAATATTAAAAATAATACTCCCCAGGACTTGCAATATTTCACACCAACACAATTAAAAAGAAATTTTTGAAAGTCTAAAAATTATCAAAGGTCCAATATGTTGGGAACAAAAGGTAAAAAGTCACTAAAATGACATACAACTTCTTTACAGCTTTTGGTTCTTAAAATTTCTTTCAACTTGCTCAGGTTAGTCATTTAAATGATGCATTATGCAAATAGTGCTAAAAATCAAAACTAAGAAAACACCTTATCTGTTTGCACAGAAGTTTCATGGGCACACTGCAGTAGATCTCCTTCACAGGCAGCCAGAAGCAAAGTGGATAAATCAGGATGAAAACATACATACCACCAGAGGTTGTCTGTTCTTCTTTGCCAATTTGACAAACCCATTTAGATACGTAGCGCTCTCTGAAGCGGAAGTGAAGACAGCGCAAAAACAACTGGGAAAAAACCCCAAAAATATCACCATCAAAACCAAGCACAGAAGTAAACCTTACAGCCATTAGTCAGCATTTGTCAAATTTTGTTAGCTACGCCATAGAAGCAACATTCTCTGAAAGCAAAATGCAAATTTTATATTGCTGTTAGTAATGTGCATGTAATGCAGTTAAAGTGCCCATAAGTTCAGTCTCAGTACTAGTTACTCAACTCACAAGAAAGTCACTGAGGCTCTTAAGCACAGAAAACCACTTCTGGCCAAGAAAGCCCCTGTGCTCTTGTTTTTGAATGCTAGCAGAGCATAGGAAGTTACTGACTGTTCACATTGCTTTCAGCAATTACAAAAATAACCATGTGATCAACCACTGATGACCGTTGTTCTTATTGACTTCTTCACTGGAGGGAAAAATACTGAGCTAGACATGCTTCTTATCAGCCCTAATTCAGCCATTCTGGACTCCACAAGTCAACTGGCTTAGCTGATTTCAAAAAACATTTACTTACTATTTTCAGGGGTTGATTGTGGTTTTCCTAATACCACTGAATCGTGAACTGAGAGCTGCAACATGCTTTTAAGAAAACATACTTCAGTATTCTACCAAAAGATAACTGTTCTTTCTTAAGCTTAAATTAGTTGGACAAGTGGCTCAGTGAGAACAATTAAAGTGCACTAGGGCCCCACCTGGGCACTGATAAACTGGGTTAGAACCAATGGAAGTAACCAGTAGGGTTTGGGATTTTTTAAAATAAATTTAGAATAAAATAGTTCCAGGTAGAAGTGGCATACAATGATCATATAGTCTCACTGCCTGACCACTTCAGGGATGACCAGAACTTAAAGCATGTTATTAAGGACATTGTTCAAAGGCTCTTAAACACTGACAGGCATGGGGCACCAATCACCTCTCTAGGAAGCCTGTTCCAGTATTTGACCAGCCTCGCAACTAAAAAAATGCTTACTGATGTTCAGTCTGAACCTCCCCTGGGGCAGCTTTGAATCATTTCCCTATGTCCTGCCCCTGGATTCCAGGCAGAAGAGATCACCATCTCCCTCTCCATGTCCCTTCTCAGGAAGCTGCAGAGAGCAACAAGGTTGTTGCTCAGCCTCCTTTTCTCCAAACTAGATAATCACAAAGCCCTCAGCTACTCCTCAGAGGATTTGCCTTCCAGAATTTGGTATCAGACATCAGAATGGTAGCAGGATTCATCCTACAAAAGCAGTTCATGGAGACTGCCTGTTGGCACCTGGTAAAAAATAATCACCTTTATAACCATGCAAACATAGTTATCATCTGTTAACTGGAAATGACTCCACGTAAAAGGAACACAAACATCAAGAGAGATATCACTGCTGCACAATGTCAAAAGAAACAAAATGAAAAACACTTCTGGTTGACAATAGTAATTACAAAAGCAATACACGTTCTCAAAAAAGAACAAATAATAAAAATCCCCAAGCAAAGAACCCAATACCATCTTGATCAATATCAAGACAGAGTTGCAGTACACTCTCCAGCAGACGTCCTCCTTCAAGCAAGTCTGCAAACTTGAATAACTTAGAAGACTAAATATAACTTCCCTAAGCATGTACCTTGAAGGGAATCTTCAGGAAAAAGTTAGAGGAGAAGAAACATATACCTGCAAATTACAGTAAAATACTATTACGACTCAAGTTCTCTAAACAGAAGAGAACTGACAGACACTTCTATAATCTCTGGTTACCAAATGTAAGTGACAATATGAAAGTACCTGTAACTTTAAATACAGTTGCATACTTACAGTGGAAAAAGGCAGCTGCACACTCAACCCATTTTGCTGGGCACCTCCATTAGTCTGTTGTTGGGTCTAGCTCTGGCTGTTCAGTAGTTTTATCTCTTGCTTAAAAGCACGACATTCCTGTAAATACCAGGAAGCAGGATTATGGTGACATTTATTTTACAACTCAGTTCTTCTCAGACTGGGCACTCCTCACCTGAGACATGCACTCTGGTATTTTTATTCTTTCCTCTCCCTCACAACTTTCATTGTTAGTACCCCATTCTACTTTCATTGGTATGTGATAAATTCCCAAACTCAGAAGAACTACAAATACCTCACAGAGGGAAGACCAACGTACTACAAATTTCATAGCTAAATATACTCCAAATATGTGCTTGTAACTCTTCCTCACTCTGACAATCAACACAAGGTTCAAGCCAATACACGTTGTTTATTGGTTTCACTCACTTCTTGCAATGTGCTTCATGAATTGTAAATTATACTCCTCCTCACATAATTTTCTTCAAGGCTTACCTAAACAAAGCAAAAGGGACACAAACCCAAACAGAGTAATTCTTTTATCTCTGTACCAGCAAATAAAGCCATAGCTCTTCCACCAAACACAATCGGAAACAAACCAGAGAAAAATACTGCTTAGGTAAGTAATTTTGTTATTATTTCTATTAGGCATAGCCCTTTCCTTTTCTCCTCTTTTGCCTTTTACCAACTTGTATAAAACCTAATGTTTAATAAAATTATGCATCAAATGAGAAGAAAATAATCTCAAAGACAGCTTCTTTTACATAGTCTGACAGGAAAATCACATTAAAGCCTATGCTTCTTTGATAAAGGTAAAAATCACTGCAGATCAATGGATGTTACAACTGTGCCTCTACTACAGTCTTTATTTTCCTTCTATCATTAGGTAACCTCCACATTAAAAAAACTCTATCTTCTAGAATTTAAATATATGCAATTCCTACTGGCATGAACGCAAGACATCTTTTGCTGGAAAAGGAGTATTCTTTTCACACACCCAAAATTCATCCAGTAGGCACTCCCTGCATGAGTGAATTATCCTAGTTCATAGAAGAATCAAAATGGCAAGTTAAAAATGGGTTAGTGCAGCACCCACTTAAGTATTTCAATCAAACTACAGACATGATGGCTGCTGTCTGCCCTGCATCATGTGGCATTTTAATAAAGGGCAAACCTTGTAATTACTGTGCACCTCAACTTCTAGCTATCTTTCCTTTACTAAAATAAGGCAAATAAACAGAAGAACAAATAAAATAACTTGGGTCAAAAGTGTTTTGTAATATTTTTCTTCAAACTGGTCCTATATCATGCAGGATGGGCAACATATACAAAAGGAACAAACAACTGTGTGTAGTTCTGCCCTTTACAGCATCTTCCTGTCCTCAGACATGAAGAATATCTACTAGGCATGGCATGAATGGTTAACAAGAGAAAAAAATATCTGACTATCAAAGCATCTATTGAACATAAAAGGCAGAGATTATAAAATTCATAGATAAATTTTCTAAGGCAAGGAATATTCTTCTGTATTTCAGAGACAACAACACTTCAATTTTTCCAATAACTAGTATGACAAAAATATGTATGCTCCATTTTGTTAGGTTTAAAACAACAAACCACAGACAAAAGGTATAACGTTCTTCTATAACCAAGAACTTCAATTTCCATTCCTTCTCCATCCACTACATGCCACAACCCCAAGCTGACATAAGCCTGCAGAAGCTAGACCAAAAACTGTCTGAAGTGATTTGAAGACAGACCGCAGTCAAGGCTCTCAACAAGACCGCACGGTATCATCTACATGAGATTCAAATAGTTTTCAAATTTATTCCTAAAGACACAGGAGGACGTGGCCAACCCTTGGTGGTTTCCACCTGTTCCCCCCACACCCCATATCCGTACTGCACGTGCCCGCCCCGTCTCACCACACCGGGCCAGTCCCGGAGCCTCCCGAGGGCAGGCAGGGCCGTGGAGACCGCCAGCCCCGCTCCGGAGGGACATCGCCGAGAGGGAAGGGGCCCAGCGCCCTTTCCGAGAGAGGCCGCGGAGCCGTTCGGGCGCTCGCGGAGCGGGGAAGCGTCGCCCGGCCCCGCCAGAGGCCAGCGCCCCCCCTCCCCCTCCCGCGCACCTGCCCCCCCAACGCAGAAGGCGCCCGGAACCGCCACAGCGGGCAGCGAGGGGCGCTGCACCTTTGAGGGGCCGGGAGCCGCCGGCCTCCCGCAAGCGTCGCCTCCGGAGGGTGGGCGCCCGTCCGGGCCCATCGCCGCAGAGCTCCGCCCGCAGCACACGCCCGGAGCGGGGATGGCAGGAGGCGGAGGGACGAAGGGCTGCGGCGGCCGGTTCCACCTTTTCTGCCGGGCACGTGGGGCTCGTCCGCCTCTCACCTGTTCGGGACTTGGTGCCCCCAGCAACACCCACGCGCTCTCCCGGTGAGAGGGGGGCACCCTCCGCGCCGCCGAGGACGAGGCCCAGCACGGCTGGGGACCGCGGGGCGGGGCCGGGGCGCGCGGACTGACGCTCGCGCCAGCCAACTGTCTCCCCGCGCGGGAGCGCGCGCCAATGGGCGCGGGCGGGGCGGGAGCGCGCGAGCGCAGGTGCTGCTGCGCCGTCCTTGGCCGCGTCCGCCTCGCCCGCGCCCTCTGGCGGTCCTAGCGCGGCTCCGCACGGGGCTCCGTGAGGGAGGCAGGACCGCGGGGTCCGGGCGCGGGTGCCCCGCAGAGGGACGAGTCCGGGAGGTCCGTGCAGGGCTTCCGAACGGCCCGAGCGTCCCGCGGAGCACCGCGCCCGCCCTCCCTCCCGGCCGCGGCCCGGCCTCGAGCAGCGGGTCTGGCCGCTCCCGGAGAAGAGACAGTGATGTGCCGTTCGTTCGCGTCCCTCGCTGCAGCATGAGCTGTGCCTCTCCCTTTCCTGGTGCATCAACGAACCTCTTGGAACCTCCAAACTAAAACCGAGTTTAGGTTCTGGTCCGGGTGATGATGCTGCTGGGCAGTGACCATGTGTGTTCTTGCAAGGCAATTAAACAGGGCTTTGTGGGCATTTTGGTAATTGAGAGTGGTAATTGAAGCTACGAGGCAAAAGGATGGTGCACCTTTCTCTGATTTACAGCTTATCTAAAGGCAACGTTCAGGCAGAGTGTGTGCAGGCATCACTGCGGAAAAACATTGGCTCTGTGGTCTGGTAGCTACATGCAGCATTCTCCCAGCCCATCAGACTGGCCTGCAGTTTTGCATGTTAGAGAACAAAAGTCTAGTGAGGGTATGCAAAGGAAGCTTTGAGATACCGCATAACGCCCAGAATACATTTAGAAGGTGTCTTTCCAATCTCCTGGTTACTAAAGGTTTTCAGTGCCTATCAAGCTCAGAGCAGTTTAAACATCTTCAGATATCCCAACTAAATGTGTGAGTGTGCTTTTCAATTTTTCAAATTGAAAAATTCAATTTGAGAATAAACTATAGAAATAACTTTAAACATAGATTTGAGATCTGCTTCTGAGTCCTGATGCTCACACTACCAATAACTACATCAAAGCCAAAGGCACTATATGGGAAGGTATTTTCCCTACACTTTCCTCCCCCTCAGAGAGGCTAAAGAAAATTAATTTCATATGAATCTCCAGCCATTTAATAGACTACTCTTATTTGAGTTTATCCTATTGGTGTACTGCCAAGCAACACACTTTCCTCTAATACTTACAGCATCAGTTCCCACTAGAGAAAAGGTACAGAGTTCTCTGGCAAAATGTTTTCTGTTCTGTCCTGTATCATCGTGTCAGGACATTAAAACAGAAGTCCATGGGCTACAGTCTTTCAAAAACATACATTAGTTACTGGTATTTCTACAAGAATTTGGAAAAAAACCTATCTGAAAACCAATTAACTTCTTATCCAAATGATTATGAGATTCTGTCAGAGTTTCCAAACTGACGCTTAAAGTACTGTAAAATGGTGTTGTTCACTGCCCAGGTAGGTCTCATGCAGCACAGCAGGAAAGCCACTGAAATCCTGGGTGTAAACCCTGCTCTGCTAACAATGGAATCACTCAGCACTTGCTCCTCTTGAAGGTGTCATAATGAGGACTAGAAACCTCTTTTTCTGTTCTTGTTTTAGGCTTCTGCTATGTACAGCACCTTAAATGATCCCTACATAACATATTTTAAAAAATCAGCCAGCACCCTCTGGTGGAAAAGAATGTATAGACAAGTAATGTTGCTTTAGACAACGCCATTAACTACATAATTTCCCAAAATTTTAATGAAATCTGTCTATAATTCAACTGATTTTTAACTTAATATTCAATTTAAATTTTTCCTAAACCCATGCACAATACAATTGTACTATGCTATTTCATATAGTTCATGAAATGTAGCACCCATGGGATTGGGCTTCATTTTCTCTGCATGATTATTGTTGTAAGAGTATAAATTCCATATGTCATGTTCACTGGCTATTCTACCTTCTCCTCAACCTGTTTTCAAAAGTTTTCCGTTATGAAAAATTAAGCAATGGGACCTGTGTCCGCATGTACACAAAAATCAAGTGAACACAACCAGTTATTTTTAACCTAATTTTTTCCTTAGCCTTCTTAACAAAACTTCTTCACAAAATCTGTCTTCAATTTCCTGCTTTGCTGAAAGTGGTATTTCATAGCACTTTTTAAACAAGGATCCAATCTCTCAGTCTGTTTTTCGCTTGATGCTGAATTCAGATGTGCCAGCTAAGATGAGAAAAATTCATGTATTTGAGAACATTCATAGAATCGGAATGGTTTGGGTTAGAAGGGACTTAAGAGTTCATTTCATTCCACCTCCCTGCCATGGGCAGGGACACCTTCCACTAGCCCAGGTTGCTCCAAGCCCTGTTCAACCTGGCCTTGGGCACTTCCAGGGATCCAATGGCAGCCACAGCTTCTCTGGGCACCCTGTGCGAGGGCCTCACCACCCTCACAAGGAAGAATTCTTTTCCAATATCTCATCTATCCCTGCTCTCTGGCAGTGGGGAGCCATTCCCCCTTCTCATGTCACTCCAGGCCCTTGTCCAGAGTCCCTCTCCAGCTCTTCTGGAGCCCCTTTAGGCACTGGAAGGGGCTCTGAGGTGTCCCCAGAGCCTTCTCTTCCCTAGGTGAACCGGTCCCCAGCTTTCTCTGCCTGTCCCCATAGCAGAGATGCTCTAGGGACCTGCTCATCCTTGTGGCCTGGACACAGTGCTCCAGGTGGTGGGTCTCTTGGGAGTTACTTTAGTTTAGGGAATAAAGTACTTTCATTGAATATCTTCGCTGAAACAACCTGAAATACTTTCCACTTATTAGGGACAAACTCTAAACAAGCAGGTAAGTTGAAGTTTAACCACACATACTGTACTATGACACTATATTTATTGCCATGGATTGCAACTTTAAACAAACATGATCTACCCAATGTCAATGGTGTACCCTTAGGTAGAACTGGATAAAACTGAAATCCAATGCTAGAAAAAAAGCTGAGTTAAAGTAAAAATTGAAAAAATTTTAAGTGCAAAGCATATCAGAATTATTCTAATAGTTAGATACTTTAAAAATCTTAAAATAATCTTATACACACAACCATAATTTCCCTTATTTCCGTATTTTCATGGGGACAAAACTGGCAGAAAAGGGGTTCTTTGAAGTTATCAGCCATTTTACATGGGCAAATGACCTATGTCATCTCCCACCTGAGTACAGTGGAACTCCGTGTCTTCACATCAAAGTATTTTCCTCTCTATACAAGGAGAGAAACCAATATTCAGAAAGACTGGTCAGATACTGTGAAGTCTTCTGATGTGATATGAATGGCTCTTGAAGGGACAGACACTGTGTTACATTGTGTGAAAATTTCATTGTAACACCATCATTTCAGCTTTCTCTGACTAGCTTGGCAATTTTCAACTCATAAAACCTACCCAGTTTTCTAATCTTGTTGCTTTGGTGATATCCCTTCATTGTTTTCCCAAGTTTTCTCTTCCAAAAGCAACTGTGGTTCTTCACTTTTCCATTCACTGTGTTTTTCCATTAATCCTCAACAAATCTATTAGCTTATCATCCCATTTCCTTTATACCTAGCCAGGATCACTGTCCTTTATCTACTTACTGCGTTTTCAAACACCTTTGTAATTTCTCTGATACTGCCTCATACTGATGAACCTTACAAAATTGCCTCATAATGTCATCTTCAGAGCCCTCCTTTGTTTTAATGACAGGAGAGTCCACTCTGGGTGCTCTGATCAAAACTCTTCAATCTTTTCCTCTTCTGGCAACATCTGTTGTCTTTTGGTTTAGAGTACAAGATTTCTGGGGAAGTTGTATCATCAGAACATGTCTGTCTTCAACAAGAGTCCAAAAAAAAAGCTGTTTGATAGTGGACATAGAAGTATAAGCCTTCATAAAAGTACAACTTTTCTCTACTGTCCTTGACCGAACTCCACTACATTCAGGGACAGGTGACCAGGACCAACAGTTTACCACCACCCATAGTAGCAAATTTACATTTTGCTAGTGCTAGAATTTTGTGCTTTTCAAAATTACATGATTTTTAAATGGGAGGGGAAAAAAAAGGCAATTTAAAGGAAAAAATGTTTTATTTCATTAAGATTTTTAAGTGACTTTTATAATTTCAATACCACTCGTGTTATAGGACATGCTATCTATCTAGACACTATTGCACACAAGATGCATGCCTGTTGCTCCAATGCTGCAGACATACATCCCATTATTATTGAATACATTTCCAGAAGCACCAGGCACATACACTTATACGGGAACGAAACTACCTAGTTCCCTTCCCCCATCAGTCTCAAAACATTTGGTGGCCTTAGGGGAAGCAAAGAGAAAATTTATCTAGAATCCTTTAACTTAGATTGTACTTGGAGAGCTCTATAAAGAAAATACAGCACATTTTTTGATGGACTAAAGGAAGTAAAAAGCAGCCAGCTGTAATGAGGATGCTTCCCACTTGCCATCAAACAGCAATTACTGAGGTACCAGGTCCTGGGAGTGCTGTTGCACCTGCACACTCAACGGAATTTCCACAAGTTGTGTGACACCTGTGCTGGCACCCAGCGCACAGGCTGTCTGCTGCAAACACATTCAGGATGTTTACAGGGCAGGTGTTGAGGACCATGTCAGCTCACACTCTTCCCAAAATCCCAAGTCTGCTGCTGTTACTGGTCTCTGAATGGAAATTTAGAGAAGAAGGAAAACCAGCAAATATTTTCTGTAGGACCTGCAGAGCAGCATGGCTCTAAAAGTTAACTTCATCAAGTTCCTCAGACTAACCTTGCTGCATCTTATTTCTGACCCTGACAGCTGCCTGACCAGGTGAAGCAATTCTCTCAACTCAACAAAACCAAACCAATAGAGGTATGGAATACTAGCAGGACACCATGTTCTCCAGGTAAAGGCAACAGTGTTTATCCCCCTCCTAACAGTCAGGTCTTGTTTACCCCATTCTGCATTACTGGAAGTTTCAGACCTTATAAGAAGGAGATCTGAAGGGAGGCTTTGCTGGAATAGCTACTCTGACACCAACAAGGACTCAGGGACTAACCCACTCCAGTCCCTCCAAATCCCACGGCCAGTCAAGATAACCATGGCCTACAGCTCCACTGGGGATGCTCCTGTTAAATTCAAGTTATGGGTGAGGAGCAGTGTACCTGCAATTGCTGGGAGCAGCATCAGCCCCACTGATACATGTGGCAGAACACAATACATAAATGCTGCTGTGGGAATGAAGCAGGGTGTCCCTCCCCAGCAAACCTGCCTTGGAGTGGCATGGATGGATTGCCACCACTTGGCTGGGTTTTTTGTTTTGCTTTGAAAGCTGGATGAGGTTTTGGAGCACAAAACTCAAATGATCATCTGTTCAGAACTAAGCAATTAATGCTGGCAAAACAGAGAAACTTCAAGGGTAGCTGTCTCTAAAGACTTGCTTTCTAGTTGGTAGATGAGTATTAAAATGCTTCTTGTAATACTTCAGTAACAGCATCTAAAATGCAAGCCCCTTAGTAATTAAATATCTAAATGTAGACACTGACACCACAGATTTGCTCTAGAAGCATTTTAATTTACAAACAGCAATTCCGATTGACTTTATACCATAAAAAAAGCAATTTACAAGCAAGAAACAAATTCATCAGAACAAAATAAAGCAGCACAGAAATATTCATGTCACAAATCTAAAAACAAAGTGAATACAAGAGTAAAATATAATTTGAATAAATATTTTAAAGTTCATGCTATAAAATAATCCTTAATGGCAAGTTACTAATTGTTACAGTATCAGCTTAGCTAGCTTCATTTACTTCATGTGGCGATGAAGTGCAGAGGTGTGAGGTTCCCGGTTTATATTGCAAGATGATGACACCAAGTCAAGTCATTCAAATTGTTCAATTATTTATCTTGAAAAATAACCATACAAATGAATGTTATTTAAAAATACAACTTTTCAGTCAGAAACAAACACTGTTAAAATCGTGCAAGAGCTCTACCTCTAACCAGATCTGCAACCAGAGGCTCTCAGTCTGAGTCCAAAGGCTGAATCCCTGGCCTGTGAGAATGGGAGAGTCAGCAGTTCTGTATCTGCCATGGCAGGAGTGAGCTACAAGAGCAAGAAGCTAACCTGCTCAGTCAGTGATACGTGGCTTCACATCCCCTGAAGAAATACAGGAACACATGTCCCAGGCTTACTTATTTGTTTAGTTTTTTTTTTTTTTTTTTAAATGTAAACTTGCGTAACTTAAGTTAATGCTGCCGCAGGGATGTGCAAGTAGTATTAAATCTACAATATTAAATACAACTGTTCTGGCACTTGATAAAATATATGTAAAATGCACACAGATTATAAAGTTTGAACATTTTGAATGACTTTACTAAACTTCCAATTTGATCACTGAGTATTATGAAATTTACAATTCATGAAATAAAGAGATTCATATAAAGAATTTACATAATTCCCCAAATACTTTCAAATATAAAATTTAATAAATAACCCTGACCAGTCAAAAAGCACCATTCAAGGGTAAAATTCCCTTGGAAAATAGATTAGGTGTTGCATATTTGAGTCCCTTTCAATGGTTTCATGTGAAACCTGTTTAGAAAAATGACAATAAAAGAATCACAGTAAACTAATACAAAAATTCAAATAATATATATATATATATTTAAAGGTAAAGCTTATTCAATATTTTCCCAGCCCTTGATTTTATTCCTGTTGTTCTTCCCATAATTCAGCCTAAACATATTAAGAGGCCCCATCCTTTTGTCTAAAAGTAAACCAAAGGCTTCAGCATAAAACATGAATTTATGCTGGGGAAGACTGCATTAAAACTCTCAATTTAGGCTGACAGTCTACCCTGCTGACAGTGAACAGACAGTATCCTTTATGCTACAGAAAGATTTCACACTCAGAAAGCAGAGCCAATCTTGAGGTCTTAGTGACCAAATGGAACATTCAATATACAGTAAGTATCTACAAAGTTATTTTCTAAATGTATATACAAGTTTAAAAGAAATAATATGGAAGATAACTGATAAAGAAAACTAAAATAGTTTAAAAACAGAAACATTAGCAAAGGTATAAAATCCTTTCTTTTCACAGTTTGTCAGAACAGGTTAAGCATCTAGAAGAAAGGACACTGTCACTGTTTTCACATTTGTCTAGATTTAAAAAGGTAGATTAAGAAGAGACTCAATTATGAACCAGCCCGTGTAATTTCAAGACTTATTTTGCTGTCAAATATTTCTTCACATATTTTACTAACTTCTGCATTTATTGTAAATGAAATGTGTAACAGCTCTGTGCTGAGAACTGCACAGACACGAGACACTGTACAGTGTTTCCATCACTTGCTAAAGTAATGGCCTCCTTCTGGGTGGCCTGGTGACATAACTTCATCAGGTCATGCCTCGCATCTGTGACAATGTTGATCCTGGCACCCCATTAAGTGACAAGGCACAGTGGAATTGCTGCTGCCAGGGGTGACGGTGTTCAGAAGAGCTGCGCACTGGGCGCTGCCCGAGCCCAGGGCGGCCGGAGCGCTGCTGGACCGCAGAGCTGCGCTATGGCTTGGGAATAAGGAACGGCGCGCCCAGCACGAGCCAGGGCACACAAGACTTGTACACTGCTGAATCACGGGTTTGTAGAAAAACGGATCATTTCCTGCCCCTTAACAGTCTGTTACAATGTTTTGAACCTGAACCTGTACAATCAACATGATGGTTTTTTGTTTGCTTTTGTCTGAGACAATTTTGGATAAGTCACTCTTTGGTAAACTCAAACCATTTTAATACATTTACAAATACAAAGAACTAGACTTAAATAATGCTAAGATTGTGACACAGAGAAATTCAAGAAATATAAAATTTGTACCCATATCCTGCTATCCTCAACTCATCCTTCCAGGGAAAAAGTCACACCAAAGGCACCACAGCACAGGTTCAAGATAAAGGGTTAAGAATAACTGTACATTTCTTGGATTTTGCATGTCTCAAACTTAATTTACCAAAACACACTTTTTGCATTTAATTACCTAAAACAAACACTCAAGGAAAAAACTGTATCATAAACACCATGATTTTAGGTGGATAAACATACAGACTACCTGCCCTAGACACAGACTATCCCTTCCCTTACTGGAAACAAAATTTCTGTTGTTGACTCTAGGAGAGACACATCTCTCCACCTCCTGCCTCTTTATTTAAGCAGTTTTAAGACAAAGAGGAAAATGATGTACGCAATTTAACTGAAACTGCTCCAATGGAGCAGGTGGGGGTTATACTGTAAATCCATGTTTGAGAGATTAATTCTTATTGCAGACTGTCACAATAATAAGAACTAGTGTATTTAATAAAGCTACTGCACAAATATGCCCCAGCTTCACAAGGGCCAAAAGGTTTTACAAGATAGCAAACTTACCATTTTCTCTCCAATAATTTAGAAATGAGCTTTTATTTTCTAATTTTTGGGAGTTAAACAGCACGATCACAAATGTATTTTCAGTATCAGCTAAATAAACATTAAGACCCAATAATATAAAATCTGTATTCTAAGGAAGTATGTGATTAATTTAACAGTTAATTATGTTCATCAGGTAGAATGTTAAACAGTAGTGTTTGCCAGTCCATGCTTTTGAGGTCTCTTAAGCCATTGTTTTTTTGTGGTATGGGGTTTTTTTTTTGTTTTGTTTGTTGGTTTTTCTGTTTGGTTGGGGGTTTGGGGCGGGGGGGGTTGGCTTGTGTAGGGGGGGCTTTTGTTTGTCTATTGTTGAGGATTTTTTTTCTTAGCCATTATGACTGTGTTTCACATTTTATATATTATACTGACCTAAATTATGAAGTTAGCACCATATTAAAAACACGTATTTAGTGAAACAAAAAAGATTTAGAGTATTTTTAAAGGTGTTGGTAGCTCCTTTGGGGAGAAAAAAAACACTGAAAAAACAGAGAAGCCATATCAACTCTGTAATACTCACACATGAAATAACATATTGCTCAAAATTCCCATAGAGTATTTGTTTTTCTATACAAAAAAGTACAAATTCCAAGTGCTGGCATATCACTTGGAGATTTAAGTAGGAAGTCAACGTGCACCTGAAAACAGCTCTCTCTGAAGAGACCTATTAAAATACTGCTTGGAAATACTGTGGTTTAAACTACATCTCTCTCATGTTTTGACCAACCATGAAGAGTGATGAAGTTAATTACCTGGTATGGTTCTACAGTACGAAATGAAGGTAGATTCTGAGGCCAGTAAAAACACATTTTAGACCACAATGCTACTTTTAGGTTTGCTAATATTTTTTTTTTTTTTATATATATATATATATATGTGTGTGTGTATCTATATATATATAGATATATCTATCTCTATATATATAAAAAGGTCAGCACCACAGGTTGTCCAGCTTGCATTCTAGACAACTAACAAAACCCTTCAACAATTTAACCATAGTGTAATAGGTTTATGGCATTTGGTTTACATATGTTATAAAGCAAAGCTATTAAAACAAGGTAATTCACTTTGCTCACTTTTGCACACAAAGTAATATTTTAATAAAATGAAAACCAAACAACATTCATTTAAAACCAAAACCATCCTCCCACGAAGTATGAAGTTCTAAATCCTAAGCAGAGAGGAGTACTAACAGTTGATAGAGTGGCATATGGTATCAGTCTTGACATACTTTTACATTCACCTCAACCAGAATAGGGAAAGTGAAAGCATTTTATATATATAAAGCAAATTTATATATATAAACAGACTCACTACCAAAACCAGTTAGTAAGAGCGAACAGATTTCATCGTGACATGAGAGGAATCAAAGCTGTAATATTCTCTCTCCCCACTGCTGTGTAACTCATTACCAGCAACAGGATTTAAGAAATAAAGGAAATTACAGCTTCTTTGAGCATTCAGCAGAGCTGCCAATGTTATTCTAATACCTTTCTCCACTGGCATTTGTGTCTCACCAGATCAATCAGCAGGGACACTTCAGCAGACTCTTCCTTTCCTTTCCCCAGTATACTGTCTTTATATTCTGAGCATCTTCAAATGGAAAAAAAAAAAAACAACCAAAACTCAGCCTGCTTCAAAAACAAAGAATACTTCTGTTGTCTTCTCCAGAAACCACTTCAAACTGATTTCCAGAAGGTCAGGAAAATTAAAAGGATGTTATACTTGTACTGAAGATTATTAAAATAATAAAATACTTTAAAAATACATTAGTAATATGCTTGTCTGTGTTGCACTTAGATGTAATATTTTAATCAGATGCATTAGACATTGCATGAATTTCCATACTTGAATCCATGGCTTCAGGAGCTGAAGCATCATTATCTACTTTCTGTTCCACAAACGCTTCTGTTCTGTCTGGAGACTCAACCCTGTTTCTCACTTCTGTAACCCCCGGGTGATTTTTTCGCAAGTGCTGGTTTAGTGTACCCTGGAAAGGAAAGCATTTTCCACAGATCTCACAGCGAAAGGGTTTGTCATCTGTGTGACCACGAATATGATACTCAAGTTGGTCCTTACGGGTGTATTTCTTTCCGCAAAACTTGCACACAAAAGGAGTTATTCCCATGTGCAATCGCATGTGTCGATCAAGGCTCCCTTTCTGGTTGAAAGACTTCCCACAGTAAATACAAATTAGCCTCTCATTGTATGGATACCAATGACCTCTTGCATTTCTTTCCCGTGGACTATTTTCATATCCTGGATTACTCACCATGGATTCACTGTCAGCCCCTTGCACCAAGCCCTGGACATCACTGTGCAAGTGACTCGTAGGTACTCGTTTTTGGCGTGCACGACCCCCTCTGAAACAGCTCAGCATTGACCTTGAAGGACTTGTATTGCTCATGCTTCCAAAGGTCTCCGACACACCTGTAGCCTGTGATGAGGCATGGGTAAATGAATAAACATGTTGTAAGACAGACCCGTAGGAACCAACATTTACTGCCACCACCTGCTCTCCATCCACCATTTCAGTGTGGTATCCATCATCGCCAAGGGAAGAGCTATCAGAGCAGCTTGGCCTGTCAGACTTTTCCATTTTAACTTTCACCTCTGCAATCTGACTTTCCCTTACTATTAGGTCTCCTTGCTCATGATCACCTTCAATCTGAATCTCATATTCAGAGATACTCCCGCTGCTCCCTCGGTCTGAATGCCCTTCTTCTTGCAGACGACTACGAAGAGTTTTGCCTGGAGTAGTTTCCATCCGAAGATCGCTGCCTGCTGTTGACTGTCGCACCTGAGAGCAATAGGGAGGAGATATCTCAATAGGGTTGGCAAAGTAGCTGCTGTCTTTAACGCCATTGCGATTCTCTGAATTTTCTTCGGCACCAACAGTGACAGAATCAACATCACCAACACTGATCTTTGAATGGATACTCTCCAGTATCTGTGTGCACTTGTCAATGACACACTGCATCTGTAGGAAGCTAGCTGCAGTCAGAAAACTGACAACATCCTTCAGCTGCAAGGACATCCTTCCAGTGTAACAAAAAGAAAGCAACTGTTCAAAAACATTAGGGTTTTTAATAACTGATATAGATAGGCCACTCATGGTGCTTAATGCTGAATGGTCACGAAAATATGGAGAACTGGCAGCTAAGACAGCTTTATGGGCACGGAACGGCTGACCCTGGATGTGCACGATTATGTCACAGAGCTTCCCTTGCAAGCGGAGTTCATTTAACTGGCTCAGAACAGTGTTGCTGTACTCGGGCACATCAAACTGAATGAAACTGCTGCTGTCCATTTCTACAGATGTAAAGAGTAATCTGAAAGAAAAATTAGAAGATTTACAACAGAGAACGAACACGGAGTTTTCCATTTCAAAAATAAATGCTTGCAAATGTTTAAGTTAAATAATAACATCGATCCGTTAAAAGTCCATTACAACAAAACATCTAGCATAAATACTTAATATAATAAAAAAAGTAGAGTCTTAATCTACACATTTCTTGCATTTCGATAATTTGAATTATTCTTCTGCAACCTTCACAACACAACTGCTCAGAATACATCACAGTCTCCCTGGGACAGTCTGTCCTCAAAAAAACTTTGCAATTTCATTCCCTGGCAAGAAGTGCAGAACTTCTTAATCCACCCTCCCAAAAGAACAGCAATTTTATAGCCATTAGGCCATAAACACTTCAGAACCCTGAGTAGGTGTTCAAGCCAGGTACTACAGTGCTACTTGCAGGGAACTGCATTGTTAAATTTCCCAAGAATGATTGTTGCAAGGGAGTTCATGAAGTATGAAAAATCTCCTAAGGAAAAGTCACAGGCATGTGTGTATGTGTGTGCATTTGAAAGAAAAGTGTTTGAGCCACCCATGGACTTTCAATTTTTTTAAAAAACATTCTTTTCTGATTTAATTTTTTTTAATGTGAACTTTTAAGTTCATCTGACACAGCAGTGACTTCCTAGCTAGAATAATTTGACATTTAAATTCTAACCTAACTTAAAAGCCATAGCTACTCAAACATCAGGAAACGACATTCAAAGAGCCTTTAAAGTAAGGTATACAGTTCCAAACAAAAGCTAAAGAAAAGTACTTTCCACAGATTACTATTGGAAAAAACACATACACACTTTCATCCCGAGAATGTCGATCTGCAGCATTACCTTACATTTCCAAGACTGGCCACTAATCAAGTGCCCAAGAACCTTCAGACTTTTATTGCTATTCTTGTTCCTATTAATGCAGAAAGACATAATATTGCCACCATACCTGCTTTTCCAATTGTACAAACACATCTCAACATCATCCACTGACTTCAGATGCAAGAAGCATGTCCAAGTATCAAAATACACTAGTGGATTTTTTTTTTCTATTATGTTACATGCTGTAATGGGACATACAAACAATTTAAAACAAATTCTGAAAATTCAGGTGGTCTAAAAAGAAAATCAACAGGTAGAAATAGGATAAAAAGCCTAAAAGGAAGAACTGGAACTCTATCAGCTGACTCTCACTTAAAACTAACATTCACAATCTTCGCAAACGGAGCTTCTTTTCAGCAGACACAAGAAAGCCAGCTTCATGACTGAACACCGTCTGACTTAGAAAACTGGCAAAAACTCTCACCGAACATTCAAAATCAAGTTATCAGACTTGCTAAACATGTTCTCTAAGCTACCAGTGTGATTATTCATCAAAATGGGTAAACAAGACTTCATTTGAGTTTTTTTGGCTGAGATGTAAAAGCGAGAAAAAAGACATTTTATAGGCTCTTATATCTGTGGTGGGAAATAAGGACTGCAAGGTGGCTAACAGAAGTGATATGACTGCAGCAATCCATTCAGAGATGGCTTTGGCCGGACAGTTCTTTTATTCAGCAAACAAGGCTACAAAACGGTTCAGTGTTGTGAGCTGATATAAGTCAAAAAACAAACAGTACAACACACAACCTATCCCAGCAGTGGGGTAATTACACGGCAAGATTAACTTTGCTTTTCTGAGCATCCCTGCCTGTTGTGCAGAGAACCACTATCCCAGTCCCATGGGGAAGACAGGAGTTCCAGCAGTTGGATGCATACTTGTGTCACAAATGAGTGTTTTAAGGTTGCTTAAAGAATCACCAGGAAGGAGGGAATGCACCACCACAATCTGTCACCTTCACTTGTGTCTTACAGGGCAGCAAGCTTCTTAGAAACTTAGCACAGGAAACCTTTAATTTGTAGGGCTTATTAGCTATGCACAGATGAAACATCAGCCATTCCTGATTAAGTTCCTCTTTGCTAAATGGAGACAGAGCTTTTGTTGACTTGAAGCGACACAAATGGACAAGTAACCTGGATCAGTGACTGTGTACAAACCAAAAGACCAGTCCCCAGCAGCAATAATTTGGCATCCCAGTCTAGGATGTACACAAAGTTTGTCACATATGGACAGTGGCCTTCCTCCTTGTCTCATATTTCCCTGAGGGCTCTTAGCCAGAAAAATGGAGAATAACTTGCTCCTGGAGAAAATACTAAAATATAAATTGTCACTACAAGCGCTGGTTCGGACAGAAGGAATGAATTAAGGATAGGGACCTGACAAGAAAGAAGATGGACATTTTATGCCTTACAATGGAGGGAAAAAACATTATGTTCTTTTCATCATGGCATCTCTAGATGAATTCACAGTTCCTGGGACATGGCCACACATTGAAAATGGACTGTAAACACAGACCAGAGAAAGGGTGAAAAGGACACCAAGGAGATAGGAATCCACAGTGATCCCTGCCCATCATGACTTTTAGAACATCCCCTTATCTCCATTTGCATATACATATCTGTAAGTAACTCTACATCCTTGTTCTCAACCGTTTCACCATTCTTTTAGGAAAAAAAGAAGCTTATTTTGCTTAAGATGCTAGGAGTAAACAGTACATCCTGGCAGTGAGTGGAAAGGATGATGGAGTTAAAGGTCTGTAAGTCTGTTTGTCAGGGTAGCAAAAAGCAGTAAAAACCTCCAACAGGTATCAAGGGAACACAGAGTTGCTTTTAAAGCAAGCAAAGAGGTCAAGTACATACTGCCTAAAAGGCAGTGAACAACAAAATTCTATACCCATCTGCTCTTAAAAAACAAAGTGAACAAGCTACAGTACACTCTTGTGACTACTTTTCCACCTTAGTTTCTCTTCCTTTGCAGACACATGCTTCCTGGGACCGTGAAAACATCTGTGGAAAGCTGGGGGTTAAATGATAAAAATTTTGAAATAAAGCAGCAGTGGACAGAAGGGAACCCTTCTGCTTTTAGCCACAACCTCAAAACTCCAGCTAGAGGAGAACTGACCAGGTTACCAATGGACACCCTTCAGGAGCAGGCAGGACTCTAGCAGGAACAGCATGGAGGCTGCAGTAATTTTGCCAGGGTTAGTACCAGAGCACCACAACTACCTTGTATCAACTTGGGAGAGCAAGATCTGGGGGAAAACCCGGGCATCACATGAATCAGAGAAGCAGGCACCACTCGCTGTATTATATTGGTGAATAACAACCAGAAGAAAAATGATCTTATTTATTCACAAAAGTCCCAAATGTCACTATCTAGAAAATGAGAGTAATCCATAGATTATATTACCATACACAAGAAGGTTGTATTTTATTTGTATATAGGATCAAGTTAGCAGCTCCATAATAAAATTCTAGTAACATTAACCAAAATAACATTCAGCAGGATACTGTATTATAACAACACTCAATTATTCATCAGTGCTGGCAGAGCAGTAGCATTTTCAAGACAATAGTATTTATGGCTGAAACACTTCTGAAACAGTCCTGGAAGATCACTGCAGTTTGAAAAGGCTAGTAAGAACCCCTCAGTTTTTAACAGCTTACTCCAAGTTGAAACATCTCCCTAACCTCTTCTCTTTTGGGGTCAGGCATATAGCACTAAACTGAAGCAAAAAGGTACTCTAAAGCACAAATTAGCTTTGGACACATCCACGACATGCATTAAAGAAAAAAATTATCTCTGCAGGTAACCAGACAGTCATAATGAAAATTATACACATAATAATTCTTTACAAAATTAGCACAGGTGAAGAAGAAGGAAGAAAAATTGCTCAGTCAGCAGTCCCATTTGGTACCTTCCATGGTATCTCAGCACATGCAGAGGGAACCTCTGTTGTTTAGGCTCAGTATAGGCATATAGAACAATAGCTCAGAATTATGACAGTTTTATTTGCAATATACAATATACAAACTCAAGCATTTGGGGGGTAGTGGGAACTAAGACAACTTCAGCTGGACTCAATCCTTTTGGGTCCCTTGCAACTCAGAATATTCTGTGATTCTGTAAACTCACAGCAGTGTCAGGTACACTCACTGCTAAGAAGTAATGAACTGTGTCTTGCTTTAGCTTTCATCCCTGCCTGGGAGTTAGTCTAAAGTTAGGGCAAAGTCCTGTAAAATTTCAGTCTGTGCACCTGTCTACGAATAGGTCCTCTCTTAACCTTTCCTCAAAAGTAGATCGAAGTACTTAAGGTTTTCATAGCTATTATGTATCCAAGAAACAGGCTGAAGGCACAGGCCAAAAGTGGATACCAAGTTCACTAAGTCCTAGAAGGGCTGTGTGTTGAGCCTCCTGTCTATTTCTGTAGGAGATGGTCCAATCACATTCAAAAGAATCATATAAATTCTCTTTGCATCTGCATTACATTTATTCATCAGGGTTTTATACAGCAAATGCAGCCCACAAAATGACTTTAGTAGAAGTGGATCACTGCCCTATGTCCCCAAACAAAAGTATTCATTGAAGTAACCCGTGAACATCAGAGTGAAAGGTATTTAACATTTCTTATTAGATTTAAAAAGAAATATCCTTTAAAAATTATGTTCTATGAAAACTCTTATATAATTTAAAAAACAAGAATAGATGTTGACAAATCACGTTAGGTATTTAATTTTACTGACATCATACAGTAGCAGCGGAGAAGCATCGTATAACTATAACACGAAGCTGTGTGTCTGCCAACATAGTATTAGTTTCTGCTTCTAAGTCTGCACCTGTTTAATTTCCGTCACTCACTCAAGTATGATTCACCAATCCATAGCCAGATGAATGACACAAATTATACTCATTTTAACTCACACTAAGGTGCGAGAAAAGATCCCTTGCATTTTCTTAAATTAGCTCAGCAACAAGGAATCCTTGGGAAAAAAACCACATTATATATAAACCATTACTGTTGTATCACGTCTGAAAACAGAATACACAGAAAATCTGGGAGGGTCATAACAAAAATTAAGACAAAACCAAAACAAAGTACTCCATGACACCAAAAATGCCTCTACCAGGCATCAAGCCTCAGGGCAAGAGGAAATGGCCTCACCCTGAGGCAAGGGATATTCCGGTAGGAAATCAGGAAGAATTTCTTCACTGAAAGGGTTGTTAATCATTGGAACAGGCTGCCCAGGGAGGTGGTGGAGTCACCATCCCTGGAGGATTTAAATGACTGTATGTGGCACTCAGTGCTCTGGTCTGGTTGAAAAGGTGGTGATCAGTTAAAGATTTGACTCGATGATCTTAGAGGTCTTTTTCAACTTTAATGATTCTGTAACACTCCCTCCATACACTACTGCTCAGAATACATAGAAAAGGCAAGACAATAAACAGGTATTTGTATAAATCAGTGCACTCCTCCCCCGCATTTTGTAGGGGTTAGTATCTGCACCATCTGTGTTGAGAACTCAGGACATCATCGAAAATACCTATCATCATTCAAGAGAATTTTAACATAGGAATGTAACTGATCAGCTGTTATCATGGAAGTTTTTGGGCAACAACCTTCATCACTCTTAGTCCTTTCAGAATGCATACGCATCACTCTTCATATGTACAGAAGCCACACTAATTAACACTAGTTGTATCAAAAAAAAACATGTCACAGGCTAGAGGGGTGTCTAAGACACTTGAAATAATCTTTGAAAATAGGGAAGAGACTGATCATAGAACATTTTATCCGTTTATACCTCTCATAACAGTAAAATATTAATTATCCTTTAAAAGTCAACATATAGTGCCCTTGGATGGCCTTAAAACATGCGCCACACAGCACTGCTGCTGTACTGAAATCTGCTGTACTCCATCCCCAAAGTAGGGTAAGCTACCCCACTGCTAAAAAACAAGAGTTCAATTTTGCAGCCATTAAAAAATCTCTAAACTAAAAGAGGGTAAAAAACCCTCTCTCAATAATAATCTCCCAACAACTGAGATAATTTTGGAGTACAACAAACTTACAATAATACAAGCAGCGCTATGCAAATATGTAGTATTGGTTTTTGCATTAATTCTTTACTTCCTCCAAAGAGCCCATTGGAATCAAAGAAGATACAGGCAGTTTGCCCAAATTATCTGTAGGAAAGCAACCAACAAAAGGTGAATGTGGTGCATTATTCATTGAAAAACAGCCTTGAAAGTCAGTCTGCTTCATGTCTGGTTTAGACTACAACACAAAATCAGTTAGGTGAAGACTACACAACAATTTAAAACTTCATTACTCTACTTCATTAAAATGCTGGAAATACCCTGTTTCCTCAGAAAGAGAAGGCAGTAAATACAGGCTGAACTGTAGTTACTAGAAATCTTAGCTCTTGCTCTTTTGCATTGGTAGATATCAGAACGCTCCAGTGAAAATCATCATTCCTTCTCTGCAGCCAGAAAGGCCATGTTCTACCCAAAGTACACCTACAGAGAAACCATAAGCAAAGCTCCTGCCTGGCAGGTGAGAGCTCCGGCAGAGCTGTGGGACACAACCTCACTAACTGCCCGGGGAGCAAAGCAGTAACCCCTAACACTCAGTTCAGAAAAGCTTTACTAATTCAAACTTTTGTCTAACAAAAACTCAAACGGATTTATTTTTATCTCACCAAGATTCACAATGTGATGTACAGAAAATCACTTCCAAGAGTGAATGATTTTAGCATAAAAATAAAATCAATTTATTTAGATGTATGTACATATATGGACATGCATACATACACACATGCCAATACCAGCAACACTACAAACTCATTCTTAGTGGTCAGCATGGTGCATCAGAGATATTGTTGGAACTGTATATTTAGCATTTTATAGAAAAAAAAGGAGCCTCTTATTTGACCAAATATCCAAAGAATGCAGATATGAAATTGAAGTCCAAGTGACACCTTTGTCCCTTATTCTCCTAACTGTCTTCTTCACAACTGCTTGGAAGTGATTGGGGCAAAATGAAACAACTACCAATGCATAAAAATAGTTTCACCTAACCATTAGAAACCTCAATAGAAATAATCTCTAAATCTTGACCCTGTAAATCAAATTACCACAACAGTAGTTACAGGTATGTATCTATTTCTGAATGCAAAAAAAAAAGTTACCAGGAGGCAAACTGGAGATAAGCCAAGATCAAAAGGTACCTTCCAAATCAAACTATTCTATGTGCTTATGATTCCAATATAAACAAAAGTACTGTGCCAGATAAATAAAACAAAGGGGCATGTTGGTGATACCAAACCAACAAGATCTTACAAGTAACGATCAGAAACTTTTATTTTGTGCACAAATTTCACAATATCCCCACTACATAATGCTAAATAGCCACATTTTCTGAACACCTGACAACTTTGAGATGTCACTATCATTATAAAAAGACTTCAGCCGATATTATATATAGCCATAATTTCCACAAGTGGGAAGACAGCTCTTGAACCTTCTGATATTACAACACTATTTATTACCAAGGTAATACTTCATCACCACTGTGCATTTTAATCAGTCCACTTTTTTTTTTTTTTTTTAACAGTAGCCACTCTTCATCAAATTGTTGACTTTTTGGCTCCGATGTTTCTTTTAAGCAATGAAGTGACTGTGTTCTCTAGATATCAGCAATATTTTTTGCAGTAGATTTACAATAGCTGCCGAGAGCGCATTTTCATGGTATTTTCCCAGCTCACTACTTGGGATAGATTCGGAGCTGTTTGGAGCTGTCCCTGGACAGGCAATGAAGCACAGGCACATTGTGATCCATATGTCGAGGAGAGGATTCTGTAACATGTAACAACTGCAGTGCAGCTAATCCTATTCACTTTGTCTTCCTTTGAAAACCAGACTCACCCACATCAATGTTTCTGAGACTGTTCTGCCTTGTTCCAAATTAACTCTCAACTCTGATTTACTCTAAGCCAAATCCAATTCTGCATGCTGTGTAAATCTGCCGGGATTTGGAAAGACTTTTGCATTACAGAGATTGTTGTTTCACTAGAACGTCCACGTTCTCTGGCAGAATAGCAGCAGCTGAAAGTTCCCCCAACTCCCCGCAATAAACACCTCCCTGAACGGGGCCAGGTTTGTTCCGCCCCAGTCCGCCGTGCCGAGGATTTTACGCCCCGCTCAAGGTAACAGCGGACCCCGACACAGGCGCGTCCGCCCTCCCTCCACACACGCCAAAGCTGCACCAGAGCCACCGACTCGGGTTACGCGACAACTCCCGCCGAAGCACGGCCGGCTGAGAACAGCCTCGACGAAGCCGCTGCCGCCGCTCCGGGCAGCCGAACGGAGCCACGGCCCGCCGGGCCGCGGTCGCCACCCCCGCAGGGCCTGTCAGGCGCCAGGACCCCTTCCCGAGCACGGCCCCGTCCCATCCAGGAGCGCCGCGCCGGCCACAGGGCCAAGCGCCCTTCGCGCGGCCGCTCACCTGGGGCTGTCTGGGGCTTTCACATGGCGGATCCCGGCCGGGCCGGCCCGCTCCCACAGCCGCTTCCCGCCCGCTCCCACAGCCACTCGCACCCGGAACTGATTCCGCTGGCGGCCGTTCCGCTTCCTGGTGACGCCCCGGCAGCGGGCGGCGCCCCCGGGCCGCCCGGGAACCCGCCCCGCTCCCGGCGCAGAGCCCGGGAACTGCCCGCCGCCGGGGTAGGGCGGAGCCGCCCTCGCTGCGCGACTCCTCGCGAAGGTAGAGGGATTTCAGCATTGGCTGCAGCCGGTACATACGCGGGCAGAGCTCCTTCGAGAAGTCTCATGGCGTGCAGCTCCAGAAGAGAACGCGCACTCAGAGCCATATCCCGTTAGGCACTCGCAGATGCAGTTACGGAGCTTTTGGGGGAGGACATCCCCCACTCCAGCTGTGAGCTGCCACTTTTACTGAGCAAAGAATTAAAAAGCTCACCTGTGTTACATTGGTCATAGAAATCGCTTCAGCAAGCACGCGCTTTTTTTTTTTTTTTTTTTTTTTCGAGTTATCCTGCATAGGCTTGTAGGTCAGGTAGTGCAAACATTCAGTTTATGACAGTTCATGTACTACTTGATAACAGTCACAGCGACTGGTGCCACCAGGTCCGGCTGGGATAGGCACCTGGTCTGACTGGACACCACATTCTGTCTTCTGGATGTATGTCTTTCTCTCTTTAAGACAGAACGGAGTCTTCATACATTAGGTATTGAATGTTGATCAGATAAAGCAGCATCCTGCCCAGGGAAGCATCCTGGCCCAGGGCACAAATAACAGTTGAAGATAACACAGACAAACTGTATTTGTTCACTCAGATAAAAAAAACTCAAGCAACTAATTCTGAACAGACAGAAAACTTTGGGCTTATTCTTCCATGTTCAGTAAATGTAGTCACAATAGAAAATTAATTTTCTTGTACCATATTCCATTTGAATTTGCTGAAGACTGTGTTATACAAATACTGACTTCTCCAGGTATTAACTGAACATGCTTTCAAAGAGAGTGAGCTCATTTTTTGATTAAGTAGCAAGCAGCAGCAGGTACAGTTCCACAAGGACTGAGTAGATGGGGCCTGGACAAAATCATGTGTTCAGTATGAGTACCTAACTTTAGTCAGGGAGAGAAGGAATCCCCACAGGAAGGTAAAGGAAACTTAAATCTTTAATACTTTTCACGGCATGAAATTTCTTTCATACTTAGACAAGAAAAAAATCTATGTTATCTGTACCTACTTCAAATGTACCAAGAAGCCTTTGGGACACACAGTTGCTGCTACTATGGAGTGTGTGTTCTGGAATTTTCCTACCATCATGTACATCCTATATTGTAACTTCAGAAATGACCATTCTGCAAAAACCAGTCACAACAAAACCTGTTTGATCAATTTGAACTAGCATGGAAGCTAATTACCTAAAGCAGAAAAAAAATGGGCCCAATGCCACAAATTCATCACACTTACTTTGTCATAAAAATCAGGTTTTAGTTTAGTGTTTTCTTAGATTAAGCTGGCATGTTATCATTATTTCAAGAAGACACATTACTAGATACGCTTTTTTATATATTTAATAAAGTTATATATCAACAACTTTTGGATTTGTACTTTTGTTTAAGCACTTATTTTGGCAAAGTGAAATATTAAATACTAGTACTAGACATGCATTCCTTTCATTCAAGCTTAAGAAAACATTTACAAAGTTGACAGATAACATTTATTAAAACATGTTATACAAAAAAAGGGGCATGGGACTCTTCTATAAGAAGAAAATATTGAACAGTAACATTAAATTAAAACCATGCTGTACAATTAGGACAGCAATATTTATAGACAAAACTATCCAACCTCTGCAATACAGGCATAACATCTCACAAAATATCAAGATATGTAAATTTACTATTATAAATGACTTGTTTAGAATAAAAACTTATAGCTCATTAAGGAAGATTCACTTGACTTGCATAAACAGTTACATTTCTGAAAGAAATATGGAATCCCATGAATAAAAAAAAAAATGGAGCAGCAATTGACGGACACAGGCTTCAAGCAAAAATCAGAACTTGCAATTTAATCACAATAAAAATATACCATTTTCTTTTCCAGCATCTTCCCCTAGGCCACTGACAGTTTACAGCTAATAGCTAAAGAAGCCAAGCTATCCAATGAAGCATTTAAAAGACAAAAAACCAATTTCCTTTGTTGCTTTGAGAAATGTCCTAATTCTGTTACAGCAAAACACTCAATGTACTGCTGTAGGCTCTCATAATTCTGAGATAGGTCACCTTGCTGGCACCCAGGCAAAGGTACTGAGATTATAACGCTCATTACATCAGCCTTTGATCATCTGCCTTGCTTATGACACAGGAAGGTTTCTCAACCTCAGCCACACCTCAGGTGAAAAAAGCTGTGACCAAAAACTGTACTGACAATACCTTCTAGGGTCTATCTGCTCACCCATAAAACAAACAAGGAAAGTTTAAAAAATGAAAGAACAAAAAGCACCCCGCAAACCAACACTGGTATGTGAAATAGGAACCTTCTCCCTCAAAAGGGTCTGTAAGCAGATTTTAACCCTGCTAATAGTTGAATTTTTCAGAATGGCAGTTGCACAGATTCCATGGTAATTAACATCTTAGTTACAAAAGGGAATGAAAAGGAACTTAACTGCAGTATCATTAAGTCTTCTTACCACTGCTAGGACAACGAATGGCTCCAAAGCAGCAGGAAAGTCTGAAAGCCGCCCAGGTGTACAATATTGCTGGTTATAAGAAGACACTCACTTTACTACAGCCAACATCATCGAAAGTAATGAAGTGTACGGGAAGATTAATGAAAGTCATCATATACATATGCATTCTTATTATATATATACATATATATATATGGATTGCTTCCCTCCTCCCCACAAACAGGAAATAATTTTTCATAACTTCAACAAGACCACTCCATTAGCAAAGATCAGAAGCTTGACAGAAGCTGCGTCTGTCTATCTTGGCTTGCTATGTTCAACTGCACTGGCCACCAGTGGCAGGGACTGCAAGGGGTGGTATGCAGCCAGAGGTTGCGAGCTGCCCTGTGCTAATGAAAAGAAGTTGAGCCTGTGCAAAAAATGGATGTGAACAATCCACTGCAAGCCAAAATCTCAACCAGAGGTGCACATAATGCTTCTGATTAAACATACTTAAGGAAGAATGGCAGCTACTAGCAAGAGTTGCAGGGAGACATATGGAGAATACTGGGTATATGTGGAGAAACTGAAGAGCTGCTCTTGGGAAAACACCTGAAGAAGTCATTGAGAACATGTATAGACATACTCACGGAAGGACACACTCTCCACCTGAGGAGATTCACTTCTAAGAGGACTTTGGCCTACAGCTAAGCCCTGCCAGAGCAGGTACACCTCTGAAATAACTGAGTTCCACAGGAGAACCAAGCTGGAACAGACACATCCCTGAAGGGACAATGTCACCGTGAATAGTGACGCTGACCAGACCAGAGCACCAGAGGACACCCACTCACAAATGAAGAGCATCGGAAAGGAAGTGTGCATATGAACCCAACCTCCTGTGTTACCTATCACCTTACTAAAGGAAACAGCAGGAGCTGAATACAGCTCTTGGTGAAAGCAAGGGAAACTGAGACTACAAAGGCAGGGAGAAGAGGTGTTAGACTTAAGCTGAGCCTGAGGAAGATGGTTTAAGTAATTTTTTATCTTTCCCTCCCAATACCTGAAATGGTGATTAGAAGTTTGACAAAGGGCAATAAACTGAATTCAAGAGAAAAACCACAAGACAGCTGTTTCACCTGTGACATGCAAAAGTAAGGATTTTAGACATGTATCTCAAGCTGCCCATAAATCATCAGTCCTCTCAATCTGGTCTCATGACAATCAGATCAGTATTTTCCTGCAATCAACTGGATTCGTATAGATTAACAGCAGAAAGCCAAATGCTACAAAATCAGTGGAGCAACATTTGTTCAACTTTCAAGACAATGCCATAATATGGGGTAAAACAGCAATAAGCAAATACTAAAAAG
Source organism: Lanius collurio (assembly GCA_020086605.1). NCBI lineage: Eukaryota > Metazoa > Chordata > Aves > Passeriformes > Laniidae > Lanius > Lanius collurio. The sequence continues at coordinate 8,452,999 of JACBWW010000035.1, read as the reverse complement.
TTACTATTCATGCTAAGTCATTAAAAAAGGACATGGTTCTATAATATGATCTACTGAACCTGTTATAAAATCTTTAAAGTGTCTCTCGCAGTACATTTGATTTTAAAGCTTTATTTCAAAGTAATCTTACTGCAAATAGAAGTAATGTTAAACCTAGAAATATCCCATATAAAAGTCGTTCCAAGCCGGTAAAAGAAACAGTTTTGCTGGCAGCTCTGTAGGATGGTCTGGATTCGACATATTTATTTATTTTTTGACCACAGTTTTCAGACTGGTGTTTCTGTCCAGCCTTTTCTATGGTTAAATGGGAAGAGGCACCCTTAACCTTTTTAAGCAAAACTAAAGTGACAATTGGAAAGGGGCTGAGAACTGATGCAATACACAAGATCATTCTTGAAATGAGTATGAGAATAAACACTCTGCACATGTTCAAGGCCAGGTTGGATGGGGCTCTGAGCAACCTAGCCTAATTGAAGGTGTGCATGCCTATGGCAGGAGGGTTGGAAGTAGATGACCTTCAAAGTTACCTTCCAACCCAAACCATTCTATGATTTTAATGCCTTTTTTCAAATGTGATGATGGTACTTGCAGAAATGACACCCTGTATGTGGTAAGGCCTTGGAGAATGGAAAAATGGGGCCACTGAGTGCAAGAACCCTTTCCTCTACCCTCATGTAAACTGGCAAGCATTATAGTATTTTTTAGTAATAAAAAAGACAGTGTTAGCAGTGTGTAAACAAACCATAGAGGGAATATAATTTCTAAGTTTAAAAAATGTACTTATAAAGTTTTATGGTTTGTTAGTTTTTTTGTTGTTTTGTTGGGGGTTTTTTATGTTTTTTTTTTTTTTTTTAAATACAAAGTGCTTCTATACATTAAGCAGGTTACAGTGTTAGTGAGCAAAATCCCTGTTTCAGTACCTTGATCACAAAGGGTAAACATGGCCACCATGGTATTTGTAGAGTTCAATTAAGTGCTGAGAATAGGAACTCCGTGGTGCTGATCATTCATGCCCATTGCCAGCAATGGGTACATTGTATTTGGGAGCATCTGTTTTAACAAAATTCCATATGAAAAAATATTTGAAGCACTAGAAGATTAATAATTAAGATCCTCTTAAAAAAAAAAAAAAGATTTTTAAGTAGAATGCCAGTAAAGAAATTACAGTAATTACAGCTCACTGAGTAGAAAACCCTCAGCTTGCAGCAGACATTCATTTTCAGGATACAGTTCAGTTGTATCTTAAGACAATTTGTAACTGGGAGTTCAAAAAAGAATCTGAAGTGTAATAATCTTTGTGTGGTTTTGCTTCACCATACAGGGTCATCTGTTTCAGTACATTATCCTGCACACAGCAGTGCCTAATACAGAAATTGGGGCCAGACAGGCTTAGGTCTTTAATGCTGGTTAACATTTTCCCCATGTGAACAGCACTGTACTTGGATGTCACCTCTTTCTATTATATTCTGTGTATGTTCTAAAGGCTCATTCCTTTTCATATTTCAGTAAGCTACTAAGAAGCTTTTGCTTACTACAAAGCAATTGCTTTTGCACTGGACTGCATTAAGCTTTAAACCCCCAAATCCTGTTGTCCTCTTTACAACTGATGCCTTTATCTGCAGAGCTGGCAGCATCTCTTAGAACTATACACACTTCTTCATCTATCTCTATGAATGAGAGCCCCATATACAGATCCTCATCCTAACAAAGAACAAGTGCTACTTTCCCAGCAAAAATCCCAACTTCAGATGTAAACATGGTACCATGTTCTGCAGTACCATTAGAAGATCCAAATGACATACTTCCTACTTTATTCCACAAGCAACTTCATTTGAGCAAGTTAACAACTCTGCTTGTAATCACCAGTCACAGTAGTTCAGTACCAAGAATCTGTATTATAGCTCTTGCTATTCAAACAGTAAAGAATTAGAAGTACCAATACCTATCAAGGACTACGTAATTTTCCTAAAGCAAGTTTCTAAAACTAGATAGAAGTTTTCAAAGAAGTTTTTGTACCAATAACAAGTCAGTTCATGAATCCAGAGTTTGGTACTTGCTACTGTAGTAAGCCACAAAAATTTCAACAGAAATCTACAGTTTAAATATTTGATTATTTTGACTAAGTTCCAAATGTTACATCTTACTTTTTGTTAGTTTCTCTTTTTTTGGTAAGACATACTTATTACACACACTTCTAGAAGCTCTCACAATGTAGTAATTAAAATCTAATGAAGTCAAGAGTCGTACAGCATTAGATTCTAGAGGAGCAAGGATAAAGTCTACTTAATATATACTGAAGCTTGTATGTAAGTGCATTACAGACTCTAAAAAGAGATCAGCACAAAATTAGACATTTGTTTTACTGAAGATATATTAAAAAAACAGAAGACAGATAAAGGAAAGCCAAACCACCTTTACCACTGCCTTTCATTAAGCAATACAACAAAGGCTACTGAATGACACACACTACCTAATGATGCATGCTAAGTATGTTAGCAGTCTTCACCTTGAGGTGGAATTCTAATTTTTTTTTTTCTTCATTAAAATGTGAATCATATAACCTGATTTGGTCATCTTCATTTTCTTTTCCATCAAGTCATATTACCTGAATTCCTGGTTCATCTAAGTATTTTCAGGATTTTTGTCGATTTAGAGCTGAGTTTTACTGTGAATTTAGATGACTTAGAAATACAAGATGGCTTCTAAATACTGCTGTGATTACAATCAATGCCAGACCTCATTTTGCAGGCACCTTTCAGATTAACCACATGCACTTCACACACTGACCCCTGAAGTAATACTGCAGAAAGCAAAATGTTTTTCTGTTTATACCAGCATACTCATTAAAACTTGGGGTTTTTTTTTGAGAACGTACAATAGCAAGTACCAGACATTATTTGCATAATTAGTTTATTTTTCTTACTCTACTAAACAAATGTAAGCATTCATGTCTTAGTTCATCTCAGTAGTACTCTGCTCAGCTTTAGAAGCCTGATAGGACTTGGTACAAGAGGTCACATGCCGATGAAAACTGTCCCGCCACATAAATCTTTTCCCACAGATGTTACACTCATATGGTTTTATGCCTGTATGAATTTTCATATGGCCTACAAGATGGTGTTTCATTTTGAATTTCTTACCACAGACACCACAGCCATAAGGTCGAAGACCAAGGTGCATACTCATATGCCGATCTCTCTGACTTTTGTGTGTAAAGCTTTTTCCACATTGACAAGGATAGAGCTTATCGGCATGGGAGAATCCAGTGAGAGATGTTTCTTCTTTAATCCCAGCAGCCATATCAATGCTTTCACCATAGCCTGCTGCCATCATAAGATCCTGTCTGTGAGCACCTAAATTTCCATCTGCCCTTTCACCAGAAAATTCTTCCATAGATGAGCCATAGAAGTCAACTTGTTCATCATAATTACTTTCATCTGCCTGTTCATCAAATTCTGCTTCCATCTTTTTGTCACCTATGTGAAAATCTTCAACACCAGAAGACTGGATTGAGTGATCTGCCTGGATGGCATTCATGGATTCAGAAACTTGATGTTCATCATAAGGATTATCAACACCTTCACAGTCTTGTTCGAACCTTTCTGGTTTCACATGGATCCACCGCTTGTGAGACATGATGCTGGGTTTGCTATACATTGGTCTGGTATACTGGTACTCTGCACTATCACTAGTTCCTTCTTCGCCATCCTGACTGGTCATTCCAGTGCTAAGTCTATCGTGTTCTGTTGAAGAATTACTGGGAAGGTACTCGTGTTCTGTCAGCTGACATGACAGTTCATCTTTAGAGCTCTCTTCTTCATTTTCACCGTCCCTTAGTTCCTGCACTTTGTGGAATTCTGTCTGTCCTCCAGAGCCAAGTTCAAAGGTTTCAACAAGGCCATTGTAGCTACTACTGCTTGGGGACTGATGGTCACTGCCATGATTCATCTTCTGACACAGAACTGTTGGGTTCCCCTCAAGCACTTCAGTGCACTTATCCACTACATGCCACATCTGAAGGAAACTTGCTGCTGTCAGATAACTAACAATTTCTGGCGCAGGCATTACCAGCCGGCCTGTATAGGTAGACAGAAGAATGTTTTCAAATACTCTGGGATTCATCACATCAGGCAGGACTATTCGCCTGCTGTTTTTCAGAAGAACCTGATCACAGAAGTAAGGTGAACTAGCTGCAAGAACAGCTTTATGGGCTCTGAAGAGATGGCCCTGAACCACAATGGACACATCACATAATTGTCCTTGCTGGCGCTGTTGGTTTAACTTCTGCAAAATGGTGCTAGAAAAATCTGGAAATTCCACTCGAAAGGAGCTTGACCCAGACTCCATTTCATTACAAGTTTAGTGTTGTGCTGCAAGGAAAGAAAAAACAAAAATTTAGAAATTCTGCTTAGTCAAGTATTGACCTTTCAATTTTTTTTCTAAAGTTTTTCTTTTTTCTTAACAGACTCAGTGGAACTCAACACAACATTTCCTGGAACCTTTTGCCACTGCTGTATTTCTCTCAAGCCACCTCATTTCTCTCTTCTGAAAGCCATACTAAGGCCATAAATTGCTATGCCAGCATATTTTGTTGTATTTCTTCTCTCCAAGAGGACTCATCAACTAGAGCAGGTGCTACAAACAGCAAGTTACCCAGCTGGGATAGATGAAGCACTTCAAACATGAGTTTAGGCTAGTGAAACTGTTATTTCATGAAATTACACAGTAGAGTTCTAACTCCAGGATGTCCCAGAGTTTGTAGCAGCATACAAAAGATTCTGTATTTCAAATGCCCACAAAATAATCTCATTGATCTCCCAATAAACACAGATTTTACTCAGGCAATATTTCACTTAAGATCACATTTAATAAAACAACTGTATCAACTCACAGGATGACACTGGAAGCACAGGCAGAACTCCATTAAGAATGAGGTTCATGACCATTCTCATGCATTTCCCTATTGTTTTATTAACTGAAAGATGGAACAGCAACAGCTTGTACAGTTTTTAATTCCGAGCTTATTGAGATATTATTATAACATTCCTTTAAGGGAAATCATACAGAATTTAAAATGTCAATCAAGAAACTGATATCTTTGCTGCACAGAATGTTTTCTGCCTGTAGCCTGTGTATTGGTAACAACATAACAATTACATGCCAGAACGTTAGCTAAGAGCTCCCAGCTTTTCATACTTGTATTCCCATATCATCCAGATGTCTTGCTACAAAGTTAATAGCTGTAATTAAGCAGTAATACAACTTTTTAAAATGCATACTTGAAATTTTAAATTGAATTTGAGATAAATGTGTATGTTATTGTAATTAGAAATGACAGAATTTAAATGCAGCTATGAAAGACCAACATTAACTGCTTGAGTAAGTTAAACTTGTGCAATTTTTCTACTTGATATGTGTAAATTGAGTGCAATGGGATTCCTGAAGAGCCATGGAGCAGCAAGTGGTTTCCTCTGTTGCCACCCACATAATCACAAAAGACCACCTTTAAATTTACTGTCTTCAGCACTCCTCAGGTTCTTTTCCTCAAAGCATGAGAGCTCTTCAGAACAGAATCAGCTACCAATACTTTTCCAGTGAGCAATGGAATACTGCATCTGCCAATTCAATTGTTACTTTTTCTTACCACTTTGCTTAAAACAATTTGAAGTAATTATTTAAGTATTTCAACTTATTTTATACCTTGTGTATACTATGCATATTTTTTAAACAATCAGATTTTTTTATACAGATGCAGTTCCTTACCTCCCTTCAGAATATTCTCAGATTTAAGATTCTATTTTTCAATACTTCAAAACCAAGCCTTCAGGAGATGTTCAACTGAAATTTAATGACAGATACCTATAGAACATATATACAATTACTGGTAATCTAAACTGCCATCTTTAAGCAGGGAGTCAGTATATCACCACAAAAACATTTCCACATGATGGCAGAGATTTTTATATTTTAAGTTCTCATGAAGGCAAAATGTAAGTAAAATATTTTCAATTATCAAAGCCATACCAGTCAAGCAAACCGGTTTTCCAAAGGGTTTCACTTCCCCCTTCTACACTCTATTTTGCACTTCCTTTACTCCAAACTCATAAAGAACGAAGTCTTTCTACTTCAGTTAATAATAAAAAAAATAATCTCCATACTGGAGCACTAAGTAGAACATATATGGCACATTTAAGTTGCTTTAAAATAACATTACTTCTAATAAGTGCCAGCAAGGAGTTACTTCCCCTCTCCACGCGCAGGCCTACAGATATTGATCTCTCACCCTCCCAACGCCCCCGCGATGCTGCTGCGGCCGCACCGGCAAGGCCCGGCCGGGTAGCTCCAGCGCACGGGACCGGAAAGGCCCCAGCGCTTTCCGCAGGAACGCGGACCCACCAATAGGCTCCGTCCGGAGTGGCCCCCGTCCCCCGTTCCCGCCGGGGACACCGACCCGGCCCAACAGAGCGCGGGACCTGCGGACGCACGGCGTGGGAAGGCCTCACGCGCCGCGCCGCCCCGCCCCAGCGCGGATCCGCGGACCAGGCTCGGCGGCAGCACGGCCTCCCGGGGGCCACGAGCGGCAGCGTCTCACCTACGGGTCGCGGCGTCTCTCTCATAGCGGGACGCTGCCGGTGCGGGTGCAGCCCCGGCCCCAGCACAACCCGCGCCCACCCGGGCCCCTACCGGAAGCAGCTACCCCCCTGCCTGCAGGCACTTCCGTGTCCCGGTCACGTGACGGCCGGCCCGGCCCTTCTCCTCCCTGCCGGCAGGGTGGCTCTTACCCGGGGCGGCGCCCCCTGCTGGTTCCATTTGGGAGTGGACGGATTTGACAGGAGCGCTCAGTACGAACGATTCGCACCCCAAACCCCCCTGGGCCGAGATCCCCTCCCTTCCCCCTTTGCGCCGCAGCTGCTACTCAGGGCAATACTCTCAGCGCTGCTGTGGGCACTGCTAGGAGGGGACCACCAGACAGTATAACTGAATCTCGCTGTCCTCGCCGAGCGCTGGACGGCCCGCGTGTTCCGCACAGATGGCTGACGTGCTGGAGCACAGGAATTGTCCTACAGCCAAACCGTTTCAACGACCACGCAACCAACACACCCGCGTTGAAGCTTTTGCACAGTTCAGGCACGGTCCCCCCCCACTGAAGCCCGCAGGGGGCGCCGCTCCCCGCCTGGGCAGGCTTCGCTGGCCGTACCCGAAATCCGCCCCTTACTGCGGGAAAACTTCCCAAATAAACTTATAAAAATGTAATATTAATTATGCTTAGTCTTAGTATTTTTTAAAGACAACAGACGACAATATCTGGGTTTTTAAATTCATCACAAAGACTTCAGCTGGACCGGCCCTCCCGGTTCACAGCCGTCGACGCAGCCAGCCCAGGCTGGTTCTTGTGTGCGCCCACCCTGCGCACGCCTGGGCGGCGGCAGTGGCCTCCGCAAAACTCTGAACCAGAGCACGAGGTTCTGTGAGGCAGAGCGGTCCCGGCTCTTAGCTCGTGTGACCTGAAAGCCTCAACTGACCGAAAGCCATAAAAGTTTTCTGTGGCTGAACTGGAACAAGGCAACCTTCTAAACCCCTGGGATAGGAGAGAGAGCAAGCAGTTCCATGGGAGCTGAAGTAGTTATCTTAGACAGAAACCATCCCCGTTTTAGCAAGTACTATATCTGAACAGGATATAGTCTATTGCCTGTATTTTCAAGTCTCGTAGTGCATATTCACATATTCAGTACATATCCTTCCTACGTTAATGGGAGCCCTAATAAAAACTTAAATGCGAAAATGAGAAAAGAGAAAGACAATGTTTAACATGACATATAGTTGTCTCTTATAGGCATTATGAGAGTATATGACCAAATAAAGCACTACATAAGAATGATAAGCTGAAGGGCAAGGAAGTTTTGAGAGATGAAATAGCACACAGCTAACCATGTTCTGGCCTGTGTGGAGAGCAACGTGATCCCACAGTAAGAAGAGCAAAGTGTTGCAAAAAAGTGAATGATGATTCATAGAGTTGATGTGAAATCAACTCACAACAGAAGATAATTCAGCTCAACATCCAGTAACATAAACATAAACATTCAGGATACAAGAGGAGTAAGGAGTAAGTAAGTTGCTCCAGCTATGGGGAGTCAAGTACTCCCTACTGGTAAGCAAATTGTTCAGGTATAGCCTCACAAGGGTCATCTAACTCCCACCACAACTGATTGCACAAGCCACTTTTGTAGGGAGATATTGTGGATTTTCTCTCTAGACTACCGTACTCCACTTGGTCTGCCAGGTAGCTTTCCTAAGCATTTGGATAGGAAAGCAACCATTTACTCCACTTTTTAAATGAGAGATTTCTGTAAAGAGTCAAAACACACACACAATTGATACCTGACTCAACAAGCTTCATCCTCTGGCTATGACAGCACCACAATTCCACAGCAGGAAGCCCACAATGGCATATTTCAGTTTTGAAGATATCCCAACTAATATCAAGTTCATACTGCAAACTGGGATCTCAATGAGAGTCTTAAAAACTCCTGCTACCTTCTCTGCTAAAATGGTGCTGATGATTGTTCACCTGCCAGACTCCTCTGCCCTCCTTGCTTTGAAATGGCCTCTGTCTCTGCCATGTCTAATAGAAGCCAACTGGAATGGGAATTGTCTGGTACAGCTCTGAACTAGGCAGTAGAATTCTGAGATCATGGTGAAGAATTACAAACCAAAGCTTTATTTTGTCTCTCATAATTTTGGAAGCTACTAAATTCTTGGCTAAGATGGATTTCTACATTTATGTGGTACAGCACCTTAAACAGGATTAATAATAAAGCATTGTCCTCTGTCCCATCTGATCCTTCGCCAGTCATGAAGTCTTGAATTTTCTTCAAGTTTAAAGAATACATACAACCTCGCTCTTTTTCATAACATTGTCAGTGAAAGATGTGAATATTATATTGGTTCAGCTTTTATACTGACTTAGCACTGGCAATCCCTATTAAGAGTCAGGATAACATAGTGCTGAGTAATGAATAAACAAAGGATGTTCCTGCACAAATATTTGTTGAAAAAGGGATGCAAGACATGGCAGCTGGCTGCAGCACATTTAGTGGTTGGAATAAATGGGAGAAGGGCATTGTGATGTGCGTCATATATGATTATTATTTGAAATACAGAAAAAAAGTCATTCTATATGGTTAAGAGACAGAAAGAACTCAAATTAGCATCGAAACTGCTGTGCTGTGAGCTCCTTTGAAGATTTACTTTTCTGGGTTTGGGGAATTATTAGCTACTTTTGCTACCATCTTCTGCTTTCCTGCTCCAGCATTTTCTTCAGGAAAAAAAAAATCATGGTTTTAAAGGTAAAATCTGCTACAGTGCCAGTTATGATTAATCATGAGTGTGGCCTGAAAAGCATTTTAGATTGCCTTCACGTGATCGGTTCTGCAGTCTTCACATGATAACACTGACTGCAGGAGCAAGACTGGAGGATCAAAGCTAGTTTATTAAATCAACATTCATGTTTTACAAAGGAAGCAAATGGAAACAGTATTAACTAATGTCTGTACGTTTTACTTTTTCCTGAGGTTACGGAAGTTTGGGTGAAATTAATGAATGATCATTCATCTAAACTTAGAGACCATAATTTTTCTCCCTTGAATGCTTTTTTTATTATAGTATGTTTTTTAAACTCCTCTGTACTCCCTGCTGTGATTCGTTTAAATAATTTATTTTTAGGGCAGTGGGTTTCATACCTTTTTTGTTATAACAAGAAATACAATGTTTGAATAAGTGAACTGAAAGGGAATTCTTTCTTGACATTTGATAGGCTGACATATTTGTCTTTCCAAAGAATACTTGCTTGGATTTTGAGATGAAGATAGTCTGCATCACCTTGTGTTGGTAAACAAAAGGTCTGTATAATTCTTTCATGACAAGATTCTATAATTCTATAAGGACAACTGCAGCTTTACCTTCACTCTGATGGTGAAAAAAATGTCCTTAGTTCTGTCCCATAGTGTTCATATATTCTGAAAGTTTGTATTATTGGTAAATCTAGTAAAATGACACTGGCTATACTTTGTTGTATGAGTAAGACTTTAACTACCAAACTACTCAGAAGGGCAAACTGGTACTTGTGGACTCTGTATAGTTACATAGAAAAGTTTCCTTCTTCAGGAAACCTGAGGTTTGATGCCACAGACCCTGCTCAGATAAACCTCTTGCTGATTTTCAGTGCTGGAGAACTTCTCCCAGGGACAAATAGGGAGGGTATTTTGTTTTTAATCAGCTTCTTCATACTTTTAAAATTTCTTTCTTTAAGTGAGAAGAAAAAATTGATACAACTGTAATTATGTAGGGCGGGTCATTTGTATGTTTTCAGTTTTGGTTTTACATTTGTATAAAATTTTACTTTTCAGCAGACGAACACTGTCGCTAAATGCATTGTAGCACTTTTGCTCAGAAATACAGCAATCCATTAAGCTCCCCATTGTATTATTGAAGAATTAAAAAAACAGTGAGCATTGATGGAAGTCTAGGAAATAATTATCTAGGTATCAAATATTTATTGTTTGCTTGCAGAAAAGGGAATGCCACAATGATAAGACAGATACACTTTATAATGTAACAAAAAAAGTAAAATTTTATAGCACTCATCAAGAACAGGAAAGTATTCAGTTTCACAGCACCCTTAAATTTTAAACAGACACACATTGCAAAATCCCTTGAGCAAAGCTTAAATAATACATTAGAAAAATATAAATTTCATTCTGTTTCTCCCCAAACAGGGTAGGCTGTGTGCTGAGAAGACCATCCTGTGTTGAAAATAGACTCCAACATTGATGTGTGCAGAAAACAAACCAACCAAACAAAACCCCATTTATGATCCAGCTATATACTTGTGTTTATTGTACTTATAAAATATACATAGCCTTTTATTGAATTGCTTGCTGTCAAAATCTGCAAGAATTTTATTGCTTTTTACTGTCCTGGAGAGGAATAAAGCAGCAGCCTCTGTAATTTCATAAGAAGCAAAGGCACTAAATCTAACTTTGCTGTATATGGGCTCAATCATAAAAAAGCATGCAATGACCAAAATTTAGAATTTTGGAAAACAGAGTATCTGTATGTTTCTCCTCGTTTGTATTTTTGAAACAATTTCTATTATATTTATATCTGAACACATACCACATCACAGTGCAACATGTGCGTAATTGTAAGCTTCACATTGATGTATTTCCCATGATAGGTGCGTGAGTCTGTTCCAGTATTAAATCAGGGTTTGCATCTGTGCCCTTTACAGCAGTATCTCTTTCACTTTGAAATGGGATGGAGTGGACTCCACAGTATGAAGGGAATAAGGTGGACTTGGCTATTGACCAAAATACTTTCCTTGCCTTTTATTACCTTTCCTCTGAACTTAATGATGGATCAAAGCATGACATACCCAGACTGTCTCCAGAGAAGCCACTATACTGGAACTTGAAAATTGGGATATAAATTTAAAGTAAAATGTGTAGTTTAGGAATTTAGAAGTTTCTCAACAAGACTCTCAGTATGCTTCTGTTGGCTGTATTTCCAGCCCTGGGATCCACTGAGTCTTTCCCAAATTTCCCAGATATCCACGACAATACTGGACAAATACATGCCTAGTTGTTTGTCACATACTTTCAGGGGTGAAATAAAACTCTCAAAAATTATTTGACCTCCTATTTGCCAAATATTTATGTTGAGCAACAAGGTCAGTTTAACAGTTCAAAGAAAAAGTGGGAAGAAAAAGTACTTTTCTATTTTAAGTTTTGTAGTTTTACAACTACATGGACATGTAGGAACTGGTATTACCAAGCACGGCTTGTATTCTGGAGGGTTCCAAAGAACTTCACAGTTTAAAGTTCTGATGCAGCTTTGACCAAAGTCCTTGAAACTTTGATCAATGGGAACTGAAGATGTACAGAATCAAACTGTTAAATTAATAATATTTCAGGACAGACAGTCAAGATGAAATAACAATGCTGCTGAAAGTTTTGAATGCAAGGGGATATGAGAGGAGAAAATTTAAAGAAATTGGCATTATTGCCTACAGATGACTGAGAAAAAAAAATCATCTCAGCACAGGACTTATGAGTAAGAGACTCTTTCTGTTGCTACCAGAAGACTACAGCACCTCAGTCACAGTAAAGTATGGAATGGTCTGGAAGCCGGATTTTCTTGTAATGCAAGCCGAAAAGCCCGTCAGTCATAATAACTCCTACCTGTAAGTCATATACTTGTTGCTATCCAGAGTGTTGAAAATCCTTATTCATCTTTTAATCCAAATTTTGTTTGTAAAGGCCATTAAAGTTTGAATTAGGTATGTTTTAATGTAAAAATAGTAAATTTCATCCCAGGGAGAAATCTGCAGAAAGTTCCCAGGAGAAACAGTTTGGCTTCATTTGAGTAAATAGAAAAAATTCTTCTTAGAATGAATTTGAGTATTGTCACAAAATTCTGTAAAAAGAAGTTAGTGCCTATATGGGAAAACTCATCAAGAAAAATCTGGAAAGCAGAAAAACATTTTAGCTCAGCTTTAATACAGCAGCTGGGGGGAGGATGCCTCTCTGATGTCGAGGTGGTTGCTTTGGCCAGTGCATGGTTGCCCTGCCCATCACTGGTGATGGAAGGAGCCTGTTTAAGGCAGGCAGCAAATCCAGACATTGAGTGACCCCATGGGACGCCAATGGGCATGTTGAGAGGTTGAGGGAGATGGGCTGTCCTGTCCCACCCTGTTTGAGGTGCTGCATGGAAAGTGCAGATGTGGCTGGAAGCACTTCAAAATTTACTTCTAAATTGTGGTGGTTGTTATAGAGGTTTTCTGAGGGAGAAAAAGAAAGATTCTCTGTCACATATATCAAAAGACGTGTCATATTCTCAGACATTTCTTTAAACAATGTGTTTGCATTCCATCTGAATTTCTTTTGGTCTTGGCTTTTTTGGAACTGCACAGGCACTTATGAGGAGATACCACTCTGGAAGCACCATGGGCAAAAATAATGGTAAAAAATTATTTAACATCATATGCTGTAACCTGGTATTTTCAAGAAGCAGCTTGATGCCAAAGACTGCAATTAGATACGTATTTTGGAATAAGCTGATACAAGGCTCCTGCAAGAATCATTTATTATCAGATGCTGGCTCTTTAAAGCTCTTAGATATAGGATACCTGCAAAAATTCAATTAATTCTTTCTTGTGAAACAATCTGATTCTAAGTGTTTTACTGTCTAAATTCAAGGCCAGGAATAAGCCATAGACTACAGTGTATGTACTGATGCTGTCTATTCTTTCAGCAACCTCAGTGAAAAAGGTACTCAAATGGAGCTTAAAAGTGTAGCTACTGAGAAAAAATAGCCACATTAACCTTTCCTCAGATGTACAGTCATGAGAGTTACCCATGTATGAAGGGCTAAAACTTTGACCATGTCACTGGTAGAGGGTCAGAAAGGGTCAGCCCCACAAAAATTTACTATATGCATGGATCCTCTGAAACTTCTTGCAAAAGCAAAGCTCTGGAGAATCGCTCAGACTGGGAGTGTGCTGGGATCTGCTCATGCACGGCTGGCTCTGTGTGGCTGTCTGAGTGAGCTCATGGGCAGGGCCAAGGAGTCATCTAGGCACCCCAGCAAAGGGTGTGCAGGTCCAACACCTGCAACAAACTCAGACGCGGTGCTGGGGAAAGCAGGTTATCCCCCGAGGCTAAATAGTGGCAGAGGCCAAAGTGACTGTTGCCAGCCAGTTTAGTCCTGGAATTGCATATTTTTAAAAATTATTATTATTTTTTCTGGAATGTGAACTGCTGCTTTTAAAATCAGTCTGTTTGGGGATTGGTGATGGTGTCAGTCTTGCTTTTGTGAGGCTACAACTCTACTGCACATGAAGAGATTTTGTTGACGTGGCTGAGTCTCAGTCAGGGCAGCACACAGCGGGAGCTGTCTGCAGTGACTCAGCTGATTAACTCCATAGATCACCCTTGCTGTGATGGAATCAATGGCTGTGGTTAAAGGTCTGTTAAAAGGCTTTTCCAGTAATGAGTTTATAACAAAGCTGCCTCCAAACAGTTTCGTGCTATGTGTTCTCTCCTTTATTGATTTCAATAGAAAGGCTAATTTGGAGATGTGCTGAATTGTCATTTCTGGGTGGAGGGTGGTTAATATAACTAATGGCATTGCTGTGGCACCATGGAGACATAGACCCTGACACACTTACAGAGAATAGACAGAGTTTATCAGGCAAAGAAAGATGTTCCGATTGCACATCCTGGGCTTGACAAGACATGGCAGCTACCCAGATGCATGGTGGTGGAAGTGCATGTGAAAACCACAGCCAGATCAGCGAGGATCTTGCTTGTTCTAGAAAACCAGCACCTGTCTCCAGGCCTTGTTTGTGTTCTGCCAGCCCATGGCCATGGCAAGGCTGTTGGCCTGAGGTTCTCAAAGCACAAGGACATCCAGGCTGAGCAATGTGGCAGGTGCTGATGCAGGCAGAGGGACAGATCCAGTCTGGCGTGTCAGGGTCTCAGCCCAGTGGAGCTGAGTGGTGGTCAATGCTGGGCTCTACCACAGTGCTGGTGAGCAAGCTCATGGTGGAAGCTGGCTCTGTCAAAAGGGGGACTGCAGGTGCTGTGAACATTATGCTGGTCTGCTCCAGGCCCCAACTGTGACCAGGCTGAACCTCCAGAAACACAGTGACATTGAGACCACAGCTGCTCCCCTCTGGGCTCCCAGACCAAGTTAGCGCTTGCAGGGTGAAGCAATCTCTGTGCAAGGATCTGTCTAATCCTCTGAGCCAGGAGATCATGGAGGGCTCCAGAGCACAGCCAGGGAGGTTCCTTCACCTTTGCATGCTGCTAGAATTCACAGGGATTATTTCTTCTGGGCTCATGTTTCCTTGGGTTTAGATCCCAATCTGTTCACTGCATCCTCTCATCAGTGTTAAGATTATAAAGTCTAATGCTTTTCAGAGTGCCAGGACTATGCTCAGGAGAAGGCTGATGTCAGAGAAATTGATGCAAGAAATGCCAAAAGAGTTTAACAACATAGAATTTGCCTAGATTAAAAAACGTTTTAGTGTCAGACTCTGTGGTACATGGCTCTGAGCCATTTGAGATTGTGTCTATAGCTCTTTAAAGAATTCTGGCTTTGGAAATATTAGCTTAAGTAGTTCTGAACAATATTTCAGGAAAGTATTATGTTGGCTTTAACTACTATACGTCCAGCATTAGTAACAAAACTCTAGTTAAATACTTGATGAAAAAAAACATTCTCAAAAACTGGATCTATTTGAAAGCAATATCCACTTTGGCAATATTAAAAATTCCCTTATTTCAAAAGAAAAGGATTAAACAGATTAACCCCCCCCACACTCCCTAAATGAAACATATTTTGACAATGAAGAAAACCTGCTTAGCTTTGATCTCTTCTAAATACTAATATTCATTCAGTGCAACATAGTAGGAGCCTGCAGCTGCCTGCTGAGGACT
Source organism: Lanius collurio (assembly GCA_020086605.1). Taxonomy (NCBI): domain Eukaryota; kingdom Metazoa; phylum Chordata; class Aves; order Passeriformes; family Laniidae; genus Lanius; species Lanius collurio. The sequence goes on along the minus strand of JACBWW010000035.1, from coordinate 8,437,499 downwards.
CTGTGGTTTGCATCCTAACTTTCTCAAAGTCATGATGGAAGGTCAGTTAGTCCCAGCACCAGCTGCTTGAGCACCAGTTGCTTACAGCCTCAGACCCTAGCACACTGCAGCTGGTGGAAGGACTCCCACCATTTCCATAGAGCTGGAACTAAGCCTGTGGTGATGAGGGCCTGTTCTCATTTCCTTTCCAGACTGGAGGCAGAGAAATCAACCAGGAGAGAGGTCAGTGAATCATCATGTCCACTCTCTGCCCTGTCTCTCTTGTCCTCTCATCAACTCTGGATCTTCATCTCGCTTCTCCCATAACTTCCAGTCCTGCATCTCTTAGGGAAGTGCTGATAACTTCTGAGATGATGTGGTAATAAAAGAAAATCGGTAGTCTTGTTTCCAAGCAAGAGTGAATCCAGTTGTTCTAGTCTGTAGTTTCTGCTTGTGATTTGTGACCATAAGATGATGTTACGATGCATTTGCTGTATGTTTAGCTTTTGCATGTTGTTTACTCAAGGAAAAGTTAACTGTTTCAAAGCTGGTATGCATGTGATATATGCATGTGCAAATCTGTACATGTATGTGCCTGCATCACATGTATGTAAAGATGAGTAGCACATGGAGACCTGCTTTCTCATTTCCCCTCCTTTTACTTTCATGTGTAAAAGCAGTAGACACATCACATAGGTGCATATCTCTAGTTTCTGTGATCTGATAGGAGAGTTCTTAAGTTTTCATCTCTGCTTATAAATTAAATTGCTCAAATCACTATGGTTTAAGATAGAAAAACACAGCAGAAGCTGCTCAGCTGAATGATTTTTGGCACAATATGAAGGAAAAAAATAGGTGCTGGCTTCTCTTTCAAATAAGTGCTGTTCTCTGCAGAGCAAAGATCAAGCCAAAGTTCACCTTATCAGCTGCTGTACCTCACCTGGGGCTCTGTTACTGATAGGTCTGTCATCCTCCCTAATATTGGAGGGGTAATAGCAGCCGATGATTAGGCCACTCTCAAGCTATTAACTACATTTCTTATCCCTTTTATAAGAGCTTCTTAGTCAGCTGGGAAACAAAGGCTGCCTTCAGTGAACAAGAGCCCAAATTGTGGGTCTGCATCCTGCAACCTGAAAGACACAACTGTTGCACTTAGAGGAGCCTCCAACGGCAGTGAGGGGGTGGATGTCAAAGGTTACCCCGTGGTGTTATCTGAAATGAGCGGGCTCTGGCTGCCTCTTGTGCTGACAGAAGCTTGCAGAGAAATTACAGAAAATTGCCTGTTTTGTCAACATTTTCTCGTGAGGTTTAGGAAATAAAAGGACTCTAGTTTCAGCAAGTCAAAGGGGCTCAGTCAGCCTAGAAGTGACTGACAAACACTCTATTATTCATCTATGTAAAAAAGTGATATTTTATATCATTTCTTTGAGTGATTGTTAAGTGACTGGATAGTGACACTGACATGCAAGCTAATCCCAGTAATATTTCCAGTTATTGTTTGAAGGCAGACTTACACATTTGTCAGCACTGACAACAGATTTATTCAAAAAGAAGTGATGATGAGGAGCCAGCACCCAGTACAATCCCAAAGCACTGGGAGGACCTGTACCCTCAGATCTCAGCACAGAGTGCACAGGCAGTGGACAGGACTGTGGGATAAAAGACAGCCATGTAGTCCCCTTAACAAGTCATTCACCTGGGGGTGAAACTACAGAGAAGACCAATAGGACTTCTGCTACTTCTGCCACACTGTAGCTAGAAAAATAGCTTTTACTGTCTGTCTCTTGTTTCAGCCATACAGCAGATTTTTTTTTTCTGTATAGACTCTTACTGAATTGGAAATGTTTTTACAAGAATGAAACAGCCAGTAAGATCCAAAAAAAAAAAAAGTCTTTGTTGAATCTTGGTTATGGATGGTGGATGGAGGCAACGAAAGAATCAGATCTGTAACTGTCCTTGCTTTCTCACAGAACATGGAGTCTCGTCACTGTTGCCTATTGTGAGGAGATTGCCCTGTGTAGTTTACCTTTGGAGGCTCACTGCTCATTGCAGGGAAGAAAGACGTGTTTCGCAGAATATAATTCTAGCTAGCCTGCCTTATCATAAGCCTGAAGAGTGGTCATGTTACCATTTGTAGCTGATCCCTAGCATTCTGCTGAAATGGCCCTGTTGTGTCCTCCAACATTTATTCAGCACCCAGGATAGTTGTTGTCATAGGTACATGATATCTGTCACAATGAAGTCATCACCAGCTGGTACCCCAGTCCTGTGCTGTAACAGTGGCTTGAAATGTGATGTTTCCTTCAGCTGTTTCCACTGGGCAGAGCAGATGCTAGAGGTGACTTTAAGGTCAGCAAAGGCTATTACATCTTAGGTGAATTGATGTCTCTTAGCAGCAAATCATAAAACCATGAATGACTTCTTGGATTTGCTGTGTCACTGCTGGTCAGTGGATGTTGTCAGATTGCCAGAGAAAACATGATAGAGCAACTGTGATCTAAAAAGACAATTTGCAACAAACACATGTGAATATACTAAGAGACATTATCTAGGATCAAGTATGAATTTTAAAATAAATGTAGCTTCGAAGTATATCTGGGATCAAATATGACTTTACAGTAAGCGTAGCTTTGAAATACTCTACTGACATATGTTTTGAGAAAAGATTACTTTGGTGATAAAGTGCCTTTGGCATTAGTGTTGCTGGTGACAGGAGGATTACAGTGAAGGAAAGAGATGCAAAAGCACAGCAAAGGCTAGTGGTGCTCAGACTGGGATTTCACTCTTGGAATGCTCTCCAGGAGCTGCTGGCATTCACATGTGGAGTCAATGCAAAATAAAATCTATGGAAGTGCAGACACTGTGGATATAGGATGTCTGGGTGCCCTCAGCCTTAGAGAGGAGTGAGAACATATTTTAGCAAGGAGAACAGATGGTTTGGGAGAGCAAATTCTGCCAAGTGCAGCCTTTAGTTAAAGAAAAGTAGCTCATAAAAATTGGATAAACTTACTAAAAACTGTTAGAATTACATTACTGAGATCTGTGCTCTAGGGCTACTCTGTCCACTGTACTTCTCTCATACTTAAAATGATACAATACAAATATCTGTGAGTCCATAGGCAGGCAACAAAAAGTGTTCAATTTTACTGTAAATAACTTTTGTTGAGAGAAGAGATGAAAAAGAGAGAATGTAATAATAAGAAATCAAAAAAGTCCACAGAAAATCACACTCTCACATTTATCCTTGCTCATAATGTAAGAGCAAATGCAGCTGTGGATGGGAAAGGCTCTTCTACTTCGTCATCCTGTGGAATGCACAGGATGCTCTAGCAGGTGCTTAGCAGATTTTAAACAGCAAAAGAAATAACATCCATGGTTCCTTTCATCTTTAGAAAGATTAAAAACTCTTGTTTCTGGTGAGATAAGCATTAATTGTGTGTTGAGGAAGAAACTCCTCTGCCCTGCAAAGGGAGGTCAGGTGAGATACATAGAGTGTCCAACTGCCAGAATCTTATGGAGAAGAATTGGCCTCACCTTGCCTCTCCTCTCCAATTTGAATTTCTCTCTTCAGTTCTCTCTCATATGCTGCTATTTCAGACGTGAGGAATGAGTGTATACCCAGAAGCTTGTCTGACACTATTAGCTGATCTAATAAAAGATATATATATAATACATATATATATATATATATATATATATAAAACTCTATAAGTCTTGGGTTTGCTTCCACTGTTCTGTCAAGAGAAAAATGTTCTCACCCTTCTTCCTACCCAATGAACATTTTTTCAGCAATCTCATTGGCAGAGTAGAAAGGGCTCTTCCTTTGGCATTTCCTCACGTATTACAGCTGTGACTGCACAGCAGTGTGGCACAGAAGGAAAGGTGAAATTAGGTGGTGTTTGAGGGCTGTCTCCAGCAATTAGGTTATAAACAGACCAGCATTTATATACTCAGATTAAATAAGACAAAATGCTTAGACCCTTTATCACAGTTTATGTAATTACTGTATATCAGCAGAACCAGCACCTGTCCCTCTCTGCACTCAGTGCATTGCAAATGCAAACCAAAATAGTTTGCTTTACATTTTCCCCATGAGAAAACACTGACGTGTTTTACCTCGTGTTTGAGCCTACTTTTCTTCAGTACCTGGGTAACAATGGGGGCACGGACGCTGCTGTCTGCTGGACTGGGACAGCCAGGGAGCATGTGGAGGGGCAGAGCAGGTAGTGGCCAACGCTGCCAGGCACATGTTTCAGCTGATGTTATCACACTAAACTACTAAGCTCAAAGAACATTTTACATCCTCATAATTTCAAAAATAGTTTTTCTGTAGATAATGTTTCTCTCACTGCAGTCTTTTCAGGTGCACGTGTAGATGAATAGAAGAACTGAATAAAAAGGTGACAGAAATTGTGTAACAGTCTTTGTCTCCATTGGTTAGTCATTGTCTACATCTTGCAGGGACTTGTTATTCATTCATATGGAGAATATTGCTTTAAAAATGTATAGCTTTCAATTCTCTTCAAAACCAGGGAATTTGTTTGAAGAATATTGGCTGTTTAAGCACTGCATTCAAAGGGAACTGCTAGTATGTCCCAATTGTAACAGTAGTGATGTGTATATGACAAGATGTCAAGAATATGCTCAGAAATGTGATACCCTACATGAAATCTCTTAGTTAATTTTATTTGGCGACTGTGCCACTCACCTTGTGACCTCTGCAGTCTTGGCTCTTTCAGAGTACCAGATGTCAGAATACTATTAACCATTTGGCTTCTCAGTGTAGCAAGGGAGTTCTCAGCCACATACAGCATTCTTGAAAGAGAGCAAGCAGGAGAAAGTTTCAACAAGGCATAATCATTTAATCTTTTAATTGTGTGGGGGACAGAGTTTTGATCTAAGCCCATAGCAGCTGTCAGAGACATAGGTCTTGGATGCCACTGCTGCAGTACTATATAAACTTTGCCAGCAATGTTTGGTTATAAAACTAAAAATTGAGATTTTTACCACCTCATGTACAATTAGTATTTAGTGAGGACTTCTGACTGCCTACTGTGACGTAGTTCTAATCATAAAAAATTTCTTGTGCTACAAGATTAGTATGACAAATCTTAAATCTTCTCCCTAAGGTAACCTGTAAGTTAATTCTTTCTTTCACGTTTGTTTGCTGCGTGACCCATTTTGGTGTAATAAAACTGGCAACTCTAATGGCAATGTAGTATGCCACAGGCTGTTAATCTTTGTTCATCTTTGCAGAGGATGTTTTAGTTGTTAAAATATAACTCTGACCAAAGTCTGCAATTTAAAAGTCTGCAGAGTAAGAGTTGTCACATACCTGGTCTTTTACAACTTGTCTTCAGAGTTGTTTCCATCAAATCAAGGGGTTTGCATGTACTTTTACAAAAATGCTCTTCTATTATTGTTTTATGTTACAAAGCCTGGATATCATAAGGATAAACTAAGATTGTGACCTCCTCTGGGTGTAATCAATTCTTGCAACTATTTTTAATAATTTGAGCAGTTATGTTGTATTAAAAATAAGGGCTAGGACTGAAAATTAATAAATATATTAAATTGTTTAATAACACATAATTATTAGAGTCTAAGATTCAAAACCCTGACCACAGACTGCAGCTGAAGGGCCCAGCATAAATGTGATATTTCCTCAGTTTGTTTCTGGCTTCTGGCCTCAAACAAAACAAAACAAAACAAAACAAAACAAAACAAAACAAAACAAAACAAAACAAAACAAAACAAAAAAGACAGGAATGCCGCTTGGCATTTTGGAAAAGAGGAGAAGACACATGTCCTGAAATGCTTCTCTCAACACCCAGCCACTGAAAATCACCTGTTTCCAAACAGGTTACACTATCTTTTCTGCAGTGGGTTTTTCATATTTTTCCAAGAATCTCTTTCCCTTCAACAGCTGGACAAAGAGAGCTTGCACACCCTCATAGGGGACAGGAGAGTTTTTATGATGCTGCACCTTCACAGCCCCATCTAAAGCCTAGGTTTCCCTGTCCACTTTCAGCATATTTAGCTTCAGTGACTCATGGAGGATGTGGGAATAAATCCTCACAATCTTCAAACACAAAAAGAATCCACAGTTGCCTCATGTTTCCCACAACAGTTGAGAGGTGGGAAAGTAGTTAGACTATTACGCATTTTGTATTGGCCTCTGATTTATTCCTGAAGTGGTTTTTACTTCCAGCACTTCTCTAAGTGTATCTTATTTCCTCCCTCATTCCTTTGGGCTTACTGAGAGATCTACTGACTGATACTTCCCAGCTTGGTGCCTGTCTCATATCTGTTCAGATTCTCAACCCTGAGGAAGGCAGCACTGGAATCTGTGGTAGAAACAGCCATGAAGTCTGACACTAGAAGACCCATCAAGAATGGATTTAGATCATTGTCTTGTAGCCCTCTTTAAATACTGGAAGGGGCTTCTCTTCTCCAGGCTGAACACCCCCAACTCTCTTAGCCTGTCTGCAGAGCAGAGGGGTTTCAGCCCTTGATCATCTTTGTGGTCTCCTCTGGACCTGCTCCAACAGCTCCATGTCTTTCTCATGCTGAGGACCCCAGAGCTGGATGCAGAGCTCCAGGTGTGGGCCTCACGAGGGCAGAGCAGACCATCATCATGCTGCCCACTTCTCTTTTGATGCAGCCCAGGATGTGGCTGGCCTTAGGTAAAACTGAAGACTGGTTTTACTGGCTTTAAACCCTTGGACTACTTCATATATGCCTTCTATGTGAAAATTCATTTTCTTCCAAACTGCCAAATGTTCAAAGCTCTTAGAAAGAATTAGTATCAAAGTTCAAGTCAGTCTTTACTGATTTCTTTTTGAATGCTTGGATGCAAATGATTTGGTTTTGCTGACTTAAAAATATCTGACTAAATTTTACTCTTTAGTAACAATCAGACTCACTCTGACCATGTTTGTTTCATCACCTTCCATCAAAATAACCATTTTTGGTCATTTTTTTCTCATATTTGGGATTGAAATAATATGCTGAACACCATCTTCTTCTGCCTTATTAGACAATGTACCATCTTTATTTGAAGGAGCAAAATCTTTAAAACTCTTTGTAGTCTTACTACCTACAACAGCAATGTCCCACTTAGGCAAAGATGTGTCAAATTTTGTGCAACAAGAGAGACCAAACCATTCTCTTTTGAAACTGTAGAAGTTCAGGATTCAGCATGCTACTAGTTGACAATGTTCTGTGATGTGTTTTGTCAATGTAATTCTCTTTTCTTTTCTCCCTTAGCTTATACTTTCCAATTGGAATATTCATAGCTGTAAATGAATATGTATTCTACCTTCTTCTTTTGAATGGGGGAGTGCTGCCTTAGAACTTTTCATGTACAGGAAGAATTGATTTGTAGAAATAATGTGAACATGACTGCTGATGCTGTTCACTGGCAATGGTATTTTGTATGATTTTATCAAGAGAACAAGATTCTTTAATGCAGCTTTGAGGAGTCTAGTAGTGTTCCCAGCAACCATAAAGTCCAATCTCTTGAAAACTTTGTGTCCCTTCTTTACGTCTCAGCAGTGACAGTTCAGATCTACCTGCTACAGAGCGCTGGGGTGCTTCTCTGCAAGTGGTTTTTTTTTTTAATAGACCCTTTAATGTGCTCTCAAAATGCCTTTCCAACTTGTGTTTTCTCTCAGTGTTATTAATTTTTTTATTAGAGAGCTCATTATTTTCAGGGTTCCCAAAGGACCTATTTACAGCAGACATTTATGGAAAAGAAGCATGGTTAAACTGGTGAAAATAACGGCAGAAGTCATAAGTAAGTAATATAAGCTGCAGCAAGGATACTCTGTGTTGTTTTAATTTCCAAAATAGCAACAGTTCAGACATTTAATTGCATTTTTATGACTTTTTTTTCATAGCTGTCTGGTGTAAAATATGTTGCCAGTAATATGTAACTGCTAATAACTTTAAGTTTCCTAAGCTGGCATTAGATTTCTTATCCTATTGGAGAGGAAGGTCACTTAATATACTCTTCATCCTTATGAGGAAAAAAATGTCGATAGTGGATGTATATCTATGTTTTTATACTTGAATTACCTGAAATCTTTTCTGCAGTAAGAAAGATACAGGACAGTGAATTATTTATATTCTCTCATAGTCTTAGGATTGTAAAGGGGGCTTTTCTACCCAGGAGATTTTTTGAGAAGCCAGCTTAGCTTAATTTTGCAATAACTGACTCCTAGGGTCATATCTCTACCTTACTGTGCCTACCAGCTCTTATTGTGTAGGGACACAGGCTGTAGCAGAGCTCAGCTTGGACCTTAATATTGACCTAAACAAATATTAATACCAATAATATCTTGTGAGGATGGGAAAATGAGGCAGACAAAGACAAAATTCTGCTCTGTCTATAGGTCATGTCTGTGCTGTTCAAGGCTAGCATCCTTTGGGAAAGAGCATGTCTATCCATATCTGCAGAAGCTGGTCATGTAATTTCTGTAGAAGTGAAAAGTATGGGGGACTGGATGATTTTTTCAATATTGCATAGAGGATGAATGTTCTGTGCCTTGTGGCATGGCACAAAGGTGGATTAGAGGCTTTTGAGGTAGTGTTAAGTGCCTGTCCTGGACAGAGGAAGAGTAATTTGCCTCTTCTCATGCATAATTTCTTCCTGGAGTAACCCATGTGTAAATTACTTAGCTAGCTCTGCTTAAGTTGCTTCAAGGATGGAATTAACTATAACTAGAAAGGAACGTAAGTATGGTAACTGAAGTATGGATTATGCAGACACCAGGGTCTACATTAAATAAGGAGCAAGTTAGACTATTAGGTTAGCCGCAGGGAGGACTAAATCCCATATCCAGAAACAATCTGACCATTGAATTTAAGTAACTTACTTCCTTCTCTGCTTCACATCTTTAATCTTGATGCCAAAAACGAGATACACAAATTCTCTAAACTCATAGCAACGTATTCACCTCATGCCTCTCTCTTGACCTCCTTGTCTTCCATCCACTGACTTCTTTCTAGACCCCTGACAGTAGGCTGAGGAGTCATTGTATTTATTAGGATCCAGTAATGCATTACATACCATGCATTCTTCCAAGTGATGCACTTCTAATTATTCCCTTGGGGATTATTCAAGCAACACTGATTTTGGGAATATACTTTCAGGTTAATAGCCCAGTGATTAATTAGACATTCTTGGAAAGTAATTGATCATATTAACTGTTTCACTGCATAGTGTGAACCACAGCTGCTGCACGGCCCTGCCAGCACTGACCTAGAGCTTCTGTTGTGGCAGCACCAATGGGGCGAATTTCTGCCAGCTGTTGTGCTACAGCTGTTGGATCTCCTTGTTTTACTTTGCCCAAGGCTGGGGTCTGCTGCCATTGACACTCTTTGGCTCTAATTCCTTTACGAAATCTGTGATAACATCTCAGAGTAGAGTTGGTGCTGAGGCATGGGGAGACATGTTGAGCTGGCAGGGCTGAAGATTACTTGCTTCTTGTCACTGACCAATATTAGGTTACTGGATAGTCTCATTCAGTGCAGTCAAAAACAGGGCATTTTGCAAAACTCTATTAATGCTCAGAACAGCAAATGCCTTGGTGAAACTCATATTGCTCAGAGAGAATGCAGTTGTGATTCAGAAGACTCTCACAACTGCTGAAGGTGAAGATTAAATGCCTTGCAATAGTGAGAGATAAAGGAGAATGACAGGGTCTAATATGATCAGCTCTTATGCCATGTAAACCTGCACACCTTATAGAGAACATTGCCTAAGTATTTAAACACTGCTTTGCTACACACATAAGGAAAGCAATCTATTAAAAAAATACAAATTCAAATGCAAATCAGGACAGCTTCTCTTGTCTTAGAGTCCCTGTAGGGAGCTGTTTGGGATGTGGAGGAGCTGAACTCCTCATTGCTGCTCTGTGAACACACACGTCTGTGTATATGTGTCAGTTTGTGGCACATGTCACGTGATACAGCCTTTCAAAGAGATAAGGTAAGATTGGCTTTAGAGAGACATTAGGTAATAACCTTAATTAGTCTGAATTTGGAAAATAGAATGTGTTTACTGTATGAAAATGCAACATCACTGCCAAGAAATAAATACCACAGAGAGCATGCCTTTGCTTTCGATGACTGAAGAAAATTATTTGGTACTTTGGAATCAATAAATTTGGCTTAAAGGATGTAGCTCAATGTAATCTTAACTAATCATTACTTTAAAAAACATATAAAATTCAACAAAAATCTTTAAAAAGAGATATCTCAGTCATATTAATGTCAGGGAGAGGAAAATCTTTGAACATCCTGCCAACTGCTAGTCACTGAAGTTTTATAACATTACCTTACTAGTGGCAGCCTTCTGTATCTGTCACATCTTGTTTTATTTGCATCGGAGGCTATAATTATATTCATACAAACTTTACGTCATTTTAAAACCTGAAAGCAGCACCTGATTTATGTTTCCTACAGGGCAATTCTTTCTCTTCTGGGTGTAATATGTAATGGAGAAGAGTGAAGCTACAACATTGCTGCCATCCTTCTGCTTCCTCCAAGCACACCTCCAGGACACTGCAGATACATTAAACAGGAAAAGCGAGCCCTGGTTTCTCTCTCTTCCTCTGCAATGCTCACATGCAGGGTAGTGGGAGAGCCCCAATGGGGGCTGGGGCAGCACTGTGACTTCAAAGAGGGCTTACATTTGAAAGTAAGAACAGAGAGGGCATGGGGGCATTGCAAACCCCTCTGTCCATATCCTGTCCGCTTTTGGCTAAAGCAATAATGTCCTTGCTTGAGCTTCATCTTCACTCATAAAATATCTAAAATACATTTTGGAAAATAAAACTTTTCTAAGAGAGCAGACATACACCACCAGTGCTCCCATTTCAAAGGCACTGGTGTGAAAAATTTTGCCTCTAAACTACTGAATTTTCCTGCAGTCTCCTCAACTCCACTTCTACAGAAATTCAGCTGCACACCCTGTCAAAATGCCATTAACTGACTAGAAAGATAGGGCATTTGGCTAGAAGACTAAAATGCAGATTTGTGGCCTGTGATAAATCTCCCTAGGGTCATTTCCCAAACTGTCATGCAGAAGTAGCAGGCTGACACTGTCCCCTTACCATATATGTGTTTTGACAACTTTCTTCAAGCTGGCTTCTTATTGTTTCTTAAAACTAATTTAAAATTAACTTTCTGAAAACCCTTGGTAATGTCAGTTAACGTGAAGCCAGCTTTCAGTTGCTTAGCAAGGGGTTGAGGTTGACTGGCATGTAAAAAGAAAAAATAAGGAACCTTTAGAAAAAACTGAGCCTAATACTCACAGAAGTATTTATTATAGACAAATATTACGTGTGTTTCAGTTTCTAAATGAACTGAGTTTATATATTTCTGGAGAAACAACTGGAAAAGGAAAGCCTGATGTCAGAACCATTCCAATCTGACAACATGTGGAAATGCCAGGCTTTGTGACTTTTTGCCTGTTTTTATTTTACATCATTAACATGGGATCAGCATGAGCAAACACTCATGTGGGGCCGTGGACCAGTTCACATCTCTGCTGTGTTCGCCCATGGTCTTTGCTGAAGTCACTGTTGGTTCAATGTTGGCCATATGGGAGGAATGGCCAGAAATACCACATTAGATCTGCCTGACAGGCCTCTCCTGGGGTCATGACAAGGACCTTCACAGAGAGCAGTACCGGGTGGGCATCAACCCCTTGGTATTTCCAAGCTGCCACTGAATCTGAATTTTCCAACATCTTCCCAGCTAAAAAAGTTTACCTCTGAAAAATCTCTTTTTGTCTACATCATGTCATTTTCCCAGCAGCATCTGAGACCCTCCGCAGATGTGTTGAGGTTTCTGAGGAAACATGAGTCACAGTAAGCTGCAGGAGGAATAGGCCTCTGGAACCAGTGCCCAGCAAGTGGGGCTGAGGAATTTACAGCCCTCCTAGTGCTCATACTTTATTTCTCCCCACAGCCGTGTGAGTCTTCTGTGTTGTGTCAGCAGAGATCTCAACCATGAGAGCAGAGTGCATTCCTGTGCCTTGCTTGCTGCTGTTTTTCCAAGATTCCCATCTCTGAACTCGGGCGTGTTTCCCTCCTGCACAAGGTGTGTGGATGTCATGGGTTCAAGCGAGTGGGGGCAGGGCTTGTCCCTGGGGAGCAGAGGGGAGTGGGGCTGCCATCACCCTGGAGGGAAGTACTAACCAACCCACCACCCCAGTTGCCACTGGCCCCAGGACAGGAGGACTGATAGCCCCCAGACCCTCCCAGGACAATATGCATTTCTGCTTTGCTCATAAACAAACGTATCTAAACCACCACACTTTAAAACCACTTAAAATTCTGAATACCTTTTCATTTATCTAAAGCTTGCTGAGGTGAGTTCCTATAAGGGAAGACTTATTTCATTTCCATGAAATGTTTATATTTTCTGGGAAGTTTCTCTCTCACCTCTTTAAATTTTACTGCAGTTGGCGTGCAGCCTGTAGTAGGGTTCTCCCAAGGAAGCTGGTGAGGCAGAAAGGTTCAAGAGGGACTATAAATTTCAAACTTTCTGGGTTAGAATAATTTAAGTGCACCAAGTTCTTAACCTTAAAGGATCAATACTGAGGGTTTTTTCCTTGTAGTGCTGTAAAATTCAAGTTAAAAAGAAAAAAACCAAAACAACAAAACCCGAACCCAAATCAAAACCAATTCCACCCAAACCCAGATTAAAAGTAAATAAAGGCTGTATGTGAACAGGGGATTGATACTGAACTATGTTTCTGGAGTTTCAGATTCCATTGTCCGAAGGATGTCTGTTTTTTTACAAAAAAATATCAATACCCATAACCTAGTACTCATCCTTGCAAAATGGATGTAGTTCTCTTTCTGCAACTAACTTCTTTGTTTAGAGTCCAGAAGGGACTTGGCCATTTCAGCACAGATTTTTGGAGTTGGTTAGGGCTGGTTGATCTGATATGTGCCCATGGGTGAGTGTGTTGCTGTATAGATGACTTCTCTGAATTACACCCTGCTGTAATTACATTTTCTGACCAATTTTGTGAGACTCTGGCTTAATATCAGGCATAGATACACCATTTTAATGTTTTATATCCTCTTGTATGGGATTTGTATTAAAGAAGGCATTGACGAACCTTTTACCTTCTCAGAATATTAATGCATGGCCTCAGTGAAGTATCTTGCAGTATATCCCAGCATCCATATTTGTTTTGGGAAAAAAAACGATATCTTCAAATGAGGTTCACAAACTTTTACCACAAACCACAGAACAAATGCCAGTGCAATACAAAAATCTCAGCTGTTGTTTCTCCATCAGGAATGTAAGGTAAATGCAACTCAAAAGAAATATTAAGATGCCATATCTAGAAGAATAGATACAACCTTTAGCAGAATAGATCATCAATCTAATAATGGGAAATATAGGACCCTGAGGTCAACATTTGACAAGTAGTGCAGGAGAAACTGTTTTATAAAACACAAATTCCTATTTAGCCTCTAACACTTCACACAGTCTCCAACAATACTTTTCGGTCTGAAGCCTCTGTCCTCTGTGGGAGGCTGATGCTGAGTCCCCTTTATACATGGGTAAAAATGACAAGGAATGGAAAAGGTCAGTACAGGCCACATTCGAGCTGTTTTAAACACTTGTTCCTAACAGCCTGGCCCAAAATAAAAATGTGAGACCTGAACAATCAGAACAAACTAGAGTCTCTGTTTTGGAACACTCCAGGAGCAGCCCTGTAGAGAAAATTCCTAAATCAATCTTCTGGATGCCCTTACTTGATCCAGGATTCATCTGAGAGATGAAGCTCTTTTGGGCATTTTACCTAGAAACTCCATTTGTAGATGCCAAAACTGCTCAGAAGAAATAAAAAACACCTTGTGTGACAGTGACAAGGCTTTCTACAAAGAAAGTATCATCTTTACAAACCAAATATGTAGCACAGAACCACCCCATATGCACTGTACTGGGCATTTCACTCAGTCTACAGATCCACCTGCCTGTCTGCTGTTGTTTCTGGCAACACTCAGTGCCATGCCAGGAGAGAGTGTAGGACTATACTCCCTTCCCACTTGTGGGGCAGCAGTGCAGGTATGAAGACAGTAGGTGACTGTACTGCCACTGCTGCCCAATTTGCAGGCTCAGTGCCTCCAGAGACACCATGCTGGTCAGGCACCTTTTTCTGCAGTGACAGTCCTAGCTTTGCTGAATGCAACTGAATTTATGTAAAAATCTGAGAATAAACTGTACTGACACCTCTATATTCTAAGGGCTTGGGATACAGGGTAGGAGTGGCAGGGTTTCTCCTGATAGAAACATTTAAATTGGGAGTATTCAGCCAGTGCTGAAAAAGGACTAAAGAAACCAGTGTCTTAGATTTAGCTACTATCTAATAACCCTATTCTGTATATTTCCTGCCAGTTTTTTTCTGGCATAGTTTGTAACTCACAAAATCATCCCTGGGCAGTGACACAAACTATGAGTTCACACTCAGAAATCCCCCCTTGACCCATCAGTGGACCTTCTGAGAAGCCAAAAAATAGCAGAGGTAGACCAAAGTTCACGCTGCTTCTAGTCATATCAGCTTCAGGTGACCCTGGTCTTACCTGTCACCAGCCAACTGTAACAAATAGGGACCACTTACCAACACTAAAGTCCACCCTTGACTCTCCAGTGTGCATGCAGCCCCTGCCTCTGTGTTTCATCCAGAAAAAAATACCCATCTATGTTCTAGATGAGCATATTCAAGCCAGCCACAGCCTTTCCTTCAGGTGACTGACAGCACCGCATGGCAGAGGTGTGTGTAGCTGCAGTATGGCAGGAGCCAAGGCAGAGTTCCATGCTAACATACTCTGTCCTCCCACGGCTTTCAAGATAAGAAGGCAAATATGGTATTGATTTACCTAGTAAAAGTGACAGGTCCCAGCATGTGGAACCCACCCCTGCTTGTCACTCAGCCCTGCTCATACAAGGCTGCTTGTATGTATGAAGTTCTTAAGCAGAAACAGCCTATCAGAGCAGCCTCAGAGAAGGCAGGTACCACAGGAGTTCCAAGAGCCTGGGAACTACCAAATGGCACTCAGAAATCTGCCATTTTCAGGAATGTATACAGACACCTGATTCTAAAGAGACACATCTCAGGTTTTGGACATAAATCCTGTGACTCATGAGCCTAGTTCAATTAATAATTAATCCAAACAATTTTTAACCTATATTTTTTTAATCCAGCAAACCTAAGGAATAACACACTTATGAGTTGTGCTGAGAACAACTTACAGAGGAAAAAGCATAGGAAATGTATCAACAGTTATTCACTGGCTCTTGCTTTATAAATATCTCAGTTGTCAGGTGTATCTAGTAAACAATTAATGCTGATAATGGTCACCTGGTAAGAAGTTCCTCCCAGAGCCTTGGGACCTCTTTTAATTAAGGTCTGAGCAGAATAGAATGGATATTTGCCCTTTGTTGATATCAAAAAGTGGTGATAACTGGAACTTTGTCTGAGACTAATGATAGTGAGGTTGCCTGTGTTGCAAGGTTAGTCAGGGTCCTGTTCATCCTTCCTCTCTCTTCGTCCTTATTGTCTTCATCAAACTGTTCAGTGGAGAGGTAGCAAGGAACAATGCCCACCTGTGACCTTCTCAGGAAGTAAAGGAGTCTAGTTATTCCTAGACTTAATGTTTTTCATACTTAGATGAGCAGTAGCATCAAAGTTCTTGCACACAACTTACTCTAATAAGAATAATTTCCTCTGCCATGGCAAATAACATGAGCTCCAGCGCAAGCTGCAGAGCACTCTCCACAGCTCTCTCTGCCATGTGATCCAACATTGCAGAAAATGAGCAATGGCAACAATAAATAATGACAAAATCAAAAAGCATGGAACTCCTTTTCCTGTAACAATATATATCTTCCAGTGAAACACTCTGATCTCTTAGTAGTAATGCACCATTATGCCCCTGAGGCCACTCCTCTGATTCCACATTTTATGGACTAGCTCTTTATTCCTAAATTCAGCAGATGCATGGCTTATAGCTGGTCTCAGCATGGAATGCATCACAAGCAGCTTGTCCATTACAAGTGACCTGCTAAAGAGAAGAAATAGTGTTTGTATCCTCTGTAGCATTTTTAAAGCTGAAAAAGGAGACATGAAAGATTTCTTTTTTTCTGGATCCTGTGTATTGTTCAATTTTAAGCACTTGGAATACAAAAAAACCCTGAAGACCCATCATTCATTCATTTTTCTCTTGTAAACAGAGGATGAGTAGTGGAAATTCTTGGGAAAAACTCTGCTTGAACTCTGCTTCTAGTAAGACAACTAGAAATTATCTACAACTGGTCTCTGGGATTTTGGCTGAATAATCCTTCTCATTTGGAATTTTAAATGCTTTGCTAATAGTATTATTTTTAAAATACTCTGTTTAAACTGTTTTAGAAAGTTTCATAGGTTTTTTAAGTTTTTTTTTTTTTTTGAAGACTTCTGTTTAAATGATCCTTATACTTTTCCTTTAAGTAAGAGACTGCTGTATTTGTTGTTATTATATCGTAGTGTATACTAACTAACCACAGAAGTCTTCTTATGTCCTTAAAAACGGTATATTGTATAGCTGTCCTTCCAGACCACAGACTAGTCTATCTAGTGCCTGCTTTTGGGGTGCAGAGATGGGCTATGTGCCAGGTTTGAAGCGGTGCACAGGCTATTATTCTGGTAAACATCTATCCAAATTCCTGAGATAATGCCAGACAAATCTATGTGTGTGTCTGTTCACCTATACACACACACACATGCACACATATGCATCAAATCAGTGCAAAAAATATTTTGGGGACACAGTCCACGGGACCATTGGAAGCACAAGTATTCTGGAGCAGAGATGTGTAAAGGCTCCAGCTGCCACTGCCTGAGAGCTGGGGCTGTTCCTGTCCTGATTGACACGTGCCTGTATCCTGTGGAGATGACTGTAGAGTAGTTCCATGTTTGGGGTGTGCTTCTGATTGTGACCATGAGCAATGAGGCCAGTATCCTATATGCAAGGTCATGTTTCTTTTTGGCAGATATTACTGGACTGGCCATTGCCAGAAGTATAAAGAGGACCTAATAAGAATTACTTCAGGATCTGTCCATTTCCAGTATTTTTCATGTTGTTCCAATCCCAAAATTGTGCAGCTAAGTCATAACAATATAGGTTGTTTTAACTGCTTTCTGCAAATTTTCTCTTTCACGCCCTCGCCTGTTTCATTCCCAGAGCTTATTGACAGGTCAGCTTTCTCAGAGTTTTTGGACAAGTGCTTCAAACAGACATTCTGGAGCTGCTCACTGCAGATACTGACTTGTGAAGGCAATGCAGAATTAAAGAGGATCAGTATATGCATGTGCCCTGCTTAAACACCACCTGCACATTGTGTGAGGTCTCAGTTGTGGCATTGCATGGGGGATGTGACAACTGTAGACTGACTATTCTGTAACCAGACACCAAAGCACATGGCACAAAGCAGATAAAATATTTTCTTTCTCTCTTGTTTTCCTTCTCCTGGCTCTAGCAGTTCTCTCTGTCCTGCCCACAAAAACCACCTTTGTATGTGAAGACACACCAGGCCAGTGCTTTTCCTCTACAACTCCAGCATGGAGATAAAATTAAAGGAGAAACAGTCGCAGGTTGTGAATTAAGGAAAACATTACCCTGTGGGATATTGACTGAATGAATGTGTGCACCCTAGAAAGTGTAGAAAAGGGATAGTTTTGATTCCTTTATGGGAAAAGCTGGAATGATATTCTGCAGCTAAGAAGCGCTGAAGATACAATGAATACTTAAAGAATGGGCTTGTACTTTCTGAAGCTAAATTCTTCAACTTCATTTCCTCATTGGGAACACAAGCCACTCTAAAAACCTCGGTGTTACTTGATCACTCAACTTGCTCAGAGTACTACCTATGTCAGAGTTTAAAATTCTCTCTTTACCAATTTTTTTTTTTTTTTGCAGAGCATGTACTGCCATTTACAAAGCAAAAGAGATAACATGTTGGGGAAAGGAGAAGACAGTAGAAGAATCAGCTCCCATCTTATGGGAAAACCTAATCTTAGTTACCTGAAACCATTTGGGCATCGAAACACCACAGGACTGCAGCAGGAAAAGGGAGGGAGTGCTCATTTCTTCCCTGGAATGGAATGAAATGTCTCAAACTAACACTTGGCCAAAGAAACTTTATTATTGCTGCTCTAATTTCAGCATTATATGGAAAAAGCTCTGACTACTGATGGGGAAAACTTGCACTCTTGCTTCATGGTGCTTAGAGTTTTAAAATAATCCCTTGGAAGAGGAGTGCAATTGGAATCACAGTTGAATGTGTTGATTCTTTTCCCAGCGAAGTCTACAGAGAACCTTAAAAAAAGGGTGAAAATCATCTGTGTGGCCTTGAAACCTTATATAATGTTTCGGTGTTGGGCCAATAAAAAATATCCTAACCATTATTCTGTCTGAGCTCGAGTCTTGAAGGAAATGTCGGACTGAGTAGGAAAAAAGCTCTACAGTTACAGGTCTTATAATTCTCAGAGCTTTCCCCCAAATACCCCCTATTTCCAAGCCCTGTCTCCAAACACTCAAACTGTGGAAGTGATAACCTGCAGACTTGGCAGTGTACATGACATTTTACTAAGGGAGCTAATACAAATATTATCTCAAGTGAAATGAGGGTTTAATTCTATTATCTGTGGCTTTTCTTTCTCTGGGGTCAAAAGTACAGAAAGTGGTCATGTTGTCTTTATAGCCCAAGAAACAAAAGACCTGTTTTTAAACCAAATAATTAGTCATCCAGAACTAATGTCCCACAGCACTAACCGCTAAGGGGGCTTTGGAGTGATCTGAACCAGTGTGCAGTTCTCCAGACACATCATTTCAGAGGTGCTAGTATGGAGCATAGCAGAGGATTCTCTTGAGGTGGCTGACACCATGGCCAGGGAACGAGGAACAGGGACTCTGCAGGTACTGTAAAGAAACTCTGCAATTGCTTATTTCTCCAAGAGTCCTACTTCTTGTTTTACACTGAAAATTCCATTCCCTGTTGCTTTGTCTTTGTGCAGGTTGCAGGTGTGCGGCTGTGCATGACAAAGTCTTGTGACAGCCAGCAGTGCCCTGCAGAGGACAGAGGGCAGATCATGAGGGGTGCTGGTAGAACGCAAATGTGAATAGTGTGGTCTGGCATCCTACAAGACATGTTAAATTCTGCAACTGTGATCAGAGCTGTTCAGAAGGAGGAATCAGCATAGATCTGCTCTTTGCCTTTGACTAGTCACCCATTTTTAGCAGCTCTTGCACAAAACCAAAGGGGTCCAGACTCAGTTTTCTGTCTTTTAAACTGTTTGTGTCCCAGATTTGGGAATTCTGAAATTTGCAAGGGACTGAAAAGCACCAAAGCAGATTTTTTTAGTGATGGAGCCAAAACCTGAGTAACTCCAGTGTCTGAAACCTGTCTCCTCTGCTTCTACTGAGGATATGGGCTCCAAGGAGCTCACAGTCTAGACAAGACCCATGGAAGAGGCTCACAGAGCTGGAACACTTTTTTGCTGGTTGACCTCCTACTGTAGAGTTATATCTGTAGGTAATGAGTACTGTAAGGAAAAATGACACAAGCTCCCTCTGACCAGGATTTTGGCAGTGGATCAGGTCAGAGTTTGTGCAAAGAATTTGTGGAAGTGGCATGACCTGATGGAATGCACTGGGCAGTATGCCTGTGTCAGTGATGCCTGCATCCATGAGCTTTGCCTTTCCTGGCAACTGACACTGCAAACAGAACTGTGCAAACCTGACTCCTTACAGAACGGAAACCCTGAAATGGTCATAGTAGTCATGACGTTGGCTCAGGGGTTTATGGAATTAATAACTTGCTGCAGTTCATGTCCAAGCCAAATCCTTTAGCTGGTCATTAATTTACAACCAGTACCCACAGCACTGATTATTGTTCCCCAGAAGAATGACTCAAATCCGGCCAAAGATTTTGTAAAGCTTCCCTCTCAGATGCCCACTGCAAGACTGAAAGCTGGATCTTCTTGTTCACTGCAGGTTCTCAAGAAGGAGGTTAGTTAATTTCAAAATGCTTGGGTTTTTGTCTTACAAATCCCTTTTTTCTCCTAGCATTCACTATGGCTACCTATGATTGGCCAACAAATTTTATAGGTAATTAATTTCATTGATTTTGTCTGGGATAACATTACTTTTCTTCCAACTAGCTGGTATGGTGCTGTGATCTGGATGTATGACTAAAGCAGTCTTAATAACAGCCTGGTGTTCCAGTTATTGGTGAGCAGGGCTTACACCAACTCAGCAGCAAGGGGCTGGGGGACACTGGCAGCTGGGAGAGGACACAGCTGGGACAGCTGACCCCAACTGGCCAATGATGGGTATCCCACATCATATCACATCATGCGTAGCAACAGAAGCCGGGGGAAGAGAGAGGAGGGAGAGGATATTTGGGATTATGGTGTCTGTCTTCCTAAGTCACTGTTACATGTGCTGGAGCCCTGCTATCCTGGTGATGGCAGAACACATACCTGCCCATAGGAGTGTTGAATGAATTTCTTGTTTTGCTTTGCTTGAGCACGAAGTTTTTGCTTTGCTTTTAAACTGTCTCTATCTCAACTCACAAGTCTTCCTACTTCTGCTTTCCCAATTCTCTTATGTTCCCCATCCCACTGTGGGGGAGAGATGTGAGTCAATGTCTTTGTGGGGCTGATCTGCTACCAGGGTGAACCCACAACTTTTACATGACACAGCAAATGAGACTTCCAACTCACTCCAGATAATTTCTCAGGTAAAAAAATGCAGTACTTTCTCAGGATTCAAGAGATATTCTCCACTTCCTCCTGCTCCCTGAGTAATCTCAGACCTTTCTTTCACATGTTTTTTTCTCACACTGCATTGGGAGAAATGAATAAATTCAAAAATGGTTGCTTTAATCAAGAAGAAAATGAAAAATATGTTTTGTTGACAGCATATGCTAGAGTAATAAGATCCAGTGCTGCTGCTGTAGTAATTACAAGTGAAATAGTCTTTCACTCTTGAAGATCCTCTGCAGGCTCTGTTTGTTCAGATGGCACTCTGTCCTTTTGGTCTAAAGCAATTACTTACATTTTCCACATAACAACTTCCCAAAGATGCCTTTGAATATTTCTAAAGACAACATGTATTTAATACTTTAATATAAGCAGGTTTGATTCAATACAGATTGTTCAGAAGCACCAAATATCTGTGGATGTATCTTAGGTTGTATCTAAATCTGTACTTCCGTGCATAGTTTTGTGTCTGAAAGCAATCCCAAGCCACATGGTCTGTGAAGCAGCACAGGGAGCTTAGTAGAAATATAAACCATGTGAACTGTGATGCCACTAAATCACAGATCTTCCTTTTGTCTGTTTTGATAGCCCTTGATCCTCCAAGGACATGGAAGTATTTTTCAGTCCACCAACTTGAAAAATAAGGCCACTTTGGATTCTGGAAAGAAAAAACATTCTGTTTAAATCCATCCCTCTATAATTTTGTTTTCAGACACTGTCTGTCAGTCTAGCCTTTGAAATTAGCACAAATACCCATGAGAACTTTAATCCTGCTCAAGGCTCTGAATTAAATACATTGCAGACGATAAATAGTTGCCCTTTGACTTCCAAATGATGTTTAATCTTTGAATCAGGTACAGTAACCTTGGGTAATCTGCTCATCAGTTTTCTAGGTTAAATAAATGGATATATTAGTTTTCTCTAGATTTCAATGTTTTACAATAGCAATGAGAACATAAAATCAGCACCACAAAAAAGAATACAGAACTGTCTGCTATGCTTTGTGGAGCCTATTAACAAGGCTCAGAAAAAAGGATCTTTATTGCCCATGGTGCTGCCCCGGGGGACAGCCAATGTTTCAGTAGAGGAAACTCTACTACAGGCATGTTAGGTCTGCCTTGCCCAGGTGTAACTGCCCAGCAGAGCTGTTGACTCTTGGACTGAAAAGATCTGTGCTTTGTTCTGGGCCACAGGGGACACTGAGGCTGACACCCTCATTCTGGAGGGTGGAAATGATGTCACTAAGCTTCTCTTTTCATGGTTTGCCCATTCCTTGTCTGCATGCCAATGTCCCTGACTTTGCAGTTATTTGTTGGAGAAAAATTTACTTGGAATAAAGCACAGAAAAAGAACATGATCACTTCAAAAGTTTAAAGGACCAATATAAAGAAGATTAGTTAAAAGATATTTTTACTTACCATTGTGTATGCTCAGTAAAATCTTCATAGCAAGTCAAAATAGCTTTAGTATATTCAGGTGAAAATACTTTCAAAATTCAGATTCAGCTCAAATAAGTAGCTGACAGAATGCATTGTACAGTCTATAGAAGTCAGGCAGTTCATGATTTTAAAATTCTCAATTTTTTTTCAAGGCAAATCAAGAAATAAAAATGAAGCTTATGTAGAACAAAGTGTTCCAAATGAACCCTCAGGACACAGAAATCTCAAACTCTATGAGCCTCTGTGTTCATGAGATAGTGTCCCACTGCATTAACTTTTGGTAGGACGCTGTTACACATTGTTCTCTGTGCAAGCAAATATACTCATCTTGGCTTCTTTGTCATGCAAATCATCAAAATTATTGGAACATATACAATTACCTGTCTCAAATTCACTCTCATGTGGGACATACAGTCAATGAAGAAACTGTAAAATTAATTGTTTAATGCAAGTTATTGATCATTTGGAGATATGATTTATGGAATTACAAAGGTCTGACATTCGTTGACCACCAAATTGCCCTTTAATTATTCAATGCTTTAGAGAATATTTACTGACCTGCTGTGACCTACCCTGAGCTGATTCCTGCAGCAGTGCAGAGCATTGCCTGCTGCTGTGGTGCATGTAGGACGCATGCAGATTTTACACCCTATTGGCAGTAAAAACAATTAATTTTGTCCAAACTGATTTTGCAATATAAAGCTATAAAAAAAAAAAAGCACTATAGTGAAGGTCATATCAGTCAAGGTTCCTCATATCCTCTTCCAAAAAGAGAGCAAGTAGCCCACACTTCTACTTTATTAAGGCTGAAATCAAGTTAGGTCCCTGTTTGCCAAACTCAACAAACAAAGCCAGGCATTTTTCAAAAAGTAGAAGAGGTATGCTGTACTTCATCAGCTTGGGCAGTAATTATCTTCATCTGGCTACTAAGGAGGTCTTGTGAGAAAGCAAGCAGCTCGGACATGCTTAGTGGCAGTATCTGTGGCACTAGATCTGTATTCCAGAACCCCTTGCTTGGTGGAATAATTATGGCATTTTTTTCACTTTTGGTTGACAAGTAGATCTCTGAAAACAGCAGCTGCTTTTGTGCAATACTCAGATTAAATAGTCTTTGTCATATTTATAAGAAAAAGAAAATTGGAAGTTTTGTTATGAATTTCAGACTATGTTAAAATGAAAGCACTTCTTTGACATATCATACTAAATAGGTGAGATTGATGGGGGGATTGCTTTTTAGAGAGCCACTGAAATTGTTAGAAAATGATCAAACATTTAGAGAGACTCATGCAGGAATTAGCAATCCTGATAGAAGCTGTTCACAACCCAAGTTAATTGGAGAACAATGACTATGCAAAGATGACAAGCTAAAACAGGTCTAGGCATATGGATGGTAAAAGGCTATTGTGAAAGAAGTATTTTGGTACAGGTGAAGAATTCCCTCCAGCTATACAGGTGACATTTACACAAGTTCAAAGTTTGTTCACAGTTAGACTTGACCTGTTAGTATAAGAAGAAGAGGTACTACTTTTTCTAAGTTTTGATGAGTTATTGTGAGAAATTATTAAGAAACTGTGTTCATTTCAAAGTCCTAAAGTGTTTCCCAAAGTCTTTCATGGTGCCCTTTTCCTCATGTGATTTTACCTATGTAATCATTAGGTTAGATGCATAAGTTTCCTTGTACTTCCTACAAGGCACTTTAAAGTGGGAAAAACTTTCCTCTACGGGTGTGTATAACAAGCTGGTAAAGCTGCATGTACTGAATTGTGCCTGGTCAATGTCCATAGAAAATGGAGTAATCTCTGAATTTCCTATGAGCATGGTATAACCCAGTGGTTTATCTAAAGCTGAAAGGAAGAGTGCATGGAATAAATTTCTTCCTAGATGTATTACAAGAACATGCTCTTTAGACTGTCTCTCCCATCTGTTTGTGACAGATTCTGCTGGTAAATAAAGTGATTGGCATTATATTTATCTGAATGTTATAGTTATAATTATAGTTTTATAGTTATAGTTTTATAGTTATAGTTATTCAACTCCTTCAAACACATAAACTACAGGTATTTGGATTTCAGAACACCACAAGAAGTGCTCTTCTTTTCCTGTCCTTGCCATGCACTATCTGCAGAGGGTATCCTAGATACTGTGAATAATCATAATGATTATGAAGTTCTTGGCCTGTGCTGTTCAGTGTTACAGGTGCCCAAGCACAAAAGCAAAAGGGCTGAAAATGTTTAGGACAGAGTGCTTTCTGGTCACAGGATTACTGCTTTCAAGTAGCTGTGCTAGCCCAGCCTTTGGAACCAGAGCTGTCCCTGCTTTTTGCCAGATGCTATCAGGGACTCATGACTCAGGGTGGCTTTCCTTCTTTCTGAAGATCAGTTGTGCATACGGGCTGAGAGTGTGGGGGTGTGCATGTATGTGTAACGTATGGTGCCCTGATCAATCTTGCCGATTTTCAGGATTAGTAATTGTTAGTTCAAACTCAATTGAACAGTTGGATTTTTTCTCTGCTAGTTGTAGTCTCGGTGTTGGTAGAACTCGTTAGCTGCAGGGAAGCAAAGCCGGGGATCCTATGGCCGTTAGGTGGTGCCCCTGCCTTGAGTAAAAAAAAAAGCACACAAAAGACTGCTGTCCTCATTTTAGTTATGCAAATAGGAGCAGCTCTAAAAAGAAAACTATAGGGCAAGATTAAGGTCTAATGTGGGAATACACGAAGTGTACAGATGCATGTATGTATATATACGTATATATATATATATCTATGTATCTATAGCTAGATATATCTACAAATATACTTTTACTGAAAGAGATTTTGGCTGTTGAAACAATTGGTAGAGGACAGCAGTTTCTTTCAGTTCAGTTGGGTCTGTCATCCACCTTCACCTCAGCCTTTGTCCCATGGGTGCCATTTCACCCCTAACCATTCTCACTGCAGTTTGTGCCAGTTGTAGAGAGCCAACATCCCAGAGATGTCTCTGACATGCAGAGAGACACTACACAGAGCAGCATGCTTTCTTCTGCACCACTACCTAAACCTATGCATCTCTCCGCATTATTTTGGATTTTGCCATTTCTTCTGACCCATTTTAAATCCTGAAGTGCCTTGCCTCGTAACCCTCCAATAGAAAGGCAACACAATAAAATTACTTATTTGCCTGTATTTTTTATTGCCTGCTTTTAATTATGTTGTTGTCTGCCCCTTGCCCAGTGGTGAAAGGACACAGCTATTATTCAGTAGACTGAATCTAGCTCATGATGTAATCTGTCTAGTTGCAAGTGACCCACAGAATTCAATGTGATGTCTTTTTGCATATCAGTTTTACAGTCAACTGTCACTGTTTGCTGCATTCTGAGGCTTAGCACATGGCACAAGGTATGTGAGCCAAATCCTGAACCTTTTCTAGTGACCAACAGTGAATGAAGCTCAGAGCTGCTGACTACCTGCCTGAATGCTCATTTATTCCTGGCTCCACAACAGCACCTGAACATCTTATTCCTCTGAAATAATTTTGCTTGCATACAGGGAAGATTTTAGGAAAACAAATGTTCCTTAACTTAGACATTTTGGTTTCAGCTCCTTCCTAGATAAGCTCCACAGTATAGCTTAGAAGAACAGCAGGTGAGGTGGGGGTACTGCTAAGGATGTTTGTGACTGCCTTGCTTTAGAACTTATTTTACCTTTTTGAGAAAACAAGCATGCCTATTTCCTGTCCATGGATCCAGGACATTCTGACCAGCTGGACAAAAAAAAGCTGGTAAGAATAAAGACTTGGGGAGGTACCTAGTGCTCCTGGGTCCCAGCACGTGCAGGAAAATCAACAGCCAAGTTTCTCCACACCAGCTTTTCCATTAGCATAGTTGAGAATAATGAACTGAACCAACAGCCTTAAGGTTGACTAATAACTACAGCTTCTCTGATGATGAAAACCATTCCATATCCTATTATTAGTAGATCAATGTGAATAATTTGCAGACATACAACAAAAGGCTACCCATTGCAGAAATTTCATTATAGTATTTAAGTAAAATTTAAACAACTACATTTCTATTATTTAAATATTATGTCTTTGATTTCCTCTATTGAAACATACAAAATTACTATTATTTTTATAAGTTGCTTACTTACAATTACAGAAACCAGAACCTTGTCCGAACCACTTATTTCTTAAGGGGTTCATCACTCTCTCTATCCCTGGGTTTGCTGTTGTAAAATATGCATCAACATTGCAAGTCTCAGGCTGAGACAAGCAGGAGCAGCAGCTGCTGTTGCCACTGCCATGTACACCCCCTCTCAGTGAATTACCCACTGTGCTGACTTCCCTCTACTGGTGCCTTTCAGTGTTAATGGTGAGCTGCTGCTTAGGAGGAGAGAGTTTCTGTAGTTTTTCTGGCCTTGCTGTTGTGGAAAGTTATCCTCCCTCCGGCACATGTGCTGACCATAAAGCTGCAGTATTCAGCTGGAGTGAAGGAACAAAACAGCTGTCATTTTCTTTTTGAAATAGAGATCAAATCACCTGCAAACTCAAATGAGCTGGCATTGGAGCTGGGTGCTTTCTCCACCGAGCAGGTTATTGGAGAAGGTATTTGGCTGGATGGACAGCTCCTGTGCTTGACCTCACACCTCTTCAGTCAGTAGATCCAGGGGTTTTGCCTGGGCTCTGTCAGAGGGACTGCACAGAGAGGGAGCACACCCTCCTCCTGTTTTTGCACAAGTGCTGCTGCAAATGGTCTGTGTCAGGGTAGTCCAGAGACTGGGAAGACGTGAGTTTGGCTGGGGCTGGTCAGCCATGTGCACAGCAGGCTTAACACTACACTGAACTACAGTGCTCAGTGAAGTCCTCATGCTGGAAATGAGTAATTTCATCCCCCTCCAGCTCTGGAAAACCTGGTACCTACAGGCCTCAGGTGAGGAGAAGTGGGAAGGAGGATTCTCTCTGATGTGCCATCACTGCTCTCATCCCTCCAAGATTTGCAGGATCTGGCTCCTGTTTCAGCATTTTGCATGCAGTTTATGCCAGCCATTCTCCTGACCTTCACCCTGGCTGGGGAGGGGGGCATGAAGGCTGAGTGCAGGATGATCAGCACATTTTGTTTATTCTTTATTCTTTATTTATGTTGTGTTTAAATTTTCAAAATATAACCTGTTCATTTTGAGGGTGATTTCTTTTTTCTCTTTCTTTAGTTTCCTAAAATTAATGTAACTAATATGGAAAGTGTCTTGCACTAGGAAATTTGCAGATGCAGATGAAAGTGTGTCTCTGGTGCTAGTTATCTACACTGGATCTGACCCTGACCTGTGGATTGACTTTGTGTCTTGACCCTGGACCTACCTCACTGCCACTGTCTTGCCGGATGATCTGGGCTTTGCTGACACCAGCTGCCATCTCTGGGCTTGTCCTACTCTGCCCACCTTGTTCAGGTACTCCAGCACAGGCCATAGCTAAAAAGGTCCCTTTACTGCCAGTCATGCTGTCAAAATTTGTCCCCACTTCTTGCAAGCAGCTGACCTTTGCTACTTCTTGGCACCTGCCACATTTCTAACTTGTTTTCTTGAAAATACACGTGCTGCTGATACTATCTCTGACTTCCAAGTCTTCAGGGGTATTTTTAACAAGCCA
Organism: Lanius collurio; assembly: GCA_020086605.1. Lineage (NCBI taxonomy): Eukaryota > Metazoa > Chordata > Aves > Passeriformes > Laniidae > Lanius > Lanius collurio. The sequence goes on along the minus strand of JACBWW010000035.1, from coordinate 8,409,627 downwards.
TTTTGAACTTAGAAAAACTAAGTGTGATGTTCTGTGTGCCACTTGTTCCTTCTATTTCAGGGTTTCTTGGAAATCCAAATACACCTTTTTTTGCAGGAAGTTCACTGTGAATCCACCCTGATTCTAGGTGAGATAAGAAATGTTCTGGGGACATGAGGGGTCTGAATTTGCTGACAGTATTACTCTCAGCAGGTCAGCCCCTGATCTAACTGGAGCTGGAGTACAGTTTCTCACTGTAGATGGGGAGAAATTCAACTCAACAGGTATTTTCCTTGCCTAGAATACCAGGTTTCTACTAAATAAGGGCACGGGGAACAACTGAAAGGAAAACAAACTACTTTTAGATAAGCATGGTGCAATTAACAGCCAGCTTGTGTTCTTTTAAGTTTGTTGTTTTCTTTTGCTAAAACCAATTTTAATCCAAGACAAGTTCAGAATTTGTGAGCTGAAGTTGCTCTTGGCTTCTGTGAAGATGAGTATTTGTTTCTCTTCTCCCTCTTGACCTTGGTTTCAAACGTCCTTCCTCATTAATATTTTTTTGACCTGAATGAAAAGCTGTCCATGTACAGATTGTCTTTCCATCCTAATTCATCTGGCACTGTAGGCTTCTTGTGAAGCTATTGTAACAGGAGCTGATCTGCACCACAGACTACCAACCGTGTGCTCTGGGACAGAGGGGAGGGGGCAGTACTGGTGAAGGCTGTGCGGCTACTCCTGGCACACCGCCCACAGATACACCTGGGACCCCTTGTGTTAGTTTAACGCTATCTTACCAAGACTTGATGTCTAGAGCTTCCCATGGAGCAATGCACAGTTATTAGATTATTAAAATCTAACCTGAAGTTGTCAGACCAAGTGCATGTACTGGTGTGTGGAATCTGCTTCTAAAGCCACATTGGCAATCAGTTTGCACCTGTAAATCAGCCAAGCCAGGTGTTTCCTCAGTGCATACAACTTCTTCAAAATTCAAAGAGCCATCATAAGCTGCTGAGTCTTTGACTTATGAACAACCACATCCTGGCGGGTTGGAGGGGGAGCCCAACCCAGGACCCAACCCAGTGAATCTCAGCAGCAGCACTGTTTGGCTGTGTCCCTGGTGGCAGACAGGTCCCATGCCTGTGACCACCCAAACCTCTGGCTGGCATTCTGCTTCCTCAGCCTTGGCAGCAGAGAAGACAATTTACACCAATTCTGTAGGCTGACTGCACTGCAGATTGACTTGATGGAGCAGGAAAAGTCCACCTTTTGTGGAAATTTTAACACTCAGACATAATATATTGAAATGTAAAATGCATTCAAATTAGAGACTAGGTGTAACAGCGTTAGTGGCTTACCGCAGCTGGAATTCAGTGCTGAGCAAGGAACATAGTGCGAGCCAGCTTTAATTTGGATCAGATGGCATGCCAGAACATGTGCACTGAATCTGGAAGGGTTTCTGTGGCTATGGCAGGGGGTAGCCAGCACCACAATAGCGGCATAGATCTGAGCAGTCAGCCCAGCTCTCCACTATGAAACTGAGCATTGAATACATGCACCATCCCAGTAAAGGAGAGATTGATCTCAGCAGGATGGCCCAGTCAAATAATTGTGTGTCAATAAGCAGGAGGAGTAAAATATCTTCTCACTTTTCTGGAAACCCCGTGGCTCTCCCAAAGCAGGACTGGTACAAGCTAGTATGGCTGTGCAGGAAACAAGTACTCCAGCGGCTCCTGGGGAAGGGCCTGCATTCTCCAGCCCTGGAAAGGTGCAGGGAGGCAGGTGCTGCCCCTTGGCATCAGTGGCAGCTTCAGGTAGATGCCTTCAGGTAAGGAACAGCAGGTCAGGTGTGACATGTAGGAGTATGCACCAGCTGCTGTTTCACCATCCACTATGTCACAAATGGACAGTGTTGTGATGAGCTATGATTAGATTTCATGGTTTTGGGCAAGGCAAAACATGCCAGGGCTTATACTTCCTTCTGCTGCAAAAATGTAAAGTCAGCCTCAGTGGCTTTTTTCTCTGTGTGGCTCACTGATATTTTCATCATTGTTTCTCTGTGATTTTCAATGTTATATGTGTCTTTGGCAGAGGAATATCTAGGTGGTTCTCTGCCTGAAGCCAGTTTCCAGTCTCTCACAGCTACCAAACACAAACTGTGCGGCAGCACAGTGGGGGCTGTGCAGTGACCTGTGATCAAAGTTAGACGCTACTCTTCTGGCCCCAGTGCCAAGTGATCTTGTTTTAACCTCAGAATGTCAAAATAATATGGAATAAAATACATGAGGAATGATCTCCCATTGCTCATGGAGGGAAGGAGAGATTCCTCCTTGCCTTCCTGCAGAGTCCTGCTGGGGCTGAGTCCTGCTGTGGGAAGGTGGAGAAGGAAAAGGCAGGATAGAAGAGGAAAAGCAGAGAGGAATCCTACAGAGCGATGGTGGTCTGCAAAAAGAAACACTGTTGCTGCTGGAATGCAATTTTAGAGGAAACATTTAGGAAGGGAATCACACACTGAGCTCCTGGAAGGCCATGTTGGCAGCAGCTGAGAGTATAGGGATTTAGCTGGTGCTGACAAATATCCCAGCTGCTTCCCTGCTGTCATGGTAATAGTGACCTTTCATACTGTAGTGTCTGTATTGGAAGGTGCAAGGTTTGCCCATACACAGAGCCAGGCAGGTTGGGATGGCAGAGGAGTCACATCAACTGTGCACCTGCGTTACTGATAGCAGCTGGTGCAGGTTTGCAACCCAATTCAGATGCCAGCTGACACTGCCAAGTGTTGTCAGGACAGACACTCCTATTGCTATCTCCTGTAGGTATTTTGTGCAGGAAAAGAAGAGAATTGGCCCACATTTTCCATGGTCTTCAAGAAGTAATCAAAGGCAACCTGAGGTTCCTGTGAAAGGCTACCAGAAGCATGGCTTCCTATGGACCTCTTCGCAGGAGGGGCCTCAGCCCAAGATCCAGCAGCTGTATGAAGCAGAAGTGCAGAACATCTGCCTCATTAAGAGGGGCTGCATTTGGGCACTGCATCTGATGGCAGTACAGATGTTACTTGACAGCAAGGCTCCTAGAACAGAGACACTTTTACTTGCAAAATATCATGTTTTGTGATATTTGCAATGGTTACACAGACAAGGACCACAGTGCAGAACACCATGGGGACCCGGACTGCGGAGTTTCTAATTAATAATCACATAGAAATTAGGTTCAAAATAGAAGATCTTTTTTGCCAGTGCTCATCTGGTGGAGTCCAGCCCCTGAATTTTACTGCAAATTCACAAATCCTTGGGGAAAACAATGTTATCTGCTTATCCTTGGGATGAGGATGAGGTAGTGCTGCAGTAGCTGAAGCCACAGTCCAGAAGAGCAGCAAATACTCATCTGCAGATTGTATAGGTGAATATGGGAAGGTCAGCATTCAGCTAAGACTTCAATATAGAAATTGCTGTTAATAGAGACATTCCAGCAAGGTGAAAAGTCAGCCTTGGATCAGACTGCATGGATTTGGAGGTTGCTTTAATGTCCTCCATCTATCTCAGCCTGCTCTGTTTGGCCTGGGTTTTGCCTGATTTACAGGTAGAAGTTTTGGGAACTAAAGTGTTAGCTGTAAGTGTCAGGATGTGTTGGTGGAAACTGAACCCTCAAGGTTATTGGTGGAAATTTATTCTTTTGTGGTTTACTGTGAAAAGCTGTGGGAGCAGGCAGCTTTTCAAACACCGGCCTGTTTACAGAGTCATCCAGCCATGGCAGACAGCCTCCCACACAACTCTGACAGTTCAGGTGTTCAATCTTCAGCTCCATCTCTTCATTTGCTCTTTTATTCAAAAGAAAAAAAAAGTGATTTTGAGACTTTTTTGTTACAGCTTTTTTATCAGGCCAGTTAAGCAGAGAGTGGAATGATTTCTAATGGGATGGCAGGGCCTACTATTGTGCTCACTCTTCTGAAAGGAGCTGTGGGACATACACACATCTCTGACAAGTTGTGAGCTTTTGCTAATTGATTGTACTTCATGCCCCAGCCGAAGTTAGCAACAAAATTATAATTTAGGTAATCCTTGTTTTCTGCTCAGAAGTCTTAAGCAGTGCTACAACAGTAATGATGCACATATGCTGTGAAAGAGAAGGGTTTTAAAGTAGAGAGCAACTACTCATATAAAACATTAAGTGAAAAATTATTTTGAACTCCTTAATAGTGCTTTGACCCAATTACTGAACTTGATTGGACAATCTGACTTTATTGCTCTCTACAGATTTTCTCAAGAGGCTAAGAACTACCCTGATACAGAGGCAGTAAGAAACTGACCTGACTAAATTTCATATAGTGCTCCACAAACTGGCCAAGTGCAGAAATATCAAGCCAAGAGCTACAAGTATGTGTGAAATGGGAAAACTCTGCCCACTGTCGCTACCCACAATGCAATAAAGCCCTCTCACTAGCAGACCTCTAGACTTCTATGCTTTATTAGCTAATTGCAGACAGGAGATTCATTCAGCACTACTGATAACAGAGTGCTACCGCCACTTCATACTTGTCAAGAAAATATTGCATCTGTCTTGGAAAGGAGTTTCACCACCTCCACTTAGAATGGGAGAATTGTAAAGTATCTCCATAGTAAATAATCATCAGAACCTGAACTAAAAATTTTCATTTCTCTTTTGCATTTTATGCTTGGTTTCTTTAGCTAGTTATGAGGACTCTAGAGGATAATTTCCAGCAAATATTCTTTCTGCCTCTGAAGTACCAAAAATATATTGTGGTTTTATTTATTAACTCAAATGCTCTTTTTCTTTTGCACTAATGATTATGAGGAAGGTATTGATAAAACAGTAAGCAAAGAGTATATCTGACTGTCCAATATGTGACTACCTGTTGGAGAAGAAAGAATAAAAATGGCTGAGGTTTCAGCAAACTGGCTTGCTTTGAGTTTAATATCTCCTTTCCTTGATTTGGGATTCCCACTAGTACAACCAGAGCTGATGCTTGTGTTAGACTCACTGACACTGTCTTCTTGGTCTCAAGTATCCTCTGTATCTTCACCTTTATTCTGCTAAATAATACAGTCCATTGTCTGCAGTTCCCCTCAAGACATTTTAAGCAGTTTTTAGTGTCAGCTGTAATTCTGCCAGTAACTCAATCCAGGATGGGTTCTTACTGTTTAGTAATGCTCTTGAACTCTGTAGCTCCTTGATAGCAGTTGATAAATTAATGTAATCAACACCCTTGGGATAATAGATGATACCACTTTTTTATTTTTTATCTGTAAAGAAAATAAGACCCATTTCCACTGGGAATGCAACTGGCCCGGTAATGGGATCCCAGGCTGCACTAGCATCAAAGTCTGCATTTCTTTATCAAAAGAGGAGACTGTCCTGAATATTAACATAATGAGGGTCCCACACTTGAAAAGAACAGCAGATAGGATAAAATATGAAAATAAAAATATGAGATGAGAGGTCTTCTTTTCTTGAGAGCCCAAGTGCGATGGTTGCAAGAAAATAAAGTATGTGCAAAGATACCAGCATTTCTGTGTCAGCTGCTGAGCATTACTCCTCCTCCTCACCCAGTGGCTGAAAGACTAAATAGCTTGGATCAGCAGCTGCAGAAGAACTCTCTTGGCAGCTCCTGCTCTGGAGATGAGTTTCTTCCTCCTTGCTAGTCCTTGTCAGGCTAGCAAAGAAGAGGATGCATCTGAGGCAAGACTGGGGAGGTGCAGGCCACTGGAAAGTGGCACGAGCCTTGTGCTGCTCTGGCTTGTCACTGAGCTCTAACAGTCCAGGAGAGGCGAGGGTTGACAGGTAAGCATGGCAAGGAGATACAGTCCTGCCCTTACCTCATCTTTCCAATATTTAGCCTCTTTTCAAACATTTGGTGATGTAGGGTCTGACAAGCCCCTGTCCTGGCAGGAAACCCTTGTTTAGATAAAGGGAACTGCAGAATCTCCAGATGTGGGGTCTGATAGGCCCCTGCCCTGAGGCCTGGAGATAAGGAAGTTATACAAGCCCCCTGCAGGCCCCTCTTGGGGAAAGAGAGTGCCTTTGTGGTTACAGCGAGAAAAGACAGACCCATGATCCTCTAGGAAACTCTATGTAAAATACCCAAATACCCATTGGTTTCTCACCCTTTCACACCCACCTCTGTACCCCCATAAAAGAGACCCCTCTACCCCGAGTCGGCAGAGGATCCGTCTCTGGTCACCCCTTCGAGGAAGATGGAAGAACAAAGCTGCTTCTTCGGAACCACCAGAAGGACCTCTCCTCTCTCTCTCCGGGCCTGGCCATGGGGGTTTGCCTTGCAGAGCAGAGCTGAAATCACTTGCTGAATCACTAAGAGCTGATAGCTTCGATCCCCTATAGACAAACTGCAACTTCCTGGGTCACTGTGTTATGTAGCACAGCAATAACCCAGTGTCAAGGTGAAGGCAGCAGTCCTTTAGGATATATCTATATTCCCAGATATATCTATATTCCTTTAGGATATATCTGTGCTGCTGTTGAAATCATACCTGTAGTCATAGCTCTGCCTGAAGAAAATATATAATCCCTATGGAAAAGATACATCTTCCTTTAACCTGAGCAAACCTATATTTATGCTACTGGCTTTAGTAAATTACTCTGGAGCAGCACAGGTTTGTGTAAGACCAGTATTTGGCTTGGTAGGCATAAATCCCTCTGGTTAGAAGGGCACTGGCTTCCACCAGCATGTCTTCAAGTACTTTGCAATAATGAGAACAAGACGTGGTACATTTCTCCAGTCTTGCACCACCTGAATATTACATATATTTTTTTTTTTTTTTAGCTTGAAATGTGTGTGCTTTTGCACAGTCTGACATCCTAGGGTGCTTTGGCATGTGTGGGCATTCTATCTGTCTTCCTGACAGAGGCTCACAAATTTTGACCCAGTCTAATCACTGCAAAAGAAAAAGGAGGGAACTATAACTTGCACACAAATTCTTATCTAAAATACCTCCTCTCTATTTCAAATTTATTCTGCAGGTTATCAATGGGACACCTGGAACTACCATATGAAATGCACAGGAAGGTTCTTCAAAATAATTCTTCTCTTTTCAGGGTATGGAAATCTGTTCTGTGGCAAGGAGGGAAGAATTTGGAGGGATCTAGCTGGCAGGATGTTTTTATAGGATGTTTTATGTTTGGCAAAAAGTATCCATGTTAGTGTGAGTAATGCCATGAAACTTCTCCCCTGCATCCCATTTCTCAAATGCTGGAGATCCTGATATCTCAGCATGCTCAGTACAGTGCGCACACACCTACTGCAAACAAATCAGAAAGATTTTTTATAACTTTCTGAGGTATTACTCAGTACGTTCTTACTTGTGTCTTGGATGGAATTTTTAGTGGTTTTCAAGGTTCTTCAGACTGTTAATAATACTGCTCAGGGCCTCAGGGAATGAACAAGATGGTCTAACAGGTTGTTTCCATCTCTTATTTCTATGTCTCTTTGATTTAAGGATTTTCTGCCTTTATTGGCTATTGCTTCTCTTGGCCACTTTACACACTGTGTAGTGATTTTACCAATCATGGGGAATGGCAGAGGCTACATGAACTCCCCTGTTGCCATAGAAACACAATAGCATCTAGCTGGCTCTAACCTCACTCTCCTATACTAGCTCCCATGGGAAGCAGAAATTCTGGCCTCAAAATGTAATCAATTTGATGTTAAGTTTTAGAAGAGATTTTCTTTTTGTTGCCTGGGTCTCCTGATGGATGTTTTCATGCAGACTTAATTACTTACACTACTAATACTTTACTAAAATTACAGTAACTAATTATTAGCACAAGTCACGCTGTTGTTTCCAGAGCCATCATAACTCCTATTGTATGTGTGCTCTAAAGACTAAGAGTGTTCATGTTCAGTCAGCAAGTGATGCAGCCACAGAGGGAAACTTCCAGCATAACATGTGTGATATAAACCCAGAGAGATGTTTGGAGATGTGTGAGGCTGGTGGGTCCTGCACTGGTATGTGCACCCCAGCCAGTCCCTGCCACAGCACTGCTGGTCCTCTTACACTGGATTAGGTTTCTGGGTCTGCAGCTGTAGGCGCTTCCCAGTCCCCTGCAAATCCTGTTGAGTGCACAGTACTGTGGCCTCATATTTGGAGACATCTCACTCAAAACTGATTTTCCTCTTATACTGATGGTTTTCAGGTTTCTGTACATTTTATGGGAAAGTACTGGCTATTTCATTGGCTGCAGCCTGACACGGGCCCAGCGTGAGTCTCCTGACATGATTCCATGATCACTTTAGCCTCTAGAATTCTGTTGCTTTCTCCTCTTACTCCCATTTACACGTGACAACATCTTCAGTTGTCAAGGGTAGAAAAGCACCTTTGTAGCATGAGTTCTGTGGTGCGCTGTTCCTGTGGTGCTTGTCTCAGGTAGAATGACTTTATCTTTGGGTGCATAGAGAACAATAATTTCAGGCAATCTTTAATAATTTGCATCTTCCAGGAGTTCCTGGGAACCAGAACTTTTTGTTGTATTCAGTTGATGTGAGTTGTGACCTTGGGTCAGTTTACTGACATTGCACATCCAGATGAACACATACTCTGGCATCAAAGGGCAAGGCTGGAGCTGGGATACTTTAAACAGAGTGGAAAGAAACCATGCAACTGTTGTTTTAAATTGCCATTACTGATTAAAAAGAAATAGCAAAGGTTTCTGCTGAGCGAGCTCTGCATCATAAAGACTGAGTCGAATCAGGCCCATGGCAGATAGTGTGCTAGGAAAGGCAAGATAGTGGAATAACCTGCTTCTCCCAGTTGCTCTTCTCCAGTGACTGCTGCTGCCAGAGAAGGCTGGAGAAGAAAAAAATTATGAAGTATTTGCAACATGAATAGCTTCTGGCAAGCAAATGCCGTTTCTCTGTGTACTTGTAGGTCACATCAGACCTTACATCTCCTTTCTTGTCCTGGTCTATGGGTATGGGAAGCCTTTACTAATTTTACCTAGGAGTTGGCTTTTACAGAAGTTGCTTAAACTCACTGTGAGAACAGTGGTAAACTTACCTCTAGTAAAATAAAGGAATTCTGTGAGGAATAGCCCTCTAAGAGTGTTTTATACTGCAAAAGTTTTGTCTTGCCAGGACTGGATTAGGAAATTACAGATGCGCCTGTAGGACCCCTATTTCCTGTGCTTCCATGGTTAGATCAGGCTGTAACCTTTCAATACAAAAGTTGTAATTGGTGTGTGTCTCTAAAACTTAAGGAGACAATCTTAGCATGTACATTGAATATAACCAGTTGTGCGTAAGGACAGGGACAGCTGTGTTTGACAAGAGTCTAAAGAGATAACTTTGACACAGTAAGAACTCCAATGGGTGTTTACTTCAAGACCAGGAGATCCCAGAGGTTACCTGTGCCTCTGGGATGGAGCTGTGCACAGCCAGTGAGGACAATGCTGATGGCTTGGACATGATCAGAAGCCAACTGATTGTGCTGCTGAGATTGCTGGGAACACGCTGCTGTGTCTGGGAATTGCCCAGATTCCCAGGGCCCCACCATGACGTAAGAGCACTGAGCTTTGCTCATAGTCTCATTCCTGTAACAGAAATTTACATGTTTTCCTTTTGTAAAACAGCAAAAGCATTGATGTCCTTTGTGTTGTTAAACTGAGTTTGCCCCTGTAAAATCCTTATGCCATTTTGGAGCTGGCAGTTCGTTTTCCCATTCTGTACTTTTATGTTTCTTGGAGAGCTCCTGTAACTTTACTCTTCCCTTCTCTCTCCTGGTGATGTGTTTCTAATCTGTACCAGCCCATATAAAAGCCTAGAGCAGAGAAACACTTTCTGTTCTCTTTCTGTAAACTGGTAAATCTCTTCCTGAGCCTTCATAACCCTTTGGAAGCACACAAAGTACATTTCATAATTTCCAGGTACAGTGCATGAAAATTCTGCTAAGTAAACACTATAAAATAGGTTTTGAGAAAATATTAGTCACCATTATGCAATTCTAAAACCAAAACCACAAAGAGAGTGCCAGTATATTTTGTTTTATTGGTTGTGACTGCAAATACTATGCACACAAAGGAAACCTTTGAAAACCAACCAGCCTATGTTTGTATACATATTACTTTTACAAGGTAATTTGCCTAGTAATCTTAGCATTAATTTTTTCATCTGGTACACACTGCTGATACACCAGACAGTTTTCTGTAACACATCTGAAAAATTGCATGCAGAGATATTTTTTTTCTCATCTTATTCTTAATTTTCTAAAAATAAATTTACCTGCTTTTATTTTTTGTCTTTGCTATTAAATGTAGCGAAGATAATATTTTCATACAGTGTCTTTTGACTTCAAAGTTTTCAAAGTAAATAGAAGCAATGTGCACTCTATTAGAAAAAAAAGTACAAAGTACCTAAATCCTAATTTTTCAGGCCTGCCAGAGCTGCATCTGTTTAAACATGTTACTTATATGCATGTGTACAGTACAGGAAGCTGGACTGCTTTCCAGAACTGCCTGGAGTTGTATCTTTTTTATTCTTTTCTTTCTCAAAACAATTTTAAATCTACAAAAAAGGTCAGGGGAGGTCATGATTCCTGACCCAAAGCTGAACTGAGCTTGCCTATACCGCCTGTTTGATGATCTGACCAGGGTCACTGAACTGGGGGTTATTACTGGCTCCCTGTGTCTGTGAGGCACAGCCTATCCCAAACAATTTTTAAATTACCACTGGCATGAGACTGTCAGGAAGGATAGTAGCTGGGAATGTCTAGACACTGCCGCCAAGACAAGCTCCCCTATAGCGGAGCCACTGTGTGCCGAGGGGGTCAGGAAGAGGGGCCGGGAAGCTGCCCCGGAGCCCCGGGCTGAAAGACAAAACTCCCATCACGTGCCCTGCAATTTGCTCCAGGGGCTTAGCCAAAGAATTTAAGATAAGGAAATCTATAGGCATTACAACTGGGAGAATTTTTAACTGCTTTATTGCTTTCCATAGATTCTAAAGCCAGTTGTCTGCTTTTATGAGCTCTTTAAATCACATATAGGTTTCTGTTGGCTTCAGTCACACTAAACTGTCTCTGAATTTATACTGGCTCTTCTTGACTTTATTCTTTAGAAATTAACATTGAGGTATGACTTTAAGGTTTTATCAATGAATTCTCATCCTTCTGCAAAGCTGCAGCACCTTCCAGTGCTGGCCAATTGTTCTTTATGGTGTGTAAGGCACAGACAAGGCCACGGGGGTCTTTAAATTGTGTCTTTTTCTGATTCATCACTCTGCTTAAGCAGAACTGTGAGGGAAAAATGAGATTAAATACATCTTCTACTCTTTCCAGCTCAATTAATTTCACTTTTTAGGAAATTTCATTCAGAATGTGCTGGCAAATTATTTAATAATGATATATCAAAATTTATTAGTATCATCATTCACTCATTAATAATCAACCTATTATTTACAATAAAAATAAAATCATTTTGAATTTTATACTTAAGGATATTTTTAACAGAAAAGTGCCCTTATCAATCAGGTTAGATTGATGGTGGGCACAGCAGTGTTGCAGCCCCAGCTACTCGCTGGGCACTGTTCTGGCAGTCTGCAGGCACCACACTGGCAGAGAGGAGCAGCCCCTGCCCCTGAGCAGGAGCTGGCAGTCAGGTGTGCATGGGATGTGGGAGGCTGGACATAAAAGCATCTCACAAAATCCTGAGTGTTTCTCTGAAGACAGAATGGGGATTATTTCGCTAAGGAAAAGAAAAGCTGTGTGAAAACTGGAGTGCTTTCCCTTATGTCCCTCGTTAAGATACACCATTCTCCAAAGGGGCAGCTTTCCTGCTTTTCCCCTTGGCCACGCTATCTTACTGTTTCACAGTATCTTTGGGCTAATCTAAATGTCAGTGGGAAAAACTTTCCATAAGCCCACACTTCCCTTCTGTTTGTAGTGTGAAAGGTGTGATGTGTCACACAGCAGACCTTCAGCTCCTTAGTCCCTCAGGCCATTGATAAGCACATGATAGGCTGGCACAAACAAGGACACCTCACAGCAGAGCAGGACCTTTGGTGAGTACACCTGACCTGCCAGAGAGCTCACTCATTCACTCACTGCTTGCTCTCTCACTGAGCAGAAAACAGGCTCGTATAGTCAAAGATAAATTTGCAGCATAAATTAATTTACATTTTGGTTGTTAGCTTGTGTGCAATTTAATAACAAAAGGAAAAAACATCCAAAGAGATGATACTACACTTGCTATATATAAACTCTTCTAAAAGTCAGTGGCACTAGGGAAATGACAGTCCTTACCTTACTCCCTGCAGAAATCTTTTAGTGAAGCTATTATCACATCTGTGCCTTAGACTGAGGGTTGCAGATGGACTTAGGGAAAGAAAGGAAAGATTCCTTCGCTTATGCACTGCAGCCTGTTAGCCCATCCAGAATGTCACTGGGGCACACTTCTGGGAGGCAGATTACAGGTGCTAAGCTTGTCATAACCCTCAGAGACCACAGGCAAACCACTGCTTTTGTGGTTGGATCTCTACAGACAGGACTGAGATGCAGCTGAGATGTGAATGCTCTTACTGGATTTTCCTGCTGTCACCTGTGCTTGGGGCAACACTAGCCCAAGGAATACAGCCTACTCAGCCTGCTGATGTCCGGGGAAAAGAGAGTTGCCACACTAAGCTTGACAACAATTTTTGCCTCTTCCTTTTGCTAAACTACACTGGAAAATTAATGCACATAGAGTAACACACTTCACATTCTCCACATAAAAGGAGCTCCTTCTAAGGACACATTTTTTTCTTTTTTTCATGTTTCTCCATTAGCTTATTCCATTTTTTAAATGCCTGTTAGTTGACTAGGAAAAAGATACTTTTGTGACTTCAAATGGGAGTTAATCAAGAACAGTTGAAGCAAGTTATTTTACACTAGCTGCCTTCAGGAGCTGGCCTTCATCTGCTGGGATTTTCAGCCCAGGTAGGACGACAGGTTAGTGCATCTTGCATTACTTTTTCTTACATCCTGTAATAATTGTATAAACAATCTTTCCAAAGTTGGATCTGCCTGTTAATAATCCTATTTTAAGCTAAGCCTCTTTCTCATGAGCTCACATACAGTTTTTTGGGGCAACAGATCCTGTTTCTGAGGATGCAAGAAAAATCAATCTGTTCTCCTTAATGCAAATGTTTGCAAAGAAATATATTGCTCATCCATGACCTGCCTATTACTGCTTCAATCTGTTAAGCTTGGGATGTAAGTGCATGTGCAATAAGGAGCCTTGTGATAGCTTTCCCTGCCCATCCTGGCAGCTTCTCTCTGGTGCATCTGATCTGTATTGGCCCAGGTGTATTGGCAGCTCACACTGCTCACCCGGTGCCATCTCAGGCAGTCCTGAGTGGCATGGATAAACAAATAACAGACTATAGCTGGACAGTTTGGCCCCAAATGCTTTTAGAGACTGAGGGGGTGAGCCACTGAGTATGGGAAGGGGCAGGATTTAACTTGTACTGATGTAGAGGAAAATTCATTGAGCAAAGCAGCTCAGAATGAAATGAGACAAGAGCCCAGCCAAGGGCAAAGATTCTCCTGGGGCATTACCTGAGAGTGATATGAGTTATGTAATCTGAGACAGTACTAGTTTTGCTGAATGTGATATCTGCATATGGCATAAAAATGCATTTCTACAGAAGATGATATAAACGTTTGTGAGCAGAAAAGAGGGTCTCTTCTCTGAGGCATGGGATGTAGTTTTGATGCCTATTATTTAAGAATGCTTCTCTGAATACTCCAACTTGAAAAAAGCTGTTGAATGTTAAAAAGCAGCAGCTGAATGTCTAATTCAAAAGAGAAAATCTAGAATGAGAAAAAGGAATCCTACTAGTCATCATGGAACACAAAGGGAGAACACACAATAGAGTGCTTTCCAGAAATCAGTCAGTGAAATATCCCAGTATCTCTGGACTTTGCTCACTGTATCATTGTGGCTCTCTTTACCTCTTGTGCTTCTTGCAACTATCTGCTATAGACCCCCCTAGCTCTTAAGTATTTAAAAATACTGTAAAGAAAAGTTGGTAGCACTTTTAAACTAAAAAAATTGAAATAAATAGTTCAAACAATTTCTCTCCCAATGTACATTGGAGTTAGAGAAGCCCAAGAAATAAAATTATTGCTGTTACACTCATCATTTTCATGTAGTTGATGAACACAGGAGAAGGCACAGCCTCCCTCCCTGGGACCCCCCACCAGCCGTTCTCTGGGACCGTGTGAAGCTGCCCCAGACACAGGAAAAGGAGCCACCACTGGTCCTGCTTGAGCTGGCCATTTTTATTTACCTATGGCAAACAGCTCAAAACTCAAAAGTAAGGCAAATTACCTGTGGAGCTAAGTTAAAGTTCCTGTTAGTTGTCTTCTTCATTTGCAAAGCACCCTATCTCTGTGCAGTAGGTGATACAAGGACACTTGTGATGACCCATCCTCGAGCACTGCCCTGCCCTGCTTGGGAAGCAGTGGCATTGACTTTCTGCCTTTCCTGCTGGCTCTTGTAGTCTCTTTTGGTTTTTTATTTTTTATCTCCCTGGTTCTCCACATTCTTTTTCATACAGAGGTTTCTTGTGTCTCTGCATGTATGAATAATATACTTGGTGGAATGTATGTGTGCATGTTCTCTCTCCTCAGAGGGACTGTCTTGCCCTGATTTGTGTCATCTCCTGGGCAAATATTTCAGGGTTATGTACAGTTTAGAAATTCATTTTGGAAGCTTCAAAATTACTGTAGTAAGTAGGGAAAAATATAGCAAGTAGAGAAAAAGAGCATTTCTCTATAAATTTCTCTGTTATGGGAGCACCACAGTTTTAGTGATGAAATAATACTCTAAAAGAAGAGAAACTTGCAGGTTGTGTTAAGAGAATTTTAAAAATAAAAAGAAATTCTTATAAGAAACCCACAGAATAAAATTAAAATACCAAATTGGGTAAGAACTATTTTCTTTTAAAATATAAATTTGGAAGGATTTCCACAGTTACATCTTATATTTTGTACTTAAAGTCACTTGTGTGCTTAACTACAGGGCAAGCCTTCAAAAAACAAGTTTTTTTATTTAGTCTGAAAACGTTTAGTGAAAAATATTAAAAAATTGACACACTTTCTTTATGCCGAATTGTTCTAATATAAGCCAACTGATTCTAAGCTGCAGCATTTTATTTATTGCTTTCATGTTTTTTTTTCTAATTTTCTGATGTCTTGATTACTATAAGCTCACAGCAAACCCAAGCTGGATGTGAGCATGTGCATAACACGTCCCTCTACATGGGATGCAAAATAAATAAATTTTTTTGACTTAGCATGTCATCTGCAAAGCATTTTCAGTGCAGTGATCGTTCAAAAATAGGGTCTTTTCATGTAAGCAGAGTACTGTACCTTACAGCACTGCCATAGTGTTGTTTCACACAATTTTGTAGGATTCCTGTATTCTGCTTTTGACCTTTTAAATTATTTCAGTGTATGATGATAGTTACCTTTTATGAAAAGCTTCAAATAACTAATTTTCATTCTTGAAATCATTAGAGCAATTTCTATTATGATACAGATCATTAAGAAAGGCCAGCAGTTATGAATCTACCACAAATACTCTGTACTGAGTGTGATTTAAGGAACATAAGTTTATTAATAGCATGTTTAATAAAAAGAGCCTCTGGGTTCTTCCTGTGCATGACTATCAAATCTATTTGTACTTAGGATGATAAGACAAGATGTGGTTCCAAGTGTAATACACATTTCAATAGAATTTGTGATTACTGACCTTCATAGTCAGCTGCAATTTTTTTTAAGTTTAACTTGTATGATGTATTTTAAAACAAGAACATGGAAAGAATCTTGTTAGATCACATGTGGACTAAAAGCTTTGAAATTACAAAATTCCCCTAAATTCTGAGGGATGGCAGGCATCAGCCTCTTGCTCTCTTAACCCCCTCCAAACTTTGATTATAGAGACTGATTTTGGCACGTAACAGGAATGTAACTGGAAAAATAATTGAAAAAGCCTACAAAACTGGAAGCACAACTTTGACACCGAGTTGTTCAAGAGCAAGAATTTTTTATATAATGTGAGGGCAGTAAATCAAGGGATTTTGTCACGGTTCCTCATCATGTTGATACTCCAAACAGGAGCACCCAGATTGCCTGATACAGAAAAAATATTTTTTAAAAAGACTTCTTTCTTTTAACTTTCCATCACTAATAAGTTGTGATTGTGGATTTCAACCTGTAAAACTCATCCTAAACTACACTGTATTTATTGGAGAATATTTTAATCCCTGAGAAGATGAATTTGACTAAATTTGTGTTTTCTAAATTATGATACAACCAAAAAACACTTTGAGAAGATCAATGACATTCAAAAGGAGAAATGATGGAACTAAGTGTGATATTCTTCCCTTTAAAACAGTGTTTTTCTCTTTTCACTCATCTCTTTAGGATACATTCAAATGTAGCTTGAATTACAGCAGTTTCTATGGAGGATTACTTCCCATTAGCTAATAAAGAGTAAAGTACAGCAAATAAAATATTTTTTTAATTTATCTCTTATCAATGCTGTAGTTTAGTAGATAAATTGGCATTCTGATTAGAGAGTTTTCAGAGCATGTAGTTTCTAAATTTCAGCGTACTAACACATCTAAAGAGCATATTTAATTTAAAAAAAAAAGAAATGAATCTCATATATTAATTTATTGTGGTGGTGCAGCAGCAATAATAATACAGACACAGTTTCAGCCCTGAAGACTTTTACAGCTTTGTTTTTCATTAGGCTTTTGAATCCCAAACAAAGTATGTAAAGCAAATATTTTGTCTCATTATTCAATCAGAATTTAATTTTTAATATTTATTCTTATTGAATCAGATTCTTCAAAGTCTGTAATAAGCCAATTCTTTGTTGTTATTTTTAACATGAGTGAACTTAATTTCTCAGCGTGCAAAGGAGCTTAGGATAAGTAGTTTTGAAGTTAAATAGAAAACCCAGGGAGCAATATTTATGAAGTAATGTGGCCAAATGCATTTAAAATGCAGAATATTTGTGACTTCGCTAGCCAGTAAATCCTTTTCTATTCTCTGCTTCACTACAGCAGCTGGTGATTTTTCAGTTTCCAGGTACAGTATCAGCAGCATAGCCTTTCTTTTGTGACAAAGGAATATAAGTTGCCTTGGAGATTTTTAATTAACTCTTCTCCTGTAGCTCCGCCTGCTTATCATTTCTACAGTTATTTAAGCTTCATATCAGATTTTGGATATTGTTCTTCAGAAATGTCTTCTTAATCTACACAAATTAGCATTTCAGCAAAACAATGTTTCCATAATGGATCATTCATTACACTTTTCTTAAAGGTGTAGTTAGTATTTACACCTATTAATTCAGCCTTGAAAAACAGATGAATCCTCAAGAGGGGAACATGTGTGGATTTTGCAACTGAAAGAAACTATTCTGCACAAAAGAAGTGATGGTGATTACTTTCCTAACCTTAATCAGACTAAGATAATTCTTAATTACTTTTATGATTTGTTCTTATCATTAAATAAAGGTGAATAGATTATTCTTTAATAAATTGTGATTCCTCCGACTGATTTGTTATTTAATGCAGTATTATTCATTTAACAAATAAATTTACCTTGCAAAATATCCCTAGCTTGCTCACTGCCATTTTGGAATGGCTAGTTGTCTCAACCAAGTGGGTGAAGATATACATATACATTTCTATGTGTGAAAATAAAAGAGAATGAAGTTGGAAGAGGCAGGAAGTTGTTTATGACAGTCACATCCCCTGATGTCACAATTTTTTTCTCTATACTGCTCTTTTAAAAAGTCTGGAATTTACTGTCATCATTGCTGTTAATGCTATTGAGCTAGCAGCTGGGCTTTAGGGGCTTTTTTTTTTTCCTAGACGAATTATAAATGTCATAAATGCTCCCAAGAATACAGAATCAGAAGTCTTTTCTATCCTGAAAATGGAGGTAGGAGTTTGAGCAGATATGATTTACAGACAGGGGGCTAAGGCTATAAGCTAGAGGGAGCTCCACCACAACGAAATGCAAAGGTTCAGTTTCATTTATCAATGTGCTTCCCCGGCTTTGTCTGCTCGCGAACATAAAAGACCCGGTTTTATTGCAGATATTATCTACACCATTCTATGATATGAATGTTATTGTCTAAACTGTTGCTGAGACATAAAACAGCTGAAACCCCCTACCAACACCATATTTATGCCAAACCTTTTGATAAATATACAGGTCTTTTTGTTCACCTTCACTGTCTTTGTCTTCATCTTACCACTCAGCCATTTTTAATGAAAATGCATCCTCTATGAATCCCGAGCACAGAAATGCACCAAAAGCCAATCTTATAGCCATAATTGTGCAAGATAATGTGCTGCAGTTGGACAAGAATTCTGGGCCAGCCCAAAGCCCTGCATCTGCAGATAAAACTATCTCCCCATTTCAGTTATTTCATAGTGCTCTTTCCAAAGTAATCCACACCACAAATTTATCCCAGTGACAATCTGGTTTATTCCACAACTGGGCCTGAAGAGGGATCAGTGAAGGGAGGTTGTAATGATCTGCTTTGAAAGGACATAGTTATTGTAACTGGAACATCAATAATATTTTATAATTTATGCTTCTATTGAGCATCTCAGAGACACACTGATCTATTCACAGTTCCAATAATTCTCTAGGAATCCAGTTACCTCTTCTGTAGCATTGGCTAAAGGACAGTGTTTGTCCACTATTATTTTTAAATGCCTTTTCAGTGCAAGAATAATTGTTAGTTAATTTGCATCTCTGACACACCTTTGAGCATTGAAATTTTGGAGTCTACATTTGAGGTTCTTCTTTCTTACCTCTTGGTCCTCAATCTCAACAGATGATATTGCACTAGCCATAGAGATAATAAGAAAGCATCTAATATCTTCTTATTGATTTTTGTTAATAAAATGCCACTTCAGAGAGAAAGCAACAACTGAAACCATTAAGTCTGAGTCATGGCTGTGTTAATGAATTTCATTTTTGTATATATATGGTATCTAATTCATAGTGAATAATTTATTAAATAAATGCGTCCTCTTTCCTGTTTGTAGAATATCCACAAGCAAATTATGACCTTTTCCCACTTTTTAGAAATAATATTACTGTTTTCCTCGATCAATTTTAACAATTTTCAAAAATAATTGACCAACTCCAAAACTTTATATGTGATTGATCAAGTTTCTTCTCCTTCAGCACAACTGACTGCATCTGTAGGGCACGGTGTTCTCCTAGCAGAGAACAGGTATCAGCTTTCCAAGCAATCTTACCACTAATGTTCTCCCAGTAAAAATTTAAAATGGAATTTCTGAATATGCTGTGAAGAATACTTCAACATTTGCTGTGTAAGAGCATTCCTGAGCATAAAACCTGGTAGACTTGACCTCACTTGTGGGAAAAGGCCAGAACAAGGCTTAGAACTGGGTCTGGGGTTGGTCATCTGAGACTCAAGAGGAGGGATTTGAACCTTTGCTTCCGCCAAGACTGAGAGCCTGGCATTCACACAGCTCATGAGTTTTCCTTGAAGCTAGGAATCAAGTAACTACAACCCTAAAACAACACGTAGCTAATAGTCTTACCTATGATACATTTTGTACATTTAATGTTTCTTTTCTGACTTCTGAAGAATTTTTTTTTTTAATGAGACAGAATGCCTTTTGCTCCCATATTTATGGGAGATATGGACTTATTTCTGCTCATTTTATAAGTTATGGCACATTTACTGAGTTATTCATATATTTGTGCAGCATTCTTTATGCCTCTGTGCTTTAAAAAAGAAGTCTGAGTTTTCTGCTCACAGGTGAGCCTTCCAGGATGCTGAGAGGGGCAGCTCTGCTTCTGGCCCAGGGGAGGGAATAGAAGTTTATTTAGCAAACATGTTGGCAACTCAGGACCCATTTTTTAGGCTGTCTGCATATGGGCTAGACCTTACCTCATGAGGCTTTAGGGAAAGTTGTCTGCTTCATTGGACTTAGAGCAGATCCTGGGTGAATGACAGATCAGCCTCAATAAGTATGCCAGAAATATTTATCACTCTAAGAACTCTACCTGCAGAACTGGCATTAAATAGTAGGTCAGGGTGCTTGTTTCCAGCAAAACTCCTGAATTTACTTCTTAAAGGATTTTAATTTCTGTAACACAACCCAAAAATACTTAATAATCTGTAAATATCCTCAGACATTGCACAAGAAAAAAGACCTCTTTTGAAAAGGACCTTTTTTCTTTTCCTTTCTCAACCTGGAATAAACTTTCCAATGCAGATGTTCTAAGAAAAATATGTTTTAGTCATAAGTGGCAAAACAAAACTGTCGCCTATAGTCTGGGATGCCAGTAGAAATGTTTACCAACATCTGTCTTTAGACTATGCAATCATTCTCTTATGTTTCCTTAAAAATATAATAAAAAGGCAGAATGTGATTTCTCATTTCTGAGCCTCTGGTATCACTAAAGCTTTTTATTTGATAAATTCTCCCTTGAAATTTTTTTTTTACTTAATTTGCTATCTAATATTAAATAATGCAATATTAACAAGTTCTTGATGGTTTTATGGACAAATGCAAACAGCAATTCTTGGACTTGCTCCAAAACCCAGCTGCCAGCCATCACCCCTGTGTCACAGCAGCAAGAGGCTGGGGTAGTGATATGGTCAGAAAGGATTTCCAAATGGTAATTTTACAGGCAGCTGTTTGCCAGTCCTCAGTTTGCTTTCTGAGTTTGCTGAAAAGTCCTGCTCAACATCTTTTTGAAGATTTTAACCAGTGTTTGCTTCTTTGCCATATGGGATCACCCTCAGATGCAACCATGGGATGCAGCCCCAGTGCAGGTTCAGCTGCACCGCACTGCACAGGTTGCCATAGTGACAGACAGGAGAGACATTACTTCAGAAACGTTGCTTTATTGCAGCTAAAGTGTATTTTGAAACAGGATCACATTTCAAGTCACTCCCTGTGTTTCATATAGGACCAAGCAGAATTATTGGCTTCTACAAATAAGAATTAAGTTTGAACCTGCCCATTCCCCAGCAGACACTCGGCAGACGTCATGATGCACTGCATGTGCTTTCCATTCCTTTTGGGTAAAAGAGGCCAGAACACCCCTCCCTTCTCTCTCAGTATATGCACAAACATACTTTGCCTCACTGCTGCCTTCAGAACTGCCCCTTCTGCTTCCAAACAGGCCCACAAATACCATGTTGCTGCCGGCTCTGATGCACTGTGTCTTTTTTTAATAAAGAGTATCTTACTTTGGATTCTTATGATTTTGTTCACATTAATGCAGAAGAGACATCAGGGGAGATTTCTGAAGGATTCCTGACTGTGTTATGTCCTGTCAAATGAACCAAATAAGGAGCATTCTGCAGGCACAGCACTGCCTGGCCAGCCTGGGCTGAGATGTCTCTCAGATCGGAGATAGCATTCCCCTTGGAAACACCAAGCCTATGGAGATTCAAGCTGCAAAATTCATCAGCCATCCTCTCCCCTGCAATGCCACCTCCATCCCACAGCTGGGGCAGGCCCAGAGCTATCAGCATCCCCCTTCTCCAATGATTAAACCATTCCCACTATTTTCCCTAATAAACAGGATGAAAGGGTGTGCTGGTGAGGGAAGGAGCTTGGGCAGAGTTTAGAAACAGGTGAGTTTGCAGTTTGCAGGAGCAATGTTCAGGCCTGAGAGCCTTCCAGCCACAGGGCTCTCCTTCTCACAAACAGAGGTGATGGGTTGCTGGAGCCTCGGTAGGTGCATGGCTGGCACCAGGACAGTGCCGACTGAATTCTTAACTTAGGAATGATGCAGGACAGAATGATCTTACTACTTTTTGAAATAGAGTTTCGATCTATGCCTTGGATTTTACAGCTTGTTCTTTTACATCCTTTCCCTTTCTGTAACTTATAGACAGGAATTGTTTTTTCTGCAGTAGATTGCTACAAAGGTCAGAGACATGATTGAAATGCTGTGCTCTTCTTGTGCATCTACTTATAGTTATGCTCGTATCATATACTAACAGAATAGTCACAAAGTCAAATATTGATTTCAAGCCTGTCCAGCACACTCCTTCCAAGACACACAGCCCAAGTCAGATTCTTCATAAGAGAATAAATAACATACTGTTCCACCAGCTCCTTCCTTCCTGGCTCTGTGACCCTTTGTTCCCTGGGCTGGGAACTATCAGGAAGATTAGATTTCTTGTTTTACTTCTTGCTCATTCTTTGTCTTTCTACCTAAGCAGACATGGCTCTATTTCCATTTATTTTGCGCAGATCTCAGCGACCAAGACAAGTAACAAGCACAGACATTGGATGACTTCTTGTCTTGCTTAACTTTATTTTCCTGTCCATCAGTCAGCAACTGGAAAAAGAAGTGGATTAAAGTGTAATGCTCCAGGTTTGTTATGATGCTAAAGAACAGTAAAAATAATTAATATGGGGAAAGCATCCCTATTTTCTCATCTGGAAAAAATTGAATCTCTCTTTTATTGAAACTTCAAAAATAAGCGTGGACCTCTGGCAGAGGCCTCAGCTTCAGTTTGCCACAGCGACAGTGGTCACAATGGGATGTGCCTATAGGTGAAAACCTTTGGATCCTCTAAAGGGGATGCACGATTTGAACCATTCTGTGAATGAGAAGGACACAGAACCAATAAGCAGAGTCAGCTGCAGCTTGCAGCTAAGTCTGGGGAAGAAAATCTGCGTCAGGAGGAGTTACAGCATTGGCCTGCCACAGAGGGCCAAGGGTTTGGCATCAGAAGAGGTGAGCCCAGCTGAGGATCTAACTACTGAGCTTGATTTAAACTGTGCCCTGTCTTTTCTCAGGTGTGGGAAATGGGATGAAAGGAAGCAAAATATGACAGACTTTATGTCTGGCTATTTTGTACACGCTCATGCAAACACTGTCTTTTCTTTCCTTATATTCCTGCATGAAACCACACACTTGTGGTTTGCTTTGTAATTAGTTTTGGTGCTGAGAGAAGACAAGAGAACTTCTTGTTAGATGGATTAAAGGGATCTGTGCTCTACACCACTTGAGTGACAAGAACCATGTCAAACCAGTCTGCTGTCAAGTGAAAAAAAGTGACAGCACAGTCTGAAAGAGACGAGTTCTCCCACTTAACGAGTGGCAAGAGGCAGGCATGAACTAGCCTTGTTAGAGAGCAGCCACAGGTGACTGGGTCAAAACAACTGGGACAGAGATGAAAACACACAGCGTGATTCCCCCTTAGCTTAGCTGAAGCTCTCCTGCTGAGACTTGTGTCTTCCTACCAAGGGAGCTAGAAAACGCCTTCAGGTCAAGGAGGGGGAAGGGGAGGAGCCTGGAACCAACTCTGCACAAGTATTTCCTAGGTTGCAGCCATCACTTTATAACTGTATTTACATGCAATATGCAATAACGATAACTCTTGTTGAGTAAAAGAGGATGGAAAGTAAAATAAAGCTCTCTGTGCCTCTGGCACAGTGTCAGTGTGGCTGAAATCCAGTCTTTGAGTCATCTGAAGCCAGACTCCGAGTCAGGAGAGTGAGGGAGAGATTCCCTTTTTGTTTCGGTTCCCAAGAGCTCTGCTGACATCAAACATCAGTGCAGCAGGTAGCACAGGAGTGCTGTGGAGAGGCTTGTGCTTCTCAGTTCCTCTCAAGTTCCCACGACCGAACAGCTCAGTGATGGTCTACCTGCTGATTGCATTAGGATTATTGGCCAAACTAGTTTGTTCTCAGCTTCACAGGCCCTAACATCCTGCCAGAAATACCACAAATATTCGAGATCCAAATCCTTCAGCTGCTGCAGAAGTAAGCTAGTAGGGAATGAATGCTCCAAATTTGGATTTATAGAATAAGTCTATGCTGGAAATAAAACTTCCTCTCTGAAATTCTACCTTAGCACTGAATTCTGAAATTCTGAAACCTACAAACAAACCAAATCTGCTTTTACTGCCTCTAACCTGTATAAACACATGATGTAATGCAAATTCTACCAAGCATGGCAGCCAGTACCTTGAAATTATATGGCAGAAAACAGCCCATGAGACCATGAAGTTTGAAGTTTGTTTACCAGTTTTCAAGCTCTCACACTCCAGCTCTCACACCTGAACTCTCATGCAAAGCAGATGCCCACAGCAGAGTGTCCTTTCCCTCATGGATGCTCTGTCTGGTCTTCACTGTGGCTCAGGAAGTGTGCCCAGCTCTTCAGGGAGTGCAGTCCCTTGCATTCTCCTCATGCACGTCTGTGATTACTGGCGCACACTGCGATGGCAAATATGCACCTGTAGCTGTAAGAGCATCATAAGTGCTTCAGCTGCAGATGTGTTGTGAATGTGTCTGACCAAGTGGACCAGCAGTGGCTCATTGATGCCTGATGTTCTGCAGATCTTTATCTGTTGTGAATCATCTTGTATCAAGACAGTCAGCATATCAGGGAAGATAATAATAATAATGCTAGCATCATAAAACTGCGGCTTAGATGGTTTCATGTGTGGCTGAAAGATGTGTGCCCCAGCCCTGGTGGAAATGCCATGAAATGTGTAAAGAGTAACAGGGCAGCAAGGGCAGATGAAGTGATCCAGATGCTTTAAAGAAGAATGGGCAACTCTGTAATACTGATGCAGGAGACGAGGAAATAGATAATTTTGTGATGATCAGGAAAATAATGGTATGAAAATAACCAGTGAGGTGATAACAAAACCAGTCATGTGCAGAGTGCAAGGCTCAGCGCTGCAGCTTTTGGATCAATGGCAAGTGTTGAAGTTGAGAATTGTATGCAAAGGTGTCAGGGCATATATAAACCATAAAATCTATTGATTTTAAGTCTCTGATTCCAAAGTGACAATTGTCTTTCTTTTTTTCTTGGTTTTCACCTTACTCTATGACTCTGAAACGTGGACAAGTTAGGACAAAAACATCAGAGGAAACAGAAATCATTAATCAACAATACCTCCAAGCTATTATGCTTATAATTGTCAAGACAAAGATTATGAGTAATGATTTTCTGCAATACATTTTCACAAATAGTTTTTTAAAAAGTTCTTAGAAAAATATCAACTTTTCTGGACAGCACCTTATTTCCTGGCTAAAAGGAATATGAAATTATATTTTAATGGATGGATAAAAATGCAGAAAAGGGATTGAAGATCTAGGAAGAGCTTTTCTATTATCACTTGGAGCTCAACAGGAGCAAGAAATCCTTATGGCACATTGAGAATTACTATCATATATTGGTTACCAAGCACAGAAGGGCTTCTGCAGAGACTTGTCATGTTTTGAAGTAGCCTAAAAGTCAAAAATCAGATTTTTATCTGTTCTGCCTCTCACTGAAGCCTTGGATAAACTGAAATTCATGATGGACAACAGTGACTAGAACTTCTTTTCCTCAAATTACTGGTGCAATGGATTGTCTCCAATTTAAGAACATCTCGCAGATTTTAAGGCCAGGATCTCTGACTGCATGCAGGCATCTGATATTTCCCTGTAGCCTAGGGTATCTGCAATATGATGGTTGAACATTCAATGCTTTGCATACATCCTGCTCTGTTATCTCCTTTTTATCATCTGAAAATAGAACTTCTTATTAAAATTTTTCACACCAGGAATTTTTTTCATTGCATTTGAGATGAAGAAACACCTCAGGAGAAACAGCATCAGCAGGAAAGGTCAGAGTGGTTGCTCTGTAAAACATTTTTAAAAGGTCTTAAAAACAATATTGGGATAGGTTGGACAAAGTTTTCAAAAGTCAAATAACTGGGAAATTGTCAGTCCAATTAAATGATCTTACATTTATACTGTCAGCTGCAATAATACTCAGTTATTAGTATTCTGTGAATTTTAAAGCCTTCCTTTTATACTCCTAAAGCGTAGCACTACTAAGGGAAAGGGACAGCCAAATTGCTGTCTATGGATGCTGCCTGTCCTACCTATCTCACCAGGTGTGCCCAAGGGGCTTGACGCAGGGGCTGGTGTGTGTGGCTGGTCCTACCTGGCCAGCACTGCCACAGGACCTGCTGCTGTGCCCCAGCCCCTTGTTGCCAGAGCAGCCACCTTGGGCACAGGCTGGTAGCAGCCACAGAGACTGGCATGGCTGAGGAAGCTAACAAGGTGACCTTGCTGCTCTACTCAGCCCTGCTGAGGCCACACCTGGAGTGCTGTGTCCAGTTCTGGGCTCCTCAGTACAAGAGAAACAGGGAGCTCTCAGAGCAGATCCAGCGAAGGGCCACAAATTTGATTAAGGGACTGAAGTATCTCTCTTATAAGGAATGGCTGAGGGAGGTAGGCCTGTTCAGCCTGTTCAGAAGAAATGACTGAGAGGGGAACTCAACAATGTCTGAAGGGAGGATGCCAAGAAGATAAATCCAGACTCTTCTTGGTGGTGCTGAACAGTGGCAAGAGCAATGGACAGAAAGTGATGCACAGGAAGTTCCACCAGAACACGAGAAAGAACTTCTCTCTTGGAGGGGTGACTGAGCACTGGAACAGTGACCAGAGAGGTTATGGGGTCTCCCTCACTGGAGATATTCCAGACATATCTGGACAAAATCCTGTACCATGTACTCTAGGATGACCCTGACTGAGTAAGGAGGTTGGACCAGGTGACTCACTGTGGTCCCTTCCAACCTGACCCCTTCTGTGATTCAGTGATTCTCAGGCAGAGCACAGCACACCAATGGCTGTGCCAGTGGGGAGCAGCTGGGTTCCCTCCCCAGGAAAGCCCCTTGCCAGTGGCACCCAACATCTCCTTTTTACTTGTTCCTCTCTGGGAGATGCCACTTCCTCATTCTGTACTGCAGTCACAGATCCCATGTCCTTATCTTGACATTAAAGAAATAGATTTAATTGTCAGTCCTCTTAACCAAGCGTTTAATTCCATTCTGTGGGGACTAAAGACAGTCTTAAATAATTGAGCGGCCAAGAGATTGGTTATTTCTGTTTTCATTGCCCATATTGATTTAAGTGCAGTTAATCCTTCAAATACCCATGTCACACTGGGCCTGATGGCTCTCTTTAGGGCAATATTGTTCCTCTGGCTAGATTATTTGACATCAAGCATTGTAATGTCACAATAAATCCTTCATGTAGGCTGTTCTTTTCAGAGAAATACCAGATGGGGACTTCAGCTCTTACATTAAGCTCTTGGTTTTACTAGTCAGAAGTTGGGCTTGTGAATAATTTTCATTAAAATTTCTTCTGTGCCTCATAAAAACTACCTCTTCAGCAGTGACATTAAATAATCAGAAGCCCAATTAAACAGGCATGTTGACATAAAACAAACCAAGGTGTTCCCCTCACTGGAAATTAAATATAATTGTGTGTAAAATAATCTCATTTGGGATATAACCCAATACAGAACTTGTTGAATGGATTTTACAAACAAAAAAGTGGGAATGGCTGAAGCCAAGATCCAACAGACATGTTTTACAAGTCATTGCAACATTTCTTACTTCTGGTTAAGTCCTAAATCTGTCTGTCTACCTTGAGTTTCATCCAATTAATTGAATGATTCTCTACTTGCTATTCATCAATGGATCCAAGGGAGCACTATAAATATCTGTTCTCTAAAACTTCCCTGGGTTGATGCACTCATCATTGCTTCCTTCTTTACTGTGCTTTTCATCACTGAAGAGCCTTTAGAAAAACTGTGCAATTAGCTGGCAGTGGGAAATGGGAAAGCAGAGTAGTGGATGAATTTCCCTTGAAGCAGAAGGTCTTGCACCTTTGCCTGTGTTATTAATGTGGACAGCTGCTCTATGGAAAACTTTTTAACTTTCTTCTTCTCTGACCTTCCTTCCCTTTGTTAATAATTGCATTGTCTGCTTTTATGGGGTCTTTGGGGTTTTTTTTGTTCACATTTATTATGAGAATGCTTAATGGCCAACTGGTAAAGAACCTGCATAGTGATTCTTTGGCTCTGTCTCCAGAGAAAGTAATTACATACACAACTTATGCTGCTCAGTTAGATGGTGGGTGTCATAGAGGGATGCACAGGACCTCCTGGCACCATCATGGTGGGCAGACACTAGGCTAATGGCATATTAGCAGCACACGATCCCCATCTCCCTGACTAGTGAGTACTAGGGGATCAATTTTATCAAATTCAAGATAAAGTTTTTATTGGAGTTCTTGTTACTCTGCCAAGGGGTCTAAAGTCCTGGCCAATTCAGCCAACATGGCACTCTCCTTTGCTAATTTAAGCCACATCCCAACATTGCTTTGGAAGCAGCAATATCAGGACTTGGGCTCATAGTCTTCAAGTGGTACTGTGGGCACAGGGTCCCTTTAATATCAAGGATCTTCACGCTATCTGCACCAGCAACCTTTATATTAGCCAAGGAAAATAGATTCTTCAGTTATCAATAAGAAATACTTCTTTTATTACTGCTTTCTTACTAACAAGATGTGTATTTGAAATTCCTGAATTTTAAGCTTCGTCTGGATGAATCTGGATCCACCTCATTGGGTAGCCTTTAGTGACAGAAAATATTTTGGGATGGCAGCTAAAAGGACACAGAGTTTATCAGGTGTTCCAGCTCTGCTCATATCATCCCTTTCATAGCATCTCCCCTAATTTAGATCTCCCATTCCTTTTGCCACACAGGTGACAACATTCATTCCACATGCATTAAATGATATTAAAATCTGTTCCCTCTGGGCCCCCTGTTTGTCAGGTCTGCCCTTCTTTCCAAGCAGAAAGATGATGTCCAAGAAAAAAGGTGTATTAGAAAGCCACACAGAAAAGCAAGTTCTGCAAACCCAAAGAGGCATGTGTTTTAGGCTCTGGTTTTCTGGACAAGGACACAAATACTCACTGTGCTTGTGGATTACACCAACGCAGTTTGACTTTCGTTCACTGAGCAGATTGTGTAAAGAACTTATGGCTGTTACTTATCTGCTTGGGGTATTTACAGCATAGCAGCATATGTATTTTCTTTGCTGTTGATTGCCATTCTTCTGTTCTCTTGCCACAGACCTGCCCTAAACTCATTCTGGGTGGCCTCGACTGCTCTGGGATCAGCAGCAAGGCACAGATAAATGTATGGGTCACTTCTGCTGTACATTTGGTCAGGTTTTTTGGTTAATTTTAAGAGGTACGTTACTGTCAAATCCTATCCTGATTGAGTGAGAGTTTACATATTTGATGCATTTTTAAATGACATTTTAAAGAAGTTTTTTTAAGATCTTAATGGAGACAGCCTTTCAAGAATGCAGCTCACAGAGCACGAGAGCATTCCAACAGCATTACTGGCTCCACAGCCACACACCCAATGTGACTCTGCCTCGTTATGCCCAGAGGTGTAAGAATAGCTGTGAACAACTAATAAGAATCAATGCTATTGGAGACATCTGGTTTAGTTTTCATTTTTCAGTGTTATTAGTGCTTATTGGTACAAGGCTCAGGAATGCAGCCAATCCCTTTGAAGTGGAATGTATTGTAAGGCTGGAGGCATTGTGAGCCTTGTTGATGACCCTGTGTGTAACCTTTCATTTAAACATCCGTAATGCACGCAATGAGAAAGGCCTCCTTAAAAGAGAAGACTGTTATACATGAAATCTTGTTGCTGACACTTTAGTATTCAATTTGAATTTTATAATCTCCAAACAAATAACAAATTCTTTAATCATTCAAGATCCTTTAATTTTTAGAAAATCTTTTACTCTGGTCATGTAAAGATATCACTGTTCTTTTAGTTTTTCATATGTAATAAAGGTCCTTAATCTGTGCACAGTACAAGCAACCAGGGAAGATACAGCTCTTTGACATCAACGTAGAAAATAAACGGAGACCAAGTGGAGCTGAAGTCAGCTGCCAGCTGTGTCTTGCTCCCCTCAAAATCTAACCACATGTATCTACAGCAGCCTGGAACAGGACGACAATTTGACTTGTGAATAAATCGATCTGCCTAAACCCTGCAGTTTAGAGTGAGGTTTTTAGAGGCGTTTTGTGTAGCAGAGGGAGGTAGCACAGCCTTAGGAAGCTCCTGTCACAGGTCAGGCTCAGAACAGCAGCACAGTAAGGTCAGAGGGTTCTGTGTGTGCCATGATCTCTGGAGGCTGATTTGAGTAAAGAGACTGTCACAAATGCAACAGTGACGTCATCTGGAGAAAGGTGGGAGAGATGATCTGTATGACAACCATCACTACTCTGAAGACAGTGCTAATGTACTTTGATTTATACATGATAAAAAAATTTTTGACCTCTCTCTGACAGTCTGATTAAATCAGCTCTCACCACCTGTGAATGGTACTTCTGTCAAGACAAAGAGAAGTTCCCCC
Source organism: Lanius collurio (assembly GCA_020086605.1). Lineage (NCBI taxonomy): Eukaryota > Metazoa > Chordata > Aves > Passeriformes > Laniidae > Lanius > Lanius collurio. Next base: position 8,379,377 of record JACBWW010000035.1, on the reverse strand, counting down.
AGCTGCTGAGGACTGAATGCTGGATGGTAGCTTGGCTGCTGCTTATTCATGGAGGACAGTACAAAGTTTTGTTATCCTCTGCACAGATGTGGCAAATCTATCATGGTGTTTACCTTGCCATGAATGATGCAAGTACTCCCTCCCAATTGCCTTGAGGGGAAGCAAGGGACAGTGTCTGCCCTCTTTTTCTGACTGATGTATTGGGATAAAGCTGATGCTCAAATAGCAAGATGTAACTCCAGTACCTGGCATGTGTTAGTAAAAGAGACCTGGTGCTCACTGACTTCATCATGGACAAGTAAATACAGATAAACAGAAGTGAACCAACCATACAGCATGAGACAAAGCAATATGATGGGTGAATGGTGGAAGTGGAATCCCCCGCAGTGTTCTCTGCTTTTCATTAGCAGTGGGGAGTGTCAGCTTGGATTTTTCAACAATTAGTGTGAAGTTTGGACTCATTCATTTGTTGTTTTTTTTATGGAGTGATTAATACAATTACTCACTTTACTTAAATGGAAAGAGTCACAAATATTAGCAAGAATCGAAATATAATAAAAATAGGCAAATAATGAGATGAGAAAAGTAGCAGAAGTTGGTTGGCTTAAAAGATGAAATGTAATAGCTTGGGCTGGCAGTTAGATCTGCAAGGCTGTGAGAAAGTCTCATAAACAAAGGGTCAAGTATATCACCAAGGACATTTAAATCTGCTAGAACAAAGTAGAGCAGAAAATGTCTTCCAAATAAATGCCTTAGTCCTTTGGGATGAGACACAGGATATTACAGTGCCAGCAAGTTCTATCTGTGTATTTGGACTGGCCACCGACATTGCTGCTGGGATGCAGTGTGGCATCATGTGTGAAGAGGACAAAAAATGTGGTGGTGATCATTCTGAATGGCATGGACAAAACAGGATGTAGATTTAGTTACAGATGTACACCAGCACAGAAGTTATATCTTTTCTGCAGCAGAAATATACATTTGATTAAAAGTTGTCCATTTCAAACCCTGTTTGCAGGAACCCTTGAGTAGTAACAAAAGCTACAGATCAAGTAAAGCTACAAAGAGAATTTTTCTTCACATAGAGTGATCTATGATTTTTTTTTTTTTAATCTAGACACTGCAGAATTGTTGTTTCCCAGTACAGATAGCAAGGATATGTTTTAAACTAGAACATTCTTTCTCTGTTAATCCATATAAGAATGAAGTAATATGTTCTTCACCTGATGACAAAGAAACAAGGTGGCACATTGAGGCAGTGTGTAAAAATGTAGAACAAAGAAAACTAGCCCACCATGACAGTGGAAATAAGAAAACTGCACATTCCTCTGCCTGGGGCTTCTTCACACCTCAGTATCCTTAATAACGTTCCAGGGTGTTTTGGCATTCCTTCTATTTGCATTTAGATCTTTCATCAGGAAGTTAATGTTCTCAGAGCAAGTAAGATCTCAAACCCCATAAATCCTAATGTTTAATACGTTAACGATGTAGAGATAAGTATTTAATTTTGCTTTATGCATGACAGAGAAGCCAATGACAAATAGCACTGAGTAATATTTATGAGTTCCATGCCTGAAGGAATAATAAGCACCTTAAATTATTGTAAATTCCAACAAGGCATATACATTGAAAGCTTTATAAAACTTTATACTTTATGCATGTTAACTACCACATTGTTCTCCCTGACATAGTTCAGCTTCTGGTGTTTCCAGCTGCTGTGATTACAAAGCAGCATCTTCCTGATCTGAAACAATCTGTGGGAGTGTATCTAACTGTCCTTCTTGATATTGTTCTGGCCTTCAGGTTCCGGCTATATCCTGAAAAGGGCCATGAAAAGGGCAATAAGGAAATTTATTGCAGTGCTAAGCAAGTAGCATATGGTTGCTAAATGTCTATCATGGCTAGAAACAAGATAGGGTTCATCTTCCTTCTTCTCTTTCATTATTTGTATATTAACTTTACGTGCCAGCTTTGCTGACCAGCATTTCCTGTGCTTGCCAAAGGGCAGCTTGAGAAAGGAACTTAGGAACTTCACACATTCAGGAGCACAGCAGCAACTTCTACAAGCATCTTATACCAGTTCAGCAATGAAGAATGAAGGGCTATGGAAACAGAAGATGGACTATAGCAAAGGAAATCTATAGGAAGCCACTTCATTTCTTGGATTTTCGGGTGCACCTTATAACTGGACTCGGAAGAAGTCTCAAGTGTACATGAAAGTTTCAATTCCTCTGGCTGAATTTGGCTCTGATAATGATGGCAAACTGAAGATGCCTTGGTAGGTAAGGAAATATTTACAGATATTTATGAGAGAAGATGGCAGCCTTGTGTAAGTTGCCAAGTGTTATCATCAACACTTACTACATGCTGCAAGACTTAAAAGATATTTTACAATGTACTATTATAAGAGCATTGTAGCAAGGAGTAGCTGACAAAATTAATGGAAAGTAACCTGCTGCATGAGTAAAATGTTTTTCTCCTCAGTTCTAAAGAGTACATGTATTGAGCAGAGGCAGTAGTTGGCACATAAACGAACACAATTGTGTGACTGGGTTTTGGGACATCATTTAACCAAGAATTATGAAATGAATGGGGTTAGGATGGAATTTTCCTGTCTGGAATAGTATTTAGATGGGTAAAGAATTGGTTCTCAATTTCAAAAATACCACATTTTAGTACCCATCCTTTGTGCCACTGCACCACATTGGTGTGAGCCTTCTGCAGCCCACACTCCACCTAGAAGGTTGCACAGGACATACACACCAGGATACTCACTGCTGCTCACAGAGAGTTGTGCTGACAGGAAATGTAGCAGCAGAGCCAGTGCCCCAGTCCTGCTTGGCAGGACTATTTCCTCTCCTTCCTCATAGCAAAATCAAACCCTCTTTGAAAAAAAATTTAAACAAAGTTTACAAAACCCCCCACAACAATCCCTCTCTGTAAGTGTTTTTTTTTTCTTAAGGGCAATTTACACAACCCATACCTTGGATGGGACCTCTTCCAAGAGAAGCTGAGTTTTGTTTTTACTCCGTTAATCTGGCATGGCAGGAAACTCTTACTAGCTTGTGCACAATACATTTAGTTTCTTCCCTTCTCTCTTCCAAATGTACTTGGCTTTATTAAGGTATAGAAGACTTTGAGAAATATGATGCTGACGCCTTGCCAAAATAAAGTACAAGCGATGGTGAAGCAATAACATATTTAACAAAGTGTCGTGGAGAAGACAAGCTGTAAAACCTATTTGCTGGGCTGCTATCTCCACTGCATCATCTGCAGCTGCACAGAGCAGTCCTGGTATCTGATATCAACTGCTGAAACCATGCTGGATAGAGAAATCTTTGGTCACATCCATTCTTGGACAACAGCAATAAGTTAGTCTTGCCAGTACATTTAGAAGAGACCTTTTGAGCAAGACACAGAAGGAAGGAAACTCCATCTGTCCTTCAAAGACTAGTTCAGACCCTGGGACATGACTGAACTGGCAGAAGCAACATCTCTAGGAGTTAGTTATGTCATTTACTACAAGTACAACATTCAGCCTGACACAGGACAGATGCTGTAACCTTTACATTTGTGTGGACAATGGACTCCATAACCCTTATTTTTAGACCAGTCTTCCGGACTTGGTCAAAAGATTTGTTTTGTGCTACCACAACAGAAGGCTTAGAGGGAACTAAGCAAGGAGAAGGATACAAAATGTGTGACTCCCACAGGATAAGAGACAGCTTATTCTGCTCCTCCTGTAATGTAACGGGTGTATTGACATATTTTTAAATCTATTTTTTAATTGAGCAGTGGAGACTGTCTCTTCCCAGTTCTGGCTGTTTTGTCTTTTGGATGAGAGACAGGTACATAAAAGATCTTGAATAAATAGTAGCATTCTGTTGCAGTCACTGTCCATCTGTAACTCATTTTCAGCTCATTCTAAAGCTTAGACTAACAAGTGGGCTGAGGATACTCAGAAAAAAAAATAAAAAGAAATTCAGAAAGTTGGTGAAATGCAGTTTTTCTTGGCAACAGGAAAGAGCATGGACTGCCATGGGGAGGCGTCTGGTGGGTGAGGGAACCATTATCCTGCTGCTGACAGATGGGCATCAGTGGATGAGAGCCCAGGAAAACTGTCACACGATTGTGGGAGTGGGACCTGTGTGTGGGAAGATCCCCACGTCAGTTCAGTGCCAGAGGAGTGTGCTGAGTTTGAACCACAGCAGTGGCTCAATCAAGCTGACAATGATCAGACATGTAACTCATCAGGTATGGGTCACTGGAGAGCTTGCAAGAGGTTGTAGCTGCTCAGATTCCCTGTCCTTGAGAAGAGCTGCTGAAACACACTAGTCCTTCGAACAGCCATGGGTGGAAGCCAGTGGGCTGTGCTGGTCAAGGTCAAGCACCTTGGAGAATGCCAAGGCTCCTGTTGTTTTCTGAGGTTGAGCATGGGGACTCCCTGGCAGGATGTGGTAACTGAGGGGTTAATATCAGGGCAATAAACAGGCAACAAATCCACATTTAGGGCCCTTGTCTACCATTGTAGAAGATCAGCTTCATGGCTCAGACAGGTTTTGCTCACATTCATTTAGAAAAAATTCATAACAAAACATAAACCGTTTGATTTGCTGGAAGTGTTGCAACAAGATTTCTAAAAACATATTTCAGAATTTTGCTTCACAAGGATGTGGGGCACTCTTGACTTTCTGCACTGTTTTACCAGGATGCTCTGAACACACTGCCCCTTCCAGCCTCTGCTAGAACGACTGAGTCACCCAAATGTGGAGGAGGGTTTTTAAGTGCTTGGAGGAGGGGCAGGCTGGTGACCAAGCAAGGCTTAAATCCTCCAAGTACCTCTCTACTCTCCAAATTTGTGAAGGCATCTCTTTGCAAGGAGAATTTTCCTGCATTCCCAAGCAAGTGTTGCAAGAGATTATTTAAAACATTGCTGTCAGTGCCTTCTAGCACTAAGCCTAATTAAGTTTCTCTAATGTCTTGGAGGACTGCACATGCTTGCTTTCAGGAGGATGGCAAAGCACTGGCACTGCCAGGAGATCCATGTCAATGTGTGAGGTACCTCTGCAGTAAAAATAACAGCCAGAAATTGGTAGCTGGTGCTTATAATTTAGAGCCAAGAGGCTAAGATTGAAGTTTGCTGGCAGCAGGTTTGTTGTGGTAAAATATCTTTTTTCTTTAGCCCATGAAAAGTACTCACACAAGAATTACTTGATCCACAGCAGAAGAATAGGATTAGCATCAGGAAGAGGTGTCTGGTGGCAGCCTCAATAGTACAAGTTTCCCGCCCTGAATAGGATTCATTCTTTGCCAGTTAGGCTGGTGGGAAATTCTTGCTCCTACAGGAAAGTGCATGGAAGGCTGCCGTGGTGTTGTTTTTTGCTCTCGTGTTATGCCCTTTTGCAGAGGTCAAGAGTTCTTCCATAAAACTCACTCCTAGAGGTCTCAGCATAAGGAGCCTACTTGGTATGTCCTCCTAGAAAGGATTTTATACATGGGGTGATGGAGCCCCCATGAAATGCCTGTCAGCCCAGCACTGTTTGTTTATTCCAGGTTCACTGGAAGGAGACCTTACTTCACTCTTCAGCCTGTCCTGGCAATTTTTTTTCACAGATTTTCTCTACCACAATCATATCTCAGTAAGATCTCTCTGCCACAGCCAGCCGGCTCCTCCAGGCTGACAGTCTGGCACAGGCACACAAAGCCGACTGAGCCATTGACAAAACCAAGGTGCCGCCCATTATTTGAGCATGCTAGAGTGGACAACTGCTGGGATATCTCGAGTGCCAGACAATGAACGAATCCTCTGTGGTTAATTGTCATCCCTGCCAATGAGAGTAGGTTCGTCGCTCTCGCAGTCAAGGACAAAAGTCTTTTCTTCGGCCCTTTATTGCCTGTCACAAAGCTGGTTGCTGCAGCTGGGATCAGGCCCACAGCTGATCCTTCTCCGCGCCCCCCTCCCCGCCCGCCCCCCCCTCCACCCCGGGCCGTTCCTCCCAGCTCAGCTGGGGTCACCCGGACAATGGGGAAGCTGCGTCTGCTATGTTACAGGATGTTGGGTCTATAGCCTGGGCAGCCCGAGAATATGTGTGTATTCTCCCCCTTGATGCTCAGGAGCCTGATACCTCTTTGTTTGCTTTGCTTTATCGTCAGGTAAAATGGAAGAAGGGAAAGTGCCCCTGCCTAGAAATACAGATGCGTAGTGACATAAAACGGATGAGGAAAGGCACAGTTCAGCACAGAAGTGGTGGAGCAGGAGGCTGTCACAGTAACTGTGCTGCCTTGCTGCAAGGGTTCTGCAGACAGGATCCTCTCCACAAAGCAAAGCCTGTTTCATGATCAGGTAACAGGCTGCCTAGTGTAAGGTATCAGGATAATCTGGCAGTTCTTCTGGCAGATTGCTCTCCATGCAGGAGTGGACAGGCAGGTCTGACTGAGCTGCAAACAGACAAGACATCAGAAAATAGTGATCAGAAAGTTGTGCTGCTCCCTGTTTTCCTGTGTTGGAACTTTGCTTCCCTGATGTGTTTGATATAGCTGCACTAAAAGCACAGAATAATTTTTTCCACTCTCTGTATTTTTGTGGTTATCTTTCTCCCAGCTTGGGAGCCAGCAAGCAGATCCCAGCATGTCCATTTGCTACTACCCACTTGTACCTCAGCAAGACATAGCACACAACCTGTGCAATCTATGCCTGTCTCATTAGGACCTAACCTGGTTACCTGCTTCCCAGCATTTACCTAGTGGCTCTTGCAGAAAATCACTGCCTCGCGTCCTTATTTCCACTGCTACCAAGAGTGTCACAGCAGCTGGTTGCTTTTCCCACAGTTTATCATGTGTGATGACTAAACTGCATTTATTCTGCATATCCATCTAAACAACTGTCTGTGTTCACACCTGCACTGAACACCAAAGGGACAATGCCCAGTGGTGTAGGTTAAATAAAAGTATGCCCTTTGCCAGATCACCACCAAGGAGCTGGAAAAAGGTCAAAACTGCACTGGTGTCTTTCCCCTTCTCCCTGCTGTCATGACTGTTACTATGCCTTCAGTGCAAGAATAGCAGAGCCTGATAAATATCCTGAAAGAGATGATTTAACTTGTACTTACCTATGCATATAAACCAGGTTTGAGACAACACAGGCAACATCCCATTCTCTGGCATCTAATGTTAAAGAAATGAATGGCTCTTAGTTCATCTACTGTTTTGGAATAATGTATTCCCTGATTTTTCAGGTGTCATTGGATTATTGATAGTTATTGCGTTCTATCTGCATATCAGTGCTTGTACTCCCTCCGCAAAAGACGCTCACCTGGAAGCCTGTGGAAATTGAATACATATTCAGGACTCAAAACAATTCCTGCCTGATGTATTCAAACAGAGCAGCAGAATTTCATCACCTACCTCACCACCAAATTCTTTTCAGATCTTATCTTTTCCAGTCATAAGCTAAAAAAGATGCATGATACAATATCCTCGCAGTGCTGCAGGGTATGTGACTCCACCAATAATTTGTGAGATAGATGTTGGGAGTGCCCCTAACGAAAATTGTTTGAGGATAAAATTACTGAGCACAGTGCTGAAATGGTGCATCACCCATTGGCCTGGACCAGGATTTCCATAGGGCTTCTAGGACCTAGATGCCAAAATGCTACTGAATATCAATTTGAATTTTGTTTCTAATTCACTTGCCTGAAACCCAATTAATCTTTCCCATAACATTTCTTTCAGGTTGTGGATGGTGATTACATAAAAAATCCTATAGACTTTGATCGTAACGGACAATATTTGCTTTGATGTGGTAGTGGTTTGATAGCCACATCAACATGAAATCAAATTAAAAGAAAAATTTAGAGATTTGTATCAGTTTATAATGGCAGCTATTCATAAATATTGAATCGGTGCATTTGTGATATTTATGTACAGTCTGAGAAGCACAAGCCAGGGGACCAAGGTCTGATGCAAAATTGAGGTGTTGTTAATGACAAAAAACTTAAGCACTACCATAGTAGAAATTACATCCTATCAACCCCTGTTCCAGAGCAGACTGGGGGTCTAGGAGTTGCCATGTCCTTCACTTGCCACCACAGATGACAATATGAGTATTTTTAATAAAGAAACAAGAAACATCAGTTGTTTCCTGACAGAGCATCCTCAACATGGGTTGTGAATTGGGACTTGGGTTCTGGCTGCTGGTTCCTTAGAGAAGAACAGGATGTCTGTTTTTTTCTCAGATCTTTCAGATTTTTTTTCCTGAGAGTAGGTGTGCAGGGACAAAGTGCTGGAGAGACCCTATGCGCTCCATAGTCCTGCCCTCCATCAGCACCTGTGGAACTGGCCACAGGGGCACTGAATGTGTTTTGCGTAACTGGAGGGCAAGATTTTCCTTTTGTTGGCCACAGTGTTTGTACAAGAAAGACCTGCATGACTGATTGGAAGAAAAGAATATTTGTACCTTATATATTGGAGAAATTGTTCAGGAGCAGTTAATCCTTGTGAAAATCCTGCTCTGAAATGCTGCCAGGAGCAGTGGCTGTGTTGTTATTTGCCATGCCAATGCCAATCTGTGAGGACTGCCTTCTCACCATGTAGTATGTGACTCTGACAAATAGAGTGGGACATTTTTCTCCCAGCAGGACACAGCTGATTCTATCATTAGTGCTGCCTGGACTGCAGGAGTGCCAGCTTTTCCTCCCTCATGGGCATTTCCTGGTATTGGCTACGTGGCAGTGGCCAGGCCAGCTGCCTGGTACTTACAAGTAGAGCACATGGGGTACCTTGTCTGAGCACAAGTTACCTGGAGAGCCTCTTCACACTTCATGGACATATGTGTACATTGAGCATCTATTTTATCTCACTCACTGTATCTATTTTATCTCACTCATTTTTTGTTGATTGCAGCATGTATCCTCGCCTCACAGTCCTCTGCACTCTGTGTCATTGAAAATCAGGTTCTACTCATCCCGCTGCAGTCACACAGGATCTATCTGCAAAATCTGCCCACCTCAGGGATGATGCTCGTCATTTAACATAATCTTGTGCTTTCCTTCATGCTTCATTTTTCATGCTCTTAGCAGCCATAATAAGTCTGCAAGGTAAATGATGAGAAGCCTGAAGTATGCAAGGAATGACTATTTGAGTCTCCTGCAAAACTGGGAAAGAAAAGCCACAAACACCTTTGAATTTTCACATATATACAATCTTGTTCATGCCACACCCATGCTGGGCTCAGAAACGTAAAACTTGCCAAGTTATTTTTATATTAAAATGAGAACAGGTACCTGGAACATAAAGAAGTTCTGCAAGAGCACTTTTGAGGAAAAATTGGTCTTTCTCAGATAATTTTAATTCAGAAATATAAAAAAGATAATATTTGCATAGAAATGTCACGTGAGGTAAACTTTATATTTACTTTTCAGTTGCATTGAAATAGTAATGTTATCACTGTGTTTTCATTTATGAAAGCTTTAATCACTCATATGTGCATTTGGTCCAAAACCAATAATTTCAGATTTTTTTTCCCAGTGCTCAGAAAGTTAGCTTTCCATTCCAATCTGTCAGATTTTTCACTACAATAAAAAAGTCCTTTTTTTCTCCAGTGTTATCAAGTTTGACAAAACAAAATAATGACGATTAATAAAATACTACCTTTGCTTTGACTAAACCTGTTTGGTTTTATTGCCTTATTTTGTGGAGGTTTGTTTTCCTTCCTGTGGTGTAACTGCTACTTTTAGTACAGAAACTCAAATATTCCAGGCTTGCAGATACCAGCTCCAGTTCTCGGAGACTCCACTCTGACAGCTAATTGAGGCATTGCTTCATTAGCAGTGTGAGCAGGAGCAGCACTGCCTTCCTTGCCCCCCTGTAGCATGGCTCCTTTGGGAGTGGGTGAGTAGAAAAATGTAGGGAAAAGCAGCATTGGGACAAAGCAAGGATTAGCAAGTCTGGGTGTGTTTGTCATGGGGCAAGACAGCTCTGAGCTGTGAAGTCCTGGTCATCTAGAGGGGGGGTTGTGGTGTCTTGGCTCTTCAGGGTACCTCTTCTAACAGCTGAATGCTGCTACATGTTTTTTAGAAGTTTAGAAAAGAAAGGTACAGAGTTCTTTATTAGAAGCTGAAAATTATTAAATGCAGTAATAAGTCTGGTGTGGAAGTTTGAATAACAGTTTGAACATGTGGATTAAGGTTCAGAAATTTACTGTGATCCCCACAGGGGCATGTCTTTGCAGTAGCTCTATGTAGAGATAAGCAAGGTACCCTGAGAATCCGTTCCTGCTTTTTGTAGCTACAGTAATTTGGGATAACTAGGGCAGGCTGAGCACCACCCTGGTGCTGAACAGAGAGCTGTATATAAATTCAAAATAACTAAGCTGTCAGCTCCAGTGAGTTCCTCATCCTAAAGACCTCACTTGCAATCACCTGCGGAAAAAAGCTACTTGCACAGACAGGCCATCCTGAGAGCATCCCAAGCCATGAAAAAACGTTTCAGTTCTGAAGAAGTTGCAATGCTTAGAGCTTCCTGCCAAGCTTCCCTGTGTTGTCTGCAGGGTGCCAGGTTGCCAAGCCTTTGGGGAGAGGCTCGGTGCCTGGGGACAGCTGGGTGCTTTGCCAACTCTGGGTGGCTGACCTAGCTCGAAAGGGCAGGGAGAAACTGAGTGCACTTCCCATCTGTTCTGCCCAGCACCAAGTCCAGTAGAGCCTGGCCACGCTTCCAGCAGTACCTGCAAGATGAAAGGCTGAGATCTACCAGTGGTTACCACCTTCTTCCAGCCCAGCCCAACCTCAGCAGCGCCCCGGGGCTGCCTGAATCATCGCAGCAGCACCAGCACCGACAGTTTGCTTTGCAAAGCTTTAGCTCCTTAATACCTGTCTCTGCTCCAGTTCTCACTTGGTTGAAATGACGAAACCCTGCACAATATGAGTCTGACACCGCTGCTTACTCCTGGAGAGGATTCGTTTGCTGCATTGACAAAGCTGCCAGGTATGTGGAAGGGGGAGGGCTAGTCTGTGCTCACATGTTCCAAAAGCAGTTAAGAAACCTGAAAACACAGCACAATCTGATGTAAACAAACAAGTTCTGCATATTCTCTCTTCCCAAATATTCAGAAGTCTTAAAAGAATTGGGTGTGTAATTGAAAGTAGCCGAAGGCAGCCCTATCCTGTGCTACCAGTGCTTACGCAGCCTATCACCCAAAGTTTCACTTGGCAGCTTGACAGGTTTACGCATTTTCACATGGGTGAACAGTTCTCTAACAAAGCACTGCAGCCTGAACAACACTGAAAACCACATTGTCTTGTTCCATGGACTCTGATTTCAACAGGCTGGAAGAGAAATTTTCCTTTTTTGCTCAGCCTTGTGACCAAGTCCCTTGCCTGAAAGGGCAGCCTTCCAGCACCAGGAGCCTATTTTCTTTGACCTCTTGAATCTCACTTGCATTTTCACTAAGAGTTAACATGCCTCATTTTCTGCCCCATGTCCTTGCTAAGCTCCTCTGGAGACATAGTTCCTAATGTCAAGGGGATCCTGCTGTCAGGAAAAGATCTGAACCAGCAGCATTTTTGATTTTGGAACACCATTGATCAGAAAATTTGACGCAAGGGATGCAATTGTTCTAAGAAATGAGAAGCATTTCCCTGCAAACCCAAGGACTCCAGAAGATCAGCTACAGGGAACAGGGCTGTCTCCAGAGCATCAGGTTTTCTTCCTTGCATGCCATGACCTGCACTTTCTTGTCTTATGGCCCAGAGAGGAAAATCATTCCAGGAAAAGAAAACTCAGTATGTTACAAGTTGATGAACAAGCCACAAAGTAGGAGGCAAGATGAACCTCTTACAGTTCTGCACTGAAGAAACAGAAAAACTTGTCCCTTCTACCATGACAGGTCAATAGCTCTCTTAAAGCTATTGGATTTCCCATTTTTGAGAAAAAGTTCCACTTTTGATGACTTTGTTCCATGCTAAAAATAACTTTTTTTAAACTGAAATATGACAAGACAAACAGAAAATTCCACATCATGGGCAGACATGACACTATACTAAAATCTGACACATTTTACTACTAGTATCACTGTTTTCATTCAGGTATATGCTATTTCCTTCCTACTTGCATAACTTAAAAATATGCAAAAGTTCTAGAGTGCTCCTGAGAGTTCCATCCAAGAGCAATTCTCCTGATGAAATCAACAATGAGCCATCATGGAAAAAAGGGCAAAAAAGAAAAAGAAGGGGAAACAAAAAGAAGGGGAAAAATAAAAGGACAAAAATAAAAGGAAGCAGTCTCTCCACGTAGTTGGTTTCTGTTGTTTTGGAGTTGAAAAAAATGCTTTTTCCGTCATCACTCTTGTGAGGGACACAAAAGTCCACTTACAATACAAATCACGTTGTTTACCAAAACCACAACCAAGTGTATTTCTGGTTCCTTCTGCAGCAAGCTTTGATGTCAAGCAGTGTTCCCAGCATGGAGATAAATTTATTTATTCATTAATTTAATATATTCAATAAGCCAACCAGCACACAGACTTATTCTTTACAAGTAATTAGAATGTATTACAAGCATACAAATATGCCTAAGATTGAGAACTTGGGTTATAATCTAATGAAAATATTGTCACTGAATTAATTTCCTATGTGGTGCCAGACTTACAGAATAAAAAGTATATTGAAAGTCTTCAGAGACCTACTGTCAACAGCCCAGCACTACCTCTATTTTAAGGGGGAGAAGATTAGATTTCAAAAGCCTGTTCTTTTTCATGCATGTTCTAGTTGTCTTAGAGGAATCTTCTGTACTTGAAAGGCCTCATAAAAGTTTCAGAGATTAGGAAAGTGAAGACACAGGCAATTTTTGCTACAAATGTCATTAAAATTCATACTTTATTACTAATAACTTATCTATTAATTAAAATATATTTATTATGTTTTTTATTTTGCTATTGATTTATTAATACCCATTAATCATTAAAAATGTGTTAGTCTCACAGAAACAGAGTTCAGCTGTCAACTTACCAGGCTCAAGGCAGTTGGTCCTCCCTGTGACGAGCTGCAGGTAGCATCACTGAAGCAATTAATAATTGGGGTGGGTCCAGCTCTTGCTGTGGTCTTTGCCAGCCGTGTAGCAACACACAGACCCTCACTGACACTCAGTCCTTGTCAAAACCATTAATTTCTCAGTGTTTTGTAAACTGACTGTTGGTGTAGCAGTGAGAAGAGAAATATTTTTAAGAACGGGACATGTGATCTCAATAACACACACAAACCCTTCAGAGCAAGCTGGGACAGACACAGGCTGTTGGCTGGTGCTCTCAGAGAACAGCTGCATGGACTCACTTGTGGCCTTTGGAAGTCACACAGGCAGATGAACCAACCACAATTGGTTCCAACTTTCTCTTCTGATTAGCTGATACAGAAACCAGGCAGAAACAGCCGTGTCTGGGTGCAGACATAAGCTACAGCCCCATGAGAAGCTGCGAGCCTGATAGCAATCTGTCTTCCAACACACTTTTATTTCTTTCTGCCTAGTGCACAGCCTGGGGGTTTCTCCCTCTTTTTAGAAGTGAGAAAAAGAGTTTAAGTTATCCGGGGCTACTAGTCAAATGTATTTTACCTGCTTCAGTCTGCAGCAGGCTTCCATTGCTGTGTCCTGCACGAAAGATGGTTGCCACTGGGAGTATAATTACCTGTTTTCTCCCCTCAGTTCTAAAACAAAAGTTTTCCGCATAGTGCTAAAGTGTAAAAAAAGATCAAGGGAATGCTCAGAGCTCGCTGAGAGCACTTCAGTGCAAGGCTTATCAGCGGCTCCTTATCGCCACTAATCTGACAACACAGGTGTGATGGGATGCCCCAGCTGGGACGGATCTCTGGTAATCTGATCAGGAGTAACTCATTGTGTGCTGCTGGACGCCAGTTTACTCGTTACCAGTTGAACAAAGGAAGAAATTAAGCCTACCTGAGTGGTGCTGGTACCCTGAGGGGTGTGGTGGGGAGACCTTGGCTGTCTGTGAGTGTGCAGTTCCCAACCATTGCACACCACCATTGACATGCTCCCTGGGGGCAGGGAGAAGGCAGGTAATTACAGAATGGGTGTTCAGAAGGAAAAGGCATTTCGTATCCCATGTTCCTTGTTTTAATAATACAGATGAAACATCTTCCTTAAAAAAAATATAACTCTGTGACCCGCATCCTTGCTGCAGTGGCAGAGCCGGAGCAGCAGCCTGCGCCTTCCCACCGCTCTAGGGAAAGGTCCCTGTCCCACCCGGTGGACAGGGCTTGTCCCCAGGGCTGGGTCAGAGAAGTTCATGGCTGAAAAGGTCAGTGTCTGGTTACAGCCAGGGTCACAAAGCAGAGAGGTGCTCTCCCCAAGTTCAACCCAAAATGCCATGTACAGAGGTGGACATCACTGCATGCTCAATTCTGCTCCTCTGTGGTCCAGGTCCCCCTTACCTTCTTCATCCCAACTCCCTGCATGTGCTCCTGGGCCCCACCATCTTTTGGGAGGTGGTAGCATGCCAAAACATTGTCTTGAACACTGAACTGAAGCATCAGAAGAGCTAAAAATAATTTGGGGAAGAACTATGTTGAGCTCCAAATGAGGCTGACTGTTTATTCAGGAAATAGTATCTCAGGCAGAAAGCTGTAAGGAATGTAAGCATGTATGTAAGGAATCCTTTGGTGTCCTACCCTTTTCTACAGTAATTTGAATGGAAAAATGTCTCAACTCTGACAAAACCACTTGAATTCTACCTAAGGCTGTTTAAAAGTAAAATATCACAGCATATGGAAAGATTTGCTTGGAAGGGGAGGGACACACAAGCACATAACAGTGACAAAAGTATCTGCCACTGGTGGATGACATGAGGGGTTTGAGCCAGACTCCTGTGCTTTATGTACAGCTCCAGCCTGTCCCTCCTGCCAGCTGCTAAAGGCTTGCCATAAAAAGATTGGTTTTATCTGCTTGTCCTACAGAATAATTTTTGCTTTGGACATCATCTGACTATGCCAGAGTCTGATCAAACCCTCATTACCCACTGCTTCTAGGAACTGGATCTGTCCCATCTGCCAGTCAGTCAGCAGGCAGAAGGGATGGCAGGAAGACTTTGGAGTGAGCAAATGTTGTGTTAGATCCCTGCACGGTTCCTTGTGGATGCACCATCCCATAGGCATGCAAAAATGTCACTTCATTTCCTCATTTTGGCTAAGGATGAGAGAATGTGATGCCCTCTTGCTAACTAATGGTCAAGAGATTGTTAGTGCAAACCCAGGAGACAGAGGAAAGACTCTATCAACATTCAATGCAGTGAAACATGCATTGCTCTAGTTCATGTTGTGCTTTACATAATTCTCCACTTTTATTTTCTTTGCTCTGCAGTTTGGAGTGCCACTTTGGCAATGTCTAACACTGGGCATTAGATAGCCCTAGAGCCTGTGATTGACACGCTGAGCTGTCGATGACAAGAGCATCTGATTCTGTCCATGGCTGGTGAAAAACATTAGACCTGTGCAAGGAGCTGTAGGCCAAGGAAATGTGCAGATCATTTCTGAGTTTAAGGTCTTCACACATAAAACTAACACTGTGCTATCACTATAACCATGCAATTCACATTTAGTTCTCGAGGTATGAGGAAAACCAGCTTAAGACTACAAATGGTGGCTGTGGCTTTGACAAATACTGCAGGCCAAATTCATTAGTGAGCTTTCAGAGAGAATTGTTTCATTTTCCCATCATAAGTAAACAAAGAAATAGCAATTCTATCACCTCATTTTAGAATGTACCTGCTGGTTCTGGGGCTAATTATCATGTTTTTTCTGTGATGGAACATAGCCCTACAGCATCTTAACTGCAAAATTTGGTTTTCAGGAAAGAACGGATTTCTAAGGACATAAAAATGTGTTTCATTCTTTCTGAGTAATTGGTTTATATTTGAATATAAATAAATGAGAAGCAAGTATGCTATTTCATATCATTTGATGTACAATCATTTATACGGTGGGGCCATATTCATAAGTTTCTTTTATGTTATTAAAAATTCTGATAAAACACTAGACATTCATTTGTTACACCACTTCCAAGTGCACAGGAGGATGAACAAATGTGTTTTCATTATAAGAGGTAATAATAATTAAGAGTGACAGAAACTTATCCTCAGGATCTGCCTCCCAGCAGCAGTTTGGCTGATAAAAAACCAGAAGTTAAGATAAGGCAGCAATTATTAAGACAAATCTTTTGAAGGTCTGTTTGAACTCCTGTGTCCAGCAGATAATCTGATTTTACAAGGTGCTCCAAGGCGGGGGAGGCTGCATGGGAAGCAGTACCCAGGTGCAGGCCTTCAGCCCCTTGCACTGGCATTTTTACCTCTAGCCATTTCCCTGGTCTCTTCTTCTTTTGTTTGCTACAGCTGGGGCACATAAATCAGTCTCCATTCTGTCTCGCTGACACCAAAGAGAAACACAACACAAACAATGCACAACACCAAGCTTCAAATATATACATCTTTTTTTTTCCTCCCTTTTTTTGTGATCCCGTTCACCTATTTTTTTGGGAGAGATTCAAAAATAGCTATGGGCAACTCTAATTCTTCCTTCATAAATATTAGATGCACGCAGAGCATGAATATTTGAGTAGCTAATTCTGACTTAGGTGAATCCAATTGCTAATGGCAATTCATTTTTCCTCAATGACATTCCACCAATAACCAGTGTGAGTGGGACAGGATGATGCAGTTTGGAGCTAGAAAGCAAAAAGGAACAAAAGTTCTGACTAGAAGCGAAAATGCTTTATTGGTCTTGTCCTCAGGTGGGACTTAGGGCTGTGCCTCCTCCCTTACCTTGGAAAGAGTTTGAGCAGAGAGGTCTGTGCTCAGCAGTTACGTGTGGATCTTTAAAATAGGGGGAAAAACCTTTAAACTGATTTTTATTATGTTATTGAGATACTGCCTCTTGACATGTTGTGCCCTTTGTGGTGTCACCCGCATGATGTGCAAACTGCAGTGGGAGAGGTTCAATCAGTGCCAGCACCCTCCCCTTGGGATACATCATGTCCTCGCTGCTGGGCAAGGCCTCTTGGGGCTGTGGAATGGCCTGTTCCTCAAGGTGAACCCACCTATAGCACAGGGGCTATAGGGATGTGCTGAAATGGCAGGGTGGGGGTGGAAACAGGGCTGTCCCATTGGTGATACCAGGTTATCTGTAAAACTGTGTGCTTTGATTTTTATAAAAAAACAGAAATTGTGATTTTATAACCAAGGCATAGAAAATAAATGTGATGTTTCTGGACCTGAGGAATGGCAATGAGTAATCAGATGTGACCAGACGAAACCTCAGCTGAGGTTCACGTTCATGTTTACATGGCCCAAGAGACACCAGCAAGTATCTACAATTTTATATTAGTCTCAAATTTGCTATTACTAGATGGATACTTTATAATGCATTGCTAATACTTACGCACATTTGCCTGCTGTAGCATGGGGCTGCCCTTGCACCCACTTTGCCCAGGAAAGATCCCACTGGGTCTCTGAAATCACCACGGAGCAACTCCTCTGCCAGGGCTGGCTGTTTGGGTTGGCTCCCTGTGTCTGGCCAGCCAGCTGGAGAAACCGGGATGTGTAACAACCTGTCACCATCCCTACAAAACAGCTCTCAACCTGCAGAGGCCAAAAACCAGTGCAAAAGGGGCCTCTGCCACCACCCTTGCGGTGTGCCCCTGCCAGACAGCCTGGTCTCCATTTCCACAACGCTAAAACCATGGAGGCTGTGCTCAGCTGTCCCTGTCCCTGGGTTCTCCTGCCTGCGAGAACACTGGTGCCAGCCCCAGGACACAGAGAACATACTCTCAGTCTGCAAAAGCAAAGAAAGAACTGCACACTGAGAGAAAATCCTGCTTAGTTTACAGGTTGCTTTTATTTACAAATATACTGAAGTGTAATCTCTCTCTTTTTTTTCTTTTTCTGTTTTTGTTTAGATTCTGTGTGTGTGTGTGCATGTGCATGTGCACATGCACATGCATGTGGGAAGGAATATGATGCATGAGGAACTCATGGATCTTAGCTGCCAGCAATGGTGGCAGGAAAAAAATTGAAATGAAATGAAATTTAAAAACACTAATAAATAATTTAATAATGACAAATAATTAAATAAAAAAAATTCCAATCTACATACATTATGGTGGTTTGTTTCCAACAGAGGAAAAGAAGCAGCAAATCTACAGTGAAAGGAGCTGGTTAAGTATGAGAGAGCACAGTCATATTTTTTACAAGTTAAACAAATTGTAACAGACAGCTACAAAATACTACATTTCGATAACATAAATACAGAATATATAAATATACAAGTAATACAGCCATACACAGCTAAAAAATAGGGTGTTCACCTAAAAACAGAGTTCCCAATGCAAAGTATCTGGCAGCCCCTTCACAGCTGCTGCTGAACAGAACCAGGGTGCACCAAGCCAAGGTGATCCAGGCTGCAGCTGCCAGGAAGGAAAGAGCCATCAGAGTAGTCAGATCGGCCTCAAAGAAGCAAGACCGTGTTGAAAGCCCACCAAAGCCAAAAGACTTCAGGCAAGCAAATGCCCAAGCATGTCCCTAACCAAGGAGCACAGGTGCCTGAAGCCCTGGTCATGTGGCTGCCCTGCACCCCTAGGCCATAGAAGGGGGGCTACGGAGGGACCTGCATGCTAGGGAGCAGCTAGTCATCAGAAATTCATGGGGTGAGCTGGGCATGGGGTTGTGTAAAGCATGATCCGAAGCAGTGAGACTCTGGGTACTGCAGCTCCAGCTCCCACAGCCGTGTTGTACTTCAGCTGCCTCTCTGTCCTTTTACTGCTGTGACCAAGCTCCAGCTTGTGAGAATCCTTCCCTTCCTCATGATTCTGCTGTTCATTTCTAGTGACTTTCAGGGAGAATCAGAGTTCTCAAGACAGAGTTCACAGAGGTGCTCTTGAAAACCCCAGCTTGCAGCATCCCAGAGCTGGGTTCCCTGGAGCACCTGAAGGTGCTCCAAGCTTGGGATATACCTCTGAACCTTAACGAAACTGGAAGGGAGTCCTGAGCACAGTAGGAAGAGGGAAGTGGGTTCGCATCATCTCTGGAAGGTTTGCTGGCCTGAAGGACCTTCCCCATGACATGATGCACAGTGAGTTGGCTGAGCAATGACCCTTCAAAGGACCTGGTAATGACCATCTGAGTTATGCAGGGTGGATTTGAAAAATCCACTCAGCAGCTGCTGTGTGACTAACATGAGACACATCTCAGGCACGGTTAGTTGTGATTTGGCCAAGCAATCTGGATGTTTTTGATGAGAGTTTAAAGAAGAAAAGAAGATCAAAATGCCCAGGATGATGTTTCATTATAAGTGAGTACAACCTCTACCATTTATTTACAGCAAAGTAATTGTCTTCAGTATTGTGACTGTGAAACATGTTTGCCACGAGCCCCAGGGTTTGCCTCACAGTGCAGTGATAAGGAGGGTCTGAAAATAGCAGCAGAGGGCAGGAGTCGTCCCCTCAGCAGCCACGTATGCCCAGGGAAGGTGGTGCTGCTGCTGCTTGTCCTACAGCCCAGCTGGGACCCAGTACCAGACAGCTCAGTAACCGTTCATGAACGCTGGGAACTCTCTGCCACTGCCACAGACTGGCAGCTGCACAGTAAGGGCCTCTGAGCTCGTACCCAGCATATTCATTCTCATCTCACAATCTTTCTTATACATTATTGAGCACACCGAAACCTAATCAATCATCTTTTACTTAATTGCATCTTGTCACCACTTTAGCTGTACACGTATTCCTTGATTAGCCAAAACAATATGATGGAAACACCAAGAAGAGCTCACTTGATGCATTTGTATTAGAGAGGGGTTAATTTCCTAGGGAAAATGATCACTGTAAGGTGCATGTAATAAACTGCTGTCATGACCTCTAGACTTTGAGCTCCCATATGTGCAATCATTGTTTGTGGTTTCCGTGGAAGTGCCAGATGCTAAGAATTTTCGGCAAGAGCTTATCATTTTGACTCAGTGTAAGGTATTACTGTGATATGGCCCATTAAACATTTTACTTTCACCTGATCGGGGACCTTCCCTTGACAATAGAAGAGTAAAGCAGAAATCAAAGAGGTCAGAGGTTGCTGTATAATCTTTTACTGCAAGGTCCCAGGTTAAAACCACAATGATCACACTCCAGTAGAATAATTTATTCCACAAAAGGAAAGTGACATTTATTTTGCTTTAATGAACTTTGGCCTTTGCCAGCTATAGCAGACTCACTGGAAATCCTTGCCTATGCATTCCTTCCCTGGACCAGCAGCAGCCCACCATGGCATGGAAAATGTTACAAATGCTAAGGGCCTGAATGTGTACGTGTATGTGGCTCCAAAGGTGGCAGAACACGGGGCAACAAACAACTAAGGCATCATCATATGACACATCAAGGGAGAGGAGACAGTATGTACAAGCATGAAAAAAAAAAGTGGCAGTTATCCAAAATTTATGGTTAATTCAGTTATAAAATAGGATGTCTGATATTTTCCTCGGAGATGGATTATTTTTCAACATCCATCCCGGATGCAGAGGTAGAGTTGGGACAAGGCAGTTCTCCAAACTGTAGGTCACATTATAGTTCTCATATAAGTCCCTGTAAACACCAAAAAATGCCATTTTGATCCTGCCAGCAATGAGATATGAAGCAAGGCTGTGTCTGTGTGAGGAGTCTACAAACTGGTATGTCTGAGCGGCTTTTCTATGACTGTAAAGTAGCAGAGCAGAGGGGAGAGGAGGGAAATGATGAATCCATTGAGATCGGTGGTGACAAATGACAAATGTTTACATGTCCCATATGAAACCTGCTTGCTTCTGCCCTGCGAGCAGTGAGGATCACCTGAGTTCTTTATAGATGTTTGCTACCATGCAGAAAGAAAGGAAATTGTTATTTATTTTGATACGCAAAAAAAGGGAAAAAAACTTGAACAAGGTGGGTAAGAAAAGAAAATCCTTTCAATCTCAAAATATATCCAGAGGCTCACAACCCTCAGTTGAAACCACATCCCTGCCAGAAAGCAGGGAATGGTCACTAGGCAAAGCATATGAACACAACAGACCCACCTCCCTGGGGATGGCAGCAATGGGAGTCTACACGGACAGGGATGTCCCCTGGAACCCTCACAGAGCCACCAGTCCCTTCCCTGACCGAGGCTGTGTGCAGCAGACAGGGGCTCTGCACCTCAAGCAGTGGGAGAGTGGTCCTTGGCCTGTGCTCTGCCCCCTGCACTACGTGCCCACACACACAAACACACGCGTGTGCGCAGCCTCTGCCACGGTGCTCTCATCGTCTTTGGAGTGAGAACCCATGCACTTACCCTGCAGGTAAAACTTTGCTTTCTCAAGAAACCTCCAAGGTGCTCAGTCCACATTTCCATGCGGGGCTCCCCAAGGCTGAGGCCGCAGTCCCCCTGGTGGGGCTGCTCCCTCCCTGGGTGCTGAGGCTACAGGGGTCTTGCTCTGGCCTCCACCTGCACAGGAGACCCCCGCTCCCATAGAAGGTGCCAAGCCCCACAGCAACATTGTGACGCTGGCCTGGTACCAGTCCTCAGCCTGAAGGAGTTAGATTAATCAAAGCTTTGGACTTGTTTTTCAGCTATTATGGTCAATATAATAAAGGTATTTATTTAAGAAAGTGCCTATCCTGCCAATCTTTCCCCATGAGCTCTATTTTGAACACACCCTATAATTACTGATATTACCCTGGCAAATATTCCCCATGAAGTTTTCTCCACTGAGAGCCATGACTGTACTTGTCTGTTTCTCCACATTGTAATTATCACCAGGCAATATTTATAGCTATACTATTATTATTTATGATATTTTATGCCCTACGAAAATCTATATGACATATGCTCAAACTTCAACATCAGAGACAGACTTCAGCTGGGACATCCCCTTCAGTTGGTGTACCTGTTCTTCCAGCACTTGCACTGATCAGTCAGCTGGCACCATAGCCAGGAGTCCTGGCAGTGGGGCATTTGCAGGACGTGATAAAATTTCAGCTCAACATACCTGAACTTCCCATCGTAACTTCTTTCATAGTTTCCTGTCCCCGGCTGGTGCACATTTCAGGACTTCTGGTGTTTCAGGCTAGAACTGTGTATCCTCGATTCTTGCTGAAGCAAGGTAACTAAAGAAGTGCTTAATTATTCCAGGTGGACAATAGAGAACAGCACATTTATGCCTCATGCAAAACAGAACAGAATGAAAAACACTTGTTTGCCAATCATAGTCTAGACTTGAAATTTGGCACTGCAATACTTACAAACAAATGTAAATGTTTTATTCTCACACTTCAGAAAAAAATTAAATAAATCTCTCTTATAAGCACCTTTAGTTTTAATTATTTAAGATCAATACTAACCTAAATGCCTCTGCCCCTAACATGCATCTCCTCTCCAGGGTCATAGACCTTTCTTGTTCTGAAATCACTGGCTTTCTCCACAAATACTGTTAACCAGTTTCCTCAGTATCATATGCATATGGGCTATAAACTAATGAGCAGATCTAGGTCATGTAGAAAAAGTGTAAAAAGGAAACAAATGTTGAACGTCACATTTACATTAACTTCTCACAGTTCAAATGGCAATTTATCCACAACATAGTATGAATCATGCAGTAAGAAAAGGAGGAATCTCCAGTTTCTTTGATTTATTTGTCATATGGTTGACTGATGTCAGTATCAGTGGCTTAAAAAAAAAAAAGTTTAGACATCCAAAAGAAAGGAGGAGAGAAAGGAGGAAAAGATCTAGCTTTCCACAAAATCCATTTCCTTTAGGATGATGAGCTCAAACCAAACCAAATCAAAAGCTGAGGACGAGCAGGTTCTTCTGTTCCTTCCGTGCTTGTCTCGTGGTCTGGCGCAAGCTGGGAATCAAGGGTATGGGATGGGTGGATGTGTTTTGTTTCTCTATATATGTATGTATGTAGGTATTAAAATATATATACATACATACACATATATGCAAACAGAGACAGTCTTCCTAAAAAAATGCTCTTTGCAGTCCAGAGGCAGCAGAGTCACTGTGAAGGAAGAGCTGGGCAACATATGGCTGTAGAGTCTGCACTGGAAAAGTCACTGGCTAAACACACGCCGGCTGTTAATTTTCTTTACTTTCATGAGGCGAAATAGGAGCTCTGCATAGAGTACAGCCTGTCAATGGGGTTTCCTACTCTAGCCTGCATGGAGTTAACTTCAGAAGAGGCAAGAAAACAGTCGCTCAAGCTAGTTAAAGAGGTATCACTGTCGATATCATGAAAAATGGAGTCGTTTCCTGCAAACGAAATGTACATGTTAAGCTGGATGCTGCACAGCCAGGGGAGGACACAGTACACATGGATGCTGACATGCTGCAGCAAACAGGAACACTTCTGGTTCTGCAGTCACACGTTAACCTGCTTTGGCTCTAAGGGTCTGACCTATGAGGAGGAGGGCTTGGAATCAACCTACAGGGGTCAACTGGCAGCAATGCCCCCAGACTTGCCAGGATTTAATTTCAATTTCAGTCAGCAGCACATAACAGAATCTTGGCTGACAACGGGAGCAAACGGTGCCAGGGAGGAGCAGGTCCCCATCTTCTCCATGGGCTCCGGCACTCATGGGAGCACCAGGACTGTCAAGAAAGGCGGGACTAGATATCGAGTGCCCATGACAGTGAAGCATGGTCTAAGAGCCATAATCATATTGGTCCTCATATATATACAAGGTAGAAGTTCTACCAGTGTGACAGGACCCAGGAAGAGACCGAGCTTCCCCAGCCTCAAGTGAGATACAGTTGTAAATATGCTCTCCTTTCAGAAAATTCTACTCTTTAGTGCTGGTTTGGAACAGTATCTTTTATTTCCTTAGCAACTAAGATTTCAGCTTACTTCAACACTGAACGTACCAGAAAATGTTCTGGGGGCTCTGCGAAAGTGTTAGTCTGGTTATTTTTCCTCACAGACTCATTCAAAAGGGCTTTGTGCCATCCCCTGCACTCCTTTTGGAGCACAGAATCTGCTTCCCCAGGAGTTTTACTCAGAAAGCCAAGCGAACCAACAAAATCACAAGGCACCCAATGCTCAAGGGCACTTCATATGTCCTCGGCTCCTTACAGGACCTCCCAAATTTCCTGGTGTGCACCATGGACTTGTCTCAGTGGCAAAAGTAATGACACAGACTCAAAGCAGATTTCCTGTTGGCCTGTGCATGTTGTGCTCGGGACACTGACGGGCACGTAAGCCTCTAGAGTGAAGTGCTCCTGGTCAGCAGAAATGAGTCTGAAACAGGCCCCTGTGGGCTACCGCAAGGCTGAGAATCACAGTCTGAAAAATCCTCTGACGTTCTTTTTAAATGCCACACTGCAATTGTCCAGAATCAATAATTGAGCATTTAGTGCTTGTAATGCACTTGATGCATGGTCAAGCAATTGTGAAAACAAATCGTCATCTTGATTTGGGACAGAATGAAACTATGCAGGAGAAAATTCCTGTGGTAAGTCATTTCTTAGTAGCTCAAGAACTGTTCTTTAACAAATCCACACATCCAATCTGAATGGTCTTACAGGGCTGCTTATTAATTTTGTAATGAATAGATTACTTCTCTTTATTGAAGGCACTTTTTCCTCAAAGTTTCTATGAAAAAAGGAAAAATTTGTGAGGGAGCTAGAATTTGGTACTGTTTATTTTTCGGTGTCTTGGACAGTGGTTTTAAAAAGTGGAGCTTGGGGAGGTGCTTGCTTTATCATTTATCATAATTATACTGTGAAATAGTTTTGAAAGGTGTCCAGAGCTTGCAATGAGCTCTTTTCAACCCCCTTATGTGTACAAGAAAATACACACATAAAACTGACTGGTACAAATTCCCTGGTACAAATCCCAGAAAAAATATTCTACAAGCCAATAATGCTGCTGCCCCTGTGTTGTGTGATCCAGCACACAGACCCAGCTACTTCGGATGTGGTAGAATGAGGCATGCCTTACCATAGGGGTTCATGTGGTCGCCTGGCATTTGTGGAGGGGTAAGACCCTGCTGAAACGGGTCTGTGCCATAACTGCTTTGCTCCATTGCTACAATCTGCTGCTGTGGTGGTGCAAGTGGTGTGTAAGATGTCATCATCCCTTCCATTCGGTTGGACATTACTTCTGCAAAGCAAAGAGGAAGCATGTTTATTGCTAGGGCAGAATTAGTGGCAACAATGAACCCTAGCAAATGCAGTCAGGGGTATCCTGTCAGTCAGAGAAACTTTCCAAATTTTGTCCAAGTGTAGAACCCTGAGCAATAAGCTGAAAGACTTGTAATTTCTGACTACATGATTTCTGGAGCTCCTAGGTGCTTGACCCTATCCTCCCAAAGTGTATACTGTGTGCGACAGAGCCCAGTTATTCTCTAACTTCTGATGGTCTCAGTTTGTCTTCTCTGGGTAAAGTGGAAGATTTGAGGCTGCAAGGTCTTGGGAGCTGGAGATCCTCAAGAGTACCCACAGAGCAGCAGTGCAAGCCCCGGTGCCTCTGTGCAGTGCCTGCCCCAGGGTCCAGACACCTGTGGGGACACAAGGGGCTCTCTGCGCCTCAGCTGGGACAGTAAAGCTGATGCCCATGCAGATTCCCAGCTGAGCACCATGCCCCTTACTGCAGTAGAAAACAAACTGGAGGATCTAGCTGGAGCTAGCCTCCTGGAGATTTTCTCCAGTGCAAGCACCTCCACATGACACATTTCTTCTAGAAACGAGGTAACAGCTTCTGCATGAGCCCCTCCTGATCCCACCAGGAGAACTTGGGGTAACTTGGCATGGGCACTCACACACACCTTTGTGTCCATCCACTGGTGATGGCACACATCACTCACAGACCTGCGTGCGCCCTGGATTGCTGTGCTAAAGTATCGTGTGGGAAAGACACTTCCAGACAACTGCAGATTCTCTCTCTCTCACTTTGCTTTATCACAAATCCCCTACCTTGTCCTAGTCGCTGCGAGTTCTGTTGCTCCTGCTGCTGTTGGTGCCTTCGTGCTAGCTTTTTCATCTGAAAAAAGCAGAACAGAACAATCTCGTGGCTCCAAACGCAACAATTTTGTTTCCTTACAAAACTCTCTGCAAACACTTTATCAGTTAACACAGACCATTTATACTTATGCACACACTGTTGTGGGTTCAGTTTCAATTCCAAGCTTAAACATTTCAGTTTCCAGTTCAGATTTGCATGCAAAATTTACTCCCAACCCTGAGTTGCTTTGAGCATATGAATTTAACGTCTGTGTTTGGAAGTTGCCTTTCTAGTGTAGGTGTAGAGAGCAGAGCAGGCAGAACACGGACAGCTCAGCTCACTCTGCATGTGTGAGCTGCCTGTGGGGAAAGGGCCCATGTTGAGGCACAACCTGCATTTGACTTTTGAGAATGGGACAAACAGCCTACCTTTGCTCTTTGGTTTTGAAACCAGACCTGGACGACTCGCACGCTGAGCCCTGTTTCAGCTGCCAGTGTTTCTCTGACCTGCAGGAGGAAATGCTTAATGATGCAATTGTTCATTAGTTAAAAAAAAACCACCAAAAACAAAAAACTAATCAGTTTTGTTAAGAGAAGCATTTTTACTTACAACAAAAATTGCATGTATGGAATTACTTTTAGAAATTAATCATATTTTTTCATAGTATTGTCAAGTTCTGCCCCTCATGGCACTACCAGTTCTGTAGCTACTGAACAAAGAGTCTGAGCTGAGGAAAATTACACTAAGTCATTTCTTGTTTTTTATTTTACCCACAAAAGACTTCTCTGCAAAAAGAGTGCTCTGCTTTCACCCCAGGAGAACTGCTATTGCCTCAGGAATGAGCAGGGCTGCCTGGGGCTGTGGCCTGGTGTCAAGGCTGATTCAGTCCCTAGTGAAGCACCTACCTTTCTACAGGGCTTAGAAGACACTTCAAAGGATGCTTTGAATGCTCGTCTCTGTTGTGTAGTAAGTATTGTCCTTGGTCGTTTAGGTCTTCTTGGGTCCTTTCCATCATCGCTTCCTTTTCCTTGGGTTACTTGGCCCTTGGTGGGCTTAACATCTCCATCTTCATCATCACTTTTGACTGGTGAAAAAAGGATATATAATTGCACTTGTTCCACCAAGAAAACAGGATGTTTGAGAACTGCTCTTCAGTCAACAGGTTCAACTATTGTCCCATGGTTATTTGAATACCTAAAGCAGCTGTGGGCAGGAAGAGACTATCTTAGATCTGTGTGCTCTGCCTAAATCAAATGCGACAAAAGCATAAAAATGTTTGCAATTTTTCATTGAGGACATGGAACTGATCAGGGGATGGAAACTCAGAATATGCTTCAGTATTTCCACGAATCAGACAAAGAGAGACTTTGTGCCTTTCCAGGATCTCTTGGTCTCGTGCTCACCTGCTCCAATCTCACCACCAGATAAACATCTTTACCTTCACAGCTGAACACCAGCTTCTCCTGAAGCATTATTTGCAGACAGGTACTACTGCCTGCACTGCTACGGCAGCAAAACAGCATAAGGCACGTATTACACAAGTATCTCAAAGCCCATCTAACTAAATATATTGCAGATTCCAGTTACTGAATATTGTTTTGAATGTTTTGAAGCTCTAGAGGTAATATTAAATATAATCTTTGTAATCTCATTTTCACTTCCCCCAGAAAACATCACTAATCTTCCTCTGTGCATTAAAATGTGTATGTGCAAGCACAAACTTCTCTTTCTCAATAAATACATACAAGTATCTATGTGCTTGTGTAAACCAAAGAGATTCTTTTTATTTTCTATCATTAAATTCTGAATACTCATACAATCTGGTACTATTACATGTGTTAATATATTGTCTTGGGAAATCTCAAGCACAGTGGCAAAGGTTGAGGGGTAAATACACATTTTGTTGTGAAAATCAACTTTTCAACTTTTTATTTGAACAGACTACTGATTTTTCTTCCAGAAAACACTATCAATTATTATAGGGACTTCACCATATAGAAACACACTGAAATTTTTATATACTGAAGGACTACATTTGGAGAATCAGCAAATTAGACTTTAATTCGTTTTAGGGTCTGATTATTATGCACCTAGCAGTCTAATCACCTTTAACTTTAATAAGCATCTTTGGCCTAATGATTAAAGAGAAGTTCAGACATTTTAATAACCATGACATTATTAACTTTCCAGCATGCCATTTCCAAGGAAAGGTTTGTGAGGATTAATACTGCTCATTGGAGAGTTACTTTTGTGTCCAGTGGATAAATATTTGATTGAAGCAGGACACATTGTCAGCCAGGGCTTTGCAGACCGTGTGCTCTCACACAGACCCCTGGGAGATCAGTGTTTTCAATGTGTTAGACAATGGGAGACAAACAACTTATTTAATTTGTCAGCTTGTTTTTCAGGTTTGGGTTTGGCTAATAGAGAATAATGAGGGGGAAAAAAGCATCTCCAGGAATAAGAAACCCCCCTCTGTGCCAAAGGGAAATGAAATTGAAACCAAGACTAGTTTGTGCTACTGGGGTAGTTTCTTACTGATGATCACAAGCCAGATCTGGTCCTGAAGAGGAGCCCACCCCTGCTCAAAGCTGATGCCAAATGCAGCTGCCAGCACCAGTTGTGTGAGGGAGGACAGCAGTGGGGGAAGATGCCTGTGACCAGCCCCAGTGTGGGGACAGCCTTGCACAAGGTGGTCAACAGGGTTTGGCTGGACACTAGGCAGGTGCACAGCAGGTCGCTGGAGCTGGTGGGGGGGAAGGTATGCTGACGGTCAAGGAGGAAGGAAACTCAAGTGCCTCAGGCATGGCCACCGAGAGCCCAGAACCTATGATGTGAGATTTACTGAGCAGAGCACTCCAGGTCCTGCAAATGCAGCATGGCAGTAACTAAAACACTGTCCCAAGAATGGCCCTGGTCCCATGCATTGCTGAGTCTGCAGAGACCTTTGTCTTGAGGCATTCCTGATATGGAAATACAAATTTTAGCAATGTGGAGGATATGACTCTCAGATTAGAGATGAAGGGTAATTTTTGGCTCCCAGTTAAAATGAAGTAATGCATTTTCCCATAAACCAGAGGCAAACATGTAATTTGTACACTTAATACAATGGTAACTATTGATTTTTTTGCATATCTTCTTGGGAGAAAAGTGTGTGATTTTGATGGCACAAACACACATCTCAGTTACTTTTAGATTCTCTTCAGTATTTCTATATTGTACTTGCAATCTTTCTTAAAGGTACTATTTGTAATTGGCAGAGAGATTCCTCTCAAAAATCATATTACTGCTGTGCCCATTTCCCTGAAAAATATGTTAAGTGGTTTGAAGAATGCCTGTGGAGAACAGCATACTCATGCCTTACTTGAGTGAGACCTCGCATAGCTAAATTCAATCTGATTCCCACTTTATGATCTTGTAGAAAAACACTTTGATGAAAGCAAAAAGATTTTGCCTTTTACTTAGCAGGAAGTTAAGGGAGGGAGTCAGGTTAGGGAAAGCAGACTGCCAGTAGGAATGTTTTCAGCTGTGCTTGCAAATTTGCACATGTGGCACATGCATATAGGTAAAGTGGATGTGAAAATGAATGCACTTTTCTATAAGAAAGCTCTACAAACTCATGCAGCTTCTCTGGTCAGAGCAAGTGTGGGAAAAGCTCACCTGAGTCTGAGTCGTCTGGGCTGACCGAGCTCAACAAGTCTTTCTCTTTTTCATAGTCACTTTTGCAGAGCAGCTGCCCTTCCTTGAGGACAAACTCGTCCCCTTTCCTCAGCTGGCGCTCGCACACGCAGCAGCAAAAGCAGCTCAGGTGGTACACGCACTCCAGGGCTCGCATCACAAACTCTGTCGGAGCGATCTTCTCCATGCAGCCGCTGCACTTTGCAGCAAACAGCCTGCAAGGAGAGGCAGCACAGTCAAAGGGAGCATCATATCATACCCTGCATGGATCTAAATCCAGCAATATCTGCACAGATCCACCTGGCTCATGCTTCTGCACACTGCAAGACTTGCATCCTTAGGCTTGGAAATGTCATAGGCATGCATTTTTTTCAAATCTCAATCCATTTGGTCTTGAGATTCCCTAAACCCCCTATGCTGGACAAAGCCCACTAAGATCTGTCCTTATCTCAGTGGTTTTTGACTTTTCAAAATGAGAAAAAATGGAAGCTCCCAAAGTTGGATAATTGCTCAAACCCAAAAGTACTTTAATTCACATTTTAAAGGAAGGACCTGCTCGTGCTTTGTTTTATGCAGGGTCTCTGGTTTCAGCACTTAAGCCCTATTCTGAACAGATTTAATGACTTTCCATTTTCAGTATCGTCTGTCTCTGAGGAGAATGATAAACACAGAAATGAGCATGAAAACTTTGTGCTTTTGCTGAGGCAAAATCAGCATGTGTGCAGGCACACACAATTGTACACATGCAATCAATAAAGAGAGGAGTGAAATAACACAGCTTTTCTTTGAATGTTGAGTTATTCCAGAACAACCTGTCGCTGAAGGGAGTACTGTGCATTTTAAATGGTGTGCAACATCCTTTGGCAGAGATAGGCAGTGATACAATCTGTCAAATTACCAGTGTAATCACAGACCCTAGAATACACACTGTGTCCAGACTAGTTCTTATTAATGCTCTATAAACCTTGTCTTCCATCCATCATTAATTTTCTAAGCTTAAATTAGAATTATTTAGATTAATTTTATTTTGCTTTTCTAATGGCAACTGGGAATCTCCCTAAGTGAGATTTCAGAAAAGGGCTGCCTCAAATAAAGATGAATTGCTAAGTTACATCCCTGTGTCACATGGTGAGCTGGTGATTTGAAATTCAGTGTCTTTTATGGCAATACATCACAGTGCAAGGTGCACAAACATTTACATTTCAGCAAGGAAATTAACACCACTGCACCACTGTGTTCACAGGAAAAAAAATTAGGTCCTGCCTTTTAGCATGGGGTACACTGTCTTTTTTTTTTAATCATCAAAATTATAATTTTTCACAAAACAAGGCAATTGTCTTTGATTTTAGAAGGCTAACGCTGTGGTAGTTATTCATTCCTCCAGAGCCTCCATTTTGTCTGAGCTGTGATGTACAGGAAAATGGCAGTCACGAGCCCTCGGCAAAGGGCTGGAGTAAGAGTGGGTAGGAGGGAAAAGCAAATGTCAATATGGCTGCACACGACATCCAGAAAACGGCTGAGAGACGGGAACTGGAGTGTTCCCCAGCTGTACCTAGGAGTGACTGCACTGGGAGCCGGGCTGGCTCAGCACACACCTTTGCACAAACACAACCTCAAGGTAACAGCGGTGCAAGGCAGACTGAGCGCCTCTTTTTCAGGTATGTAATGAATTAAATCTATCAGAAGGGAACTGATGCCACCCAGGATCCTGGGCACTACCATGAACAGGCCAGCTTATTCCATACACTCCGTTTCCTTTGTCCACAAGGTTTTCCTGACAAAGCTTTAGCCAGAAAATTCCTAAGCAGAAAATATTTTTATCTCTACACGATTTTATATCGGAAAGGATTAACACACAAAGAGGAAAAAAAAAGGGGCACTGAAAAAGTTGTTTCTATGTAACTGCTTAAATCTATTTGACTCATTTAACCAAGCTTGGCTTCTCTGTCCGAGGGGGTGTCCTTAGGGCGGGGCACACCTGGAGAACTCAGTAGCGGCAGAGCTGATGCGAAGGCATTGTCCTCCAAGCCACCCCCATTCTCCCGTCCCCGCCGGCCGTGGCCGCCGGAAGGGACGGGGCAGCCCCGATGTGCCGGTGCTCGGTGGCACCGGGACCGCGGCGGCTCCGGGCTCCGCCACTCATCGCGTGTCCTGTCACAGGGCGGCTGGGCTGGGAAACATTCAGAAACGGACCCCGCCCTGCCGCCACCGCCGCGGGCAGGTGCCCACCTCCCCACTCCGGTGAGGGTAGAACGGGGAGCCTTCTGCGGGAGAGGAGCGGCGACGCAGCCGGAGCCGATGGGTGGAGCGGGCCCGGCGCTGCGGTGCGGACGCGGCGGCCGGGGCAGGGTTGGGATTGGCCCTGGTGGGGCTGTGAACGCTCCAGGTTGGGCGGCAGATGCCTCCAGTTGTCTCCCAAGCAAATCGCACAATATGCCACCGTCCAGTGACAGTGGAAACACAAATGTAACGCAGTTTACAGATACTTTCAAGAAGAAAAGCCCAAGAGAGCATAAATCCCCTGCACCTTCCCTCAAATTGGGACACAAAGATAACCTCCTTGTCCTGTGGAGCGTGTTGTTTCCCAGACCAGCGCCTTTGCTGTCATACTGCCTTAGTGAGTGTTTGTGTTTCTTCTTTTTCTTCAAAATAAATATATCTAACATGAAGAGAAAATACTTTGTGTTACGTACTGGCAGCCGACTATTCCCGGAGAGCTGGTACTTTTGCAACAGTGCTTCCCAAGGCAGCCTTTTAGCTATAACGAATTACACTGTCATCAGTGTATATTAACTGATTCAAATGAACATTAAATTGCCCTGACAATACTGCACGGACTTCATATCCCGAATTTAACTCTTGTCAAGAAAATTCCATCCCCTGTACACAGGTACTCTGTATTATAACATTAAACGTTCACACAAAAACACACACACACACACACACAGACTAGCATGTTGGGTTGAATTCTGAGATTATAAAATCTTCATTAAACCTATCTTACAGGGTGTTTATAGGTATTTTTTCAGTTTCCCAAGAGGAACACAAGGTTGTGCACTCTTTTTGCACAAGGCAATCTCACAACAGGAAACTAATCTTGACAAATGACCAGACTTTGATAGCTGTGATCTAAACCACTGCTCGTTAGACTGTTCATTTTATAAATGAATGGTAATAAACCTGTTGGGAAGTGTAGGATAGCAGGAATACTTTACAGATCACCCCTTTACAGGTTTCAATCAAAGCCATAAATTTGAAGGGGAGCACACAGATATTCTGTGCTGAGACAAAGACTCTGTCCCACACCAACCACATTTAAAGGAGTATTTCTTTTGCTTTCTATACATTTTACAAATAATTTGCATAACTCTGGCTTTTTACCCCCATGGCTGATTATCTCCAGCTCTCTTAAGCTAATGTCAAACCTCAAAATCCTTGGATGTGTTAAAGTATGTGGAGAGTGGAAATCAAATGCCTTTATTAGAAGCCGCAGGAAATCTCTGACTCCTAAGCACAACGAAAACATTCCAGAGAAAACCGTTCAAAGAGGACAAAGAAGAAAAGCAGAACAAGAAAACCTTGTTTTGAATCAATGATTGTGGAGTTTTATAAATAAATTCTGTTGTCTGGACGATTTTGAAAGACAGCTCAATAGGTTTAGGAGTTTTTAAGTGTGTTTGCCTCTATGCTTGGAACACTTGGGGGACTCAGCCAAGCTAAAGCTCAGAACAATGGCCTATCTGTCCATCAGAGTATTTACAATAAATGCCATGAAGCAACTTTATAGTACTAGATAATAAAAAACTCTTTACCAGCTAAAACTGTGTGAACTTAAATTAATTTTGCATATGTATCAAGGGCAATGCAAATGCTAAGACATGTCCTGACTCTAACCAGTAGATGAAAATGTTCACCAGCAGAAGAGGCCATAAAGATTTTATTTGTTAGGATATCCCTGTGAAGGCAGGCTGAATCAGTAATCCTTAGAAACAACCACAGTTACATGATCCACTGTGCCTTCCTGCCTGGCACAGCCATCTGGAGTGCAATACGGACCGCTGATTTATTATGTCCCGTGCAGTTATCTCACAGTAAGTTTGACCCTGCTTTGCTCCTGAGAATCATGGCTCTGCTGTTTACTCTCCCGGTGTCCTGACAACCCACCCTTTACCTTTCTGTGGCTCAGCCAGGTCCTTCATTTCCTCCTGTCTGTGGGCAAATAGATTTTAATTGTTCTATTTTAACTAATTTAATCTGTTCTGAAAGATGTCCATGTGCAGTGTGAAATTTACTGTTCACATTAAGTGCGGTTCAAGAGCTTTGTTATACAGGACAAAGGTAGAAAAACAGACTAATTGAGTCAGGTTGTTTATTTACTGGGCCTCTGCCATGAAGCAGTAAATAGGAAGTTATTAAGCTGTATTTGATGTATGCAAGAGGACAGATGCTGCTACCTACCTATCAGAGACCTTCAGCCATTTCCCTTTCTGTGTTATTCTGACATTACATGTTGCAGCAACCACAGCAGATACCTGGCTTTTCTTTATTTAATAAACATGCAAAGGTAGTGCTCACAGCTTTTATAAACGCTCTTGGTGTAGTCTCTACGTCTGACGCTTTCCCCTTTGCTCACACCCACCTGGGACACCCCTGTTGGCCTGCTCTGATGCTGGGAGTTCATGCTGCACTCCTGTGGTATGAAACAGGGTAGAGCTAGAGCAAAACATATTATGCTTTTCACACAACTGAGTTTTATAAAGAGAAGAAATTAAATTACTAATGAAAGACATCTGTTCCTTGTTCTTTGGGAGAAATCCTGATACTTCTTTCTTTAGATGACATAGGATTGGAAAAACAGTATGCATGGGGCTTTTCCAGCATAGGACTTAAATAATTTTTGTAGCATCTTACAGCTCATGGGTGCTTATAAATTGGAAAAACTGTTCCTTGGTTGCACTCAATTCTGAACATACAAAACATCTTGAATACAGTAAAGCATGACAGGAATATTATATATTTATTATTTGAACCTCCCCCTTAAAAAAGAAATAATCAATTTAAAATATTTTCCCTGCAGAAGAAATAATTACATAGTTTATTAAAGCCAATTTCATAGCCAAAACTTCAGTATAAGAAAGATAATCCCCTTTCATCAAGTAGTAATAAAATGTGCAAAAATTAAAAGTTTCTAGAAAAAACCCTGTAGTATTTAGAGAGAAACTAAAACAAAGAAACCTTTTTCTTCTTCAGGGAGAACTGAAGAAAATATTTATTAACCCTCTATCCACAGGTGCTGTAGTATGAACACCAGCTACTGGTGAAAGCTTGTGTTAAATCTGCACTTCACAACATGGATTTGGACTCATAAATTACACCTTGCCTATCTTGATAATGAGTGACTTTTTCTTCATGAAAGTATTTTACCTGTATTTCCATGAGGACTGCTACACTCCCCTGCCAAGAGAAGCTGATGGCTAAAATAATGATAGGGACCACATATAATCCCATGCCAAATCTTGCTCTGAAGCTGGTGGGACTTTGACTGTGGACACTGTCAGAGCCACCAGCTCCCATCCTCTGCCCACCAGGAACAGACCCACCAACATGGTCCCAGCAGTACTTTAGGCTGGCCATACCCAGACAACAGTCTGTGTCAAACAATCCCCACAAAATGACCACCCTTCATATGATTTTCTTCCCACTGAGGCCTCTCATGATCCCTCTGCAGGTGGCCCAGCACTTGCTGGCCACCTCAAACCTGTGGGCACCAGCAGCTCTGGGGTGGAACTGGGATGCGTAGACAAGCACAAAGACACACAGAATTTAAAGCTTACATCCTAATGTTACTTGCTCAAGTGGGACCAGAATGACCTAAATAGTTACATCTCCCTTAACTATAAAGTACAACATAAAATGCAAAGTGCAGAGCAGTTTCTCGCTTTGAGCAGAATGTGACAGAATAAATTCTTCTCTTTGCTTAATTTTCATCTCCTAATTGACTACTTTGTTCAACTGTCTTCCATCACTGCCATGCTGTTCTATTTTATAGCATTTTTCCATACAACACTTTGATGGAAAAATTTATGAAGAATAGAATTATTGCTGTTAGAAAGGAATT
The DNA here is from genome assembly GCA_020086605.1 of Lanius collurio. NCBI lineage: Eukaryota > Metazoa > Chordata > Aves > Passeriformes > Laniidae > Lanius > Lanius collurio. The sequence continues at coordinate 8,343,596 of JACBWW010000035.1, read as the reverse complement.
AAAACAATTTTTCATTTACAAAGTCACTGATATTGCTCTACTGTGCTCCACCTTTGGGAATCCAATTGCTCTTCTCAGCTACTCCCATTCCTCTTTATAGCACAGCAATTGCACTGTACAGATTATGGCTGCAATTTTCTCCTAATCTTTTCTGTAGAATAGAAACTGTTATAAAAGTTAAGGGCACCAATTGAATTGATAAAGCTGGGGCTGCAATTAGGAAGCTTTAATGAATTAACAAAATATGATGATTTTGTTAGAATTATATTTTTAGGCAGTGCAAACATTTGTGAAATAATGTTATTTTTGTCCATGAGCTTCAAAGAGGCTAAATGGGCTTCTGCTGCTGTGTTTTTTACATTCTCAAAATCACACTGATGGACTACAAAAGAATCGTATGTGTCGGGGCGTTTGTGCTTCTGCCACAGCTCTACCTAGCTGGGGGGCGGTGGTCATCAAAACTGAGCAGGCACTCCTTTTTTTTTTTTTTCCTTTGGATTTTTATTCAGTTATTTGCGCAAATTAAATTAAATCCACATTCCTCTTCTCCTGTTATGCCCTCACCCACATCCAGTGGATGAAGCGGCCTGTGGAGGGGCCCTGTGGAACAGCCCTGCTCGGGGCCGGGATGCTGGCTCCAGCCCGCAGAACGGTCTCTGCTCTGACAGACATCTTATCCTCGTTCACTAAATCGCACACTGAATTTACATCACCAGCAACACAGGGAAATTCTTCTAATGCAATTTTTATACGAGATTTCACCCTAAAGGCCCCATAAACAGGGAAATTGTACTGTTGTGATTCACTGTCCCGGTCTTCACTTTTAGAGAAAAAAATAATCATGTGTCAAAGCAATTCAAATGTAATTTCTAAGTTATTTCTTGGCTGGCAAGAATGACTTAGGGAAAGAATTTACACAAGGCTTTCCTCGCAACTAAGAACATTAAGCCGAAGAAACGTTATTTGCCAGTATAAAACAAAATCACTTCCTGTGCCTGCTGAAGTGATGCTGGTGGTGAGCTTGTGCCCAAACTCATCAGCACAGCCAATTTAGCAACTGATTTGCAAGGGAAAGATACCTTAGTCCTGTGGTGTTAATGTCTTTGCAGTGGGGGGTCTATTGCCAGCTTCTCCAAACTCATCAACACAATCTATTATTAATACCCAGAAAGGCTTTATAGTATCTTTATAGCACAAGGCAATGAAAGCTCTGTGGTGTAATCTGTTATCTATATTGCAAAAACATGTGAAATAAAACAAAACGTAGACACTTCATAAACAAAATGTTTCATCTATTATATCTCTCTGCCTCCCCTGTATATAAAGCAGTGGGGTGCAGGAAAGGCATTCAGAGAGATTTGCTGTTAGATGTGGCACTGGCTCCTTTTTAAATTCTATTTGTATTGTGACACATTTTACACAGAATGAAAATTTCTGCTTCTTTCACTGATATGGAAATATTTGAATATTTGCAAAATTAGGCTGTGTTTTGTCAGTAGAGCAAAGAGGCGTAGGAGCAAAATAATAGCTTCTAAACTCCTACAGGAAAACTACAACACAGGGATGAGCTGGCTGAGCCAAAGTGAGGAGGTAGCTGCAGCAGGCACAGCCTGGGACAGGGCCAGGTAAGAGGTGTCAGGGCATTGCCATGGCATGAGCTAAAGAATTTGCCTCCAGTAAGCAGCAGCAAAACCAAGTGTCCACTGGAGGCAGTTATTTCTCTGGAAAGCATTCAAGAACAGAATCTGAGCAGAGCTGGATCTTTTCTTCTACTTGTCATATGCATGACAATGTTTAATATGAAAAGCCCAGAATTACCCTACCTTTAGTCTCTAGGAACAGACACAGTTAGACACATCATTTAACAGCAAAGAAGTAAACACACAGTTTAAAACGCAAGAAGGTTTTGTTTCAAATAAACAGATTGTGGCAAAGGTGGAACCAAGAGGGAAGCACGAAGCAGCTTTGTGTACGTGGTGCATGTATGTTTGCAATACAGTAAGAAACAAAAGAAGTCCTCGACATAGGCTGTGTCTTATTTCCCAGATGCCTTTTTATGTTCTTTGCCTGTTGAAAATAAATTGTTCTTTTGTAGTGTTTGTCTTTTCAGTCCAATTGTCAGCTATTATTTTTCTATTTCCTCTTTTTGTCACTTTGCATTATTTTTGGTGCTGTAATTCCCATTTGTTCCCACTCCTATCTTCCTGTCTCCCATTGTTCCATTTTTTAATCCCCAGTTTTACTCTTCTTTGGCTCTTTTTTGGCCCATTCTCAGTAGGGTTTGAGAGAATACCCAGGCGTGACTCCCTGCTATAGCAACCACACCTCCCCAGGAAAGCCACAACAATCTCTTCGGGAGGAGGAAAGTCTTTCACAAGCTGGCAGCAAAAGTAAATCCTTCTTCAAGGAACAAGAAGGATTAGCAGGGAGCAGTGGGCTGCAGACTTAACCCTACCCCTCATTTCTTTAGAGCACCAGTCACTCAGAACCCTGCTGTGATGTACAATTAAACAGAACCCAAAAAAATCCTGAATGACACAAGAGCAGGATTGTGTAAAGGTTTAATTCCACTTTAATACCTTTCCAAGTTCAGAACTCAAAGATAGCAATTTAACCCAAGAATCCCCATCTGAGCATGAAAAGTTGCTGCTTGTCTTACAAAAGTCCAAGCTATATACTGCTCTAAACCGTGCTCTTTTAGGCTGACCCTTAATGGATGAAATTTTTCTCCCCCAGACATCTCACATGGTTTCTCTTTATTGTCCTTTCACAAACTTTGTTGTTCCATTAAATACAGGAGGCTCTTACCAGAGGCATGGAGCTTTGTAAAATGGACCACTGAAAAAGGAAAAGGAACTCTAAAAAGCCCCAACTGAACCCCCAAAACTCAGGTAACTAAAGGTGTCTCCTGCAATGCCTAAGAATGGTAATTTATTCTTGTAATGTGAAGTGACTCTTATTAAGATTATGTCGATTACTTACTATTAGTATTAGGATGGAAAATAAATATCCCTCTTAATACAGGGTTTTTTGAAGACTTGAAACATCTTATTCATCTTTTTTAAATTAAAGAACAGACATGCCTGATAATTCTAGTGTGGATGACTACCAAAGTTGCTCTATAAACTGAAATTTTAAGATTAGACACAGAACTACGAAAAACTCCTGGCTTTTGTAAGGACAAATATGGTTGACAGAGTCCTAACACTCAGCTATCAGCATCTGTGTTTGTATTCAGGCTTTAGTAAACTAGATGCTCTAAACTCATACAAAGAGATCTATCAGTAAGCAGGGCCCTACAGCACGCCCAGACCCTCCTCCTGCCTCAAATGTCTGCACAGGTTTTAAGTTATTCCAGCAGTCAAACATTTATCACACAGGACACTTCCACATGTGTGAAAATGAAATCCCATTAGACACCAACAACATTATTAGGCATGCAAAGAGGATTATTCCTTTAAGCTCACAAGACTGAAAGGTTTGTCTAAACATTTTATTAGCTTTTTCAGATTTTTTTTAATTAAATGAAAAGTTGTAAGTAGGTCAAAGCTGAAATACTTAAATTAAATACTACTTAACTTTTGGTTGTGTATGTATATATATTATAGACACACGGAGAAAAAAATAGAGATGCCTGTTACAGAAAAAGTGTACAAAATCCCCTCATATCTTATCAGCACATTCCTGTCTTTCAGCAAGAAAATTTGTATGGCTTGGAATTGTTCTATAAAAGCACCAAAATGTTACATGTTGTTGCTCAGGGTTCCATATATGTTTCCAAAAATGAGGTGCTTTTTTGAATATCTGGTTGAAAAGAAATCCTGCTCTGTCTGCACTGTCCTTTCTACAAAGTTGACAAAGCCATTTTTTTCAAAACACAATATTTGCTGAAATGCATTGAAGTGTGCTCACCGGAAGGTCTGATGTTCTTAAGATCATCCGTTAAAGAAAAACAAGGGAGAAGAAGCTGTGTCAGCTTTTGCTTCAAGTGAGCAGAACTCCTTAGGGAGCATGAAGAACAAGACTGGGTCCTCATTCACAGGGAAGATGACTTTAGAAAGGATCAGCTCCGTCAGCAGTTCGGTCCTACATTTTGACATTTAAGTGTTGTTCACAGTATCTCAATTTGTTATTGGAAGGAAAACAATTATCATTTTGGATCTCACACCAATACACATCACAAGTCACAGAACAGCCTGCCCTGGCAATGTGAGGGCCGTAGGCAAGGCACAGCACACGCCTGTCCTTGCTGGGCATGATACACATGCCAGTTCATCGAGGACAGGCAGGGCCGACCTACACATTGCTCTTGTTCTCACTTCACTGACCATGGGCGTTAAAATATTTAAGATTTGCTTCTAGCACTGCATGGAGCAGGCAGGAAATGTAGAAGCTTGTGTGTACAAGTTAATGAAATATGGTTGGGTGAACATAAGCTCTTAATTTAGACAATAACAGTTACTGCCACAGTGTCTTTGTGTCCGCTTTATGAAAGTCATAAACTCTCCAAAGAAAAGCAGGAACTATTTCACCCTGATGGTCTTTGACTCCCTTTCACTACCTGCTGGCACAGTTAGAAAGTATCAACTGCCTTTGAACAGATTAGGACCAAGTTAAAGTGTGACAACATCTTAAGCTTTCTCCACATGTTGCCAATGATTTCCAACTAAAGATGTTACCCTCATCACTTCGACCACAATGATAAGAATCTATAGCCGGCTCACTTGAGGAGATAAAGGCAGTTTAGCTGGAAGTATAAAGTACTCAAACTTGCTAAGTGGCTGGCTGTCCCAAACTAGCTGAATTTTTTTCCTCTACAAAGCACAAAATCCTTATCATTAGGGACTTAAGCTGCTTTTTATTTTGAGACAAAAAGAATACTGTTTATTGGCATCCAACTCAAACCAGCTGTAAACAGTTGCTTTGATGAAGAAGCAGCTACAACTTCAGTGTGCCCGAAGGCACAAACCCACCGAATGTCAATCATTAAAGGAAGAATGTAAGGTGTATATAGGGTCAAAAGAAGGCCAAGGGACATTTGCAACCCCAGGGATCTTGGATAGCTCACTTTGCCTTTAGAAGCAGAAGAGGAACTGAAGCTACTCTGCTGTATGACCTCCACCTCCAGAGGCAGCTCTGGGCTTGGCTAAGCCCTAAGTTTACCCACAGGAGCAGCAGATCTGCAGTGCAAGGCTTTTCTCCCCAGCACGACTGTGTACATCATGAACTTTGATTTGATAGAGCTTGAATGGCTCCAGGATGCTGTACCTCATGGCACCCATGCTGGACCCATGCAGAAGGCTCTGGCAGCAGGAGTCTTGCTAGTGTCCATACATATTTGAATCACTGATGTGCAGGTAATTCTAATTCTTCTTGTAACTTATTTCTTGCACCAAGAAACACTTTACTGGTTGCAACAACTATTTAAATTAAAATGCCATCAACAATTTTGGTGTTGCAGCCAGACTAATATAGACCCTTACAGAGTTAAATGCCAGCTGCTTTGGGCAGCCCAAGAGGGTAGGCTGGCATCCACTGTTGGCCCTTCTGCCACCCTTCTTCTTCCTCCTCACCCCTCTGCCTAGTAGATACTGATGTCTCTCAGTTATTCCAGGCTTCCTCCCACTCCCCATCCCTGGCACAGCATCAAAGCTTTCCTGGAAAGAGCTGCAGCACAAAGGTTTCAGCACAGAATGGTAGTGCTGGCTGGTGGGGCATGGGGTTCCTGGTCCTTTATATGATCAGAGTGGCTTTTCAGCAGGAGTTCAAATGGCTGAGTGAAATCAGCTACTGGGTTGCACATGCAAGCCAGCTCTCACTCATGCCACATGAGCTCAGATATTTTATAGGAACATGTTGTTTCTGTAAAAGGCCCTGGTGCCACCAGAGATATGGCTGCTCCAGGTACAGGCTCAGCAGCTCCTCCTCCTCCCAATGCTGAGAAGATACAGCACTACTAGTTCCTCTGGAAGAAGCAGGGTGCATCTCCCTGCCCACATCCTCACAGACACCACAAACAGATACCTTTGCTTGGGGGATTCAGTTCAAAATTGCTGTCTGGGCCTGGAGCCTGCTCCCAGGCTCCTTCCAACCTGGCAGCCTCTCCTTGGCCATACCTGCACCCACTGCCCAGCACTCCTGCTGCCCCTTGCACAGCCACACCAGGAGCCAGGCTGTCCCTGCTCGGCCCCACCTCTTCACCCACCACATCCTCGGTAACACCCCTGGCCCTTGCTGGTCCCTGCCTGGCTTCAGCTCCAAACAGCCATGCTAGCAGCGGCTCCTCCCAAGTACTCCAACACAACTGGAATTGCAAGTATTAGTTTGGGCTCACATGATAGGCCAAAGGCAGTGGAAGGTTTGCAGTGCTGTTAGATTATAGAATATTACATACATAATACAAAAAGAGTAAGTATTTGTAATTTATTCTGTTAAGAAATTTTCCTGTATAAAACCTCATAGCTGTTTTTTCTTAGAGAGACAGTGGTTCATCTTTATTGTCACATTGATATCTTTATAAACTAACTCTAGTGATCTACAGGAAAAGCAAACCAGACAGCTCTGTATTTATGGGCATATTTTAAAAGCCTTTTATATTTAACAACTGCATTTAGCTGTGTTAACTGTGAGCTGCAGTAATAAAGGCTCTGTACACTTCGATGCTAAATTAAAAAAAGTTCTGCTGTTCAATAATACATAGATGCTGTTTTTTTCATTACTCTTTAATATCATTTCCATTTAGTTTATAAATAATTGTAGCTAGCTAATGAAACGAAATAAAACCTGCCTCCAACCCATTCCCTAGAGCAAACTAAACTCCTCTTTTTAAAGCTTCTTAATCACCGCCCAGTTCTTACAAAATTAGCATAGTAATGGGCTTTAAATTGAGCCTCTTTGTTTTTTAATTAAGCTCCCAGCAGGTAAAAATAAAACAGATTATTGAAGAATATGCCAACCCTAATAGCCTGCAACTCTTTTGACAATTAAAAAGATCCCATGTTAACCCTTTTGAGGAATTCTGCATGCTAATTAGTCACTTCGAGGCCCAAATTCATCAATATTCCATCCAGACACCTTGTAAAGTTAAGATGGCTGGTCTGTGTCCATAACTGCCCCATTCCCCATAGAGGGTGAGGAATGGACCCTCGGTGGTGGCCAGATTCCACAGGCAGCTGTGTGCCAAGACAGGATGGCATTGCAGTGGCCAGAGCTGCCACCCACCTTGCACTGGCCAGTGCCCACCAAGCTCCTAACTGCAGGCAGGGCTGCAGCTCGGGGCCTCCCAGCTGCCCCACAGCTTGCCCTGTGCCCAGAGAGCCCTGCTCCTGTGCTGTAAACTCCAGCACTGTTTGGCAATGCCTCCTTGGAGCCTCTGCCTCATTTCATACAGCAGAAGGAACAGGGTGCCAACAGAGCAGCCCCCAGTCCAGCCCTGGGGCTGGTTTGGAGTATGCACAGCAGCACCAGTGCCCCAAACATGCCAGATGCACAATGACCATGTTCTGCTTAGCAACACTGCTGCCTCAGAGGCGAAGGTAATTCCTAAGCAGAACAAGGGGGTTAAGACAGTGCCATGTTGAAGCCATGTCATGGACAGCAGTGATTCTCTGGGAAAATTTATTAGACACTGCTTTCAGCCTAGAAATAGGAATAGCACTGCACTTCCCTGGCAGTTCTCTGTCAAATATTTGGAAAGCTCTGTCCGAGTCCCACACTTTATTTTCAGTGTCTGCTCTGAGCATCAGTGCAAAGTGCTGGCTGCCCTCCACTTGCATCCAGCCAGGAGGATGAATCGCCATGGTTGGAAGTGTTGTGTCCATCCAGAAATGAAATCATCAGCATGAAAAACCCATTCATTTCCACAGACGCTGATCACTCTGCATCCTTCAGAGACTCCCAACAAATAGGGCTGAATGCTCTTGTGTACCCACTAAGGCCCTGCCAGGTCCTGGCAGCTGCAGGAACTACTGTCAGTTGCTGCTTTATATTATACCTTATAGTGCAAGGGTCACCGTGATGGAGTTAGGGGCCCACAGAGAATGGGATCAGATTTAAGGGTAGACTCCAGCCATAAATATATGCTGCCTTCTTTCACTGAAGCATTTAGGAGCCTCTACATATACTAACACTATGTTTTCAAAGATAATTGATATTTTTTGTGTCTCTCAACTGCTATCAGAAAATCTGGAGAAAAAAAGATGCACCTTGCTTAGAGTGAATAGAAGTACATTAGGCAAACACCTTCATTTACCCTCTCTGCAGGGACGGGCCTTACTTACTTTACTGGGCATCTCTGGACCACGCCCTCTTACAAATAAAACTTGCCAGCAGAATTAGTCAACACAATGTAGATCCATCACAACAGAATTCACTTCCCCTGAACTACACTGGAGGAGATCATGAACAATGTACATCAGAACTGGAGAGGCTGGACTGTGAGATGGTAATGATGACTTGAAGTTTCTCAGGTGGGATCTTCAGTCCCACAGCCTCCCCACTCACCTCTGCCACTGGGCCTGATGGACAGACAGCATATGTACAGAGATGCTAATTCATCCTGGGACCATTTCAATTAAGGGAACCTCTCCAGGAATATATTTAGTTTAAAGCAAAAAGCCACAATGTTCAGAATAAACTTGCAATATTCCCATCACAACTTGTTGAGACCAGCTGGAGAGGCAATATTGGGTACAAACTTCTCTATCCTCGGCTCAAGGTTTGTCAGCTGTTGGTGGGGCTGCAAAGTGGCTGCAGAAGAGCAGCAACTTGTGAGTGAAGCATTTTCCAAATTCCCAAGAACTGACTTTAGAGAATGCAATACCTCCTGCACCAAACAACTGCACTCTCACCATTTCACGCTGAAAGCTTCCCAGCAAACTGAGGACAATTCCCTATGCACACAAGATTCATATGACAGATTTCAAGCTGAAAAGCATGATTTTACATTGTGCATTACATACCTTGTGCCATGTCACATGAAACAATCTATTCTATGAAACTCTGCTGCCAAAACCACTTTGGAAACATGGATTCACCCCAATGCATCTTGAGAATACAGAATGGTGCATTTAAAAATGCTTCTGCCTGTTTTTTAGGATTTTTACCAAGCCCAGAGACATTCCTTACTACATGAGTAACTCCTTTTCTAACAGAGAATCAGTCACAATGGGAGAAACTTTTTTCCATGTCTGATCCTGACTGGTTTTCAACTGTGACTGCAGATGGAGCTAAAATGAACCCACTACCTCTGCTCTGCGTGCACAGACTGTTATTTCCACCAGCTCTGACCTTTTGCAAATGCGATCCAAAGTGACCTTTCAGTATTATTGCAGCACTAAATGCAGTTTTTCAAGTAATCCTCACTGAAGCATGTTCTACATCAGTGGTTGGTATGCACTAGAAGATCCAACCTTTCTGCTGTGTCGGGTCTATTATCATGGCCATGTCTATGGAGCTGTACAATTTTATATGAACCTTATATGAACTTGGCATTCTTACTGCCAAGCCATTGGCAAGGAACACCTTTGAATGGGCACTGCAGCTGTCCAAACAGTGCCTGGTGTACCTGGACAGCATAGAGGTACTTGTTTACTCTCTTCCAGAATACACAGAGGTAATTCTTCTGGATTTCATCACTGTCCATTGTTTTATGCTTTATATTAAACCTCTCAGGAAATCAGAGAAAGATATTATTTCCTAACAAAAATATCTGTCATCTGATTGCAGCTGGCAGCCTCAGCCTCTCTCTGCGCCCCAAATGTGGGCTTTGGTTTAATGTCTCCTTGTCAAGAGTGTGTTTTATACTGGCGCAGTGTGATACAATTTCTTTTGCATAAAGGACATCCAACCATTTCTTGTTGAAAGTGCCAGGGACAAAACTGGTTTCACCCACCCTTGTGGGTGAGGACAATCACCCTTCCAGGGACCTGGAGGGCTTTGAGAGCAGTTTCTAGGTATATGCCTGCTACAGCCATTAGCACTATTCATACAGGGAAGAAGATGAGAGCAATCCTGCACCATTAGCAGTTGCAGCTCACGTGTTCTTACCAAAAAATAAGTGTAACTTGACAGTAGCAAAGAAAGGGATGGGTCAGGTGTCAATTCTTTTGGTCAGGAAGGCACCATCTCACAGTTGTATGCTATGGAAACCCATGTTTGCTAATGTGATTAAATTTTACTATTGACTTAATTTATGAGCTTTACTGAAATCTGATGCTTTCACATGAGTAAATCGATACAAACAAAATAATTTGGCACAAAAATGCTAAGAACAAACACAACCAATTCCCCTTCCACACTCTTTAAGACACATCTAAGTGAGATGACAGGTGGGTTGAACCACTGGAGTTGCAAACTCATTTAGAAAATATATATTAATTTTTATTTCCAAATTCTGTCAGAACTGAGAGAAAGACTGTGCAGGTTTGGTAGTTAATAGCAATACAGAAATTAGCATTTTCCAAACGCAAGACTCTAGACAGATGTTGAAATATCAAGACTGTATGCAATAGTCACCAGTAAGAAACTTCCAGACTGATCAAGAAAAGTTCCTGTCTCTTTGTGAGTAAGTACAGGAGGAGCTGCCCCATGGCCGTGCGCTATCTCAGGTTCCCAGAGCTGCCTACAGCCCCTGGGTTTGCCTTGCCCCGTGTGAGCTGACTTTGGTCATCAACTGCCAAAGGGCAGAAACTGCACAAGACAGAAATAGCTGGGGCTGAGCACCAAGCCCACAGGTGTCATTTACTTTGGTGGTTTCTTCTGCTGTCCCCACATTCCAGTCTCTGACACCTCACAGAATTCATTAGCCACAACTATCACGGAATTCCAGTAACGATCCCTTGAGTGAGGGTGAACTCTGGCTCTGATCATTTCAACTGAATACAACTCTGAGAAAACCAACCACCTCTCAAGCTGTCATTTCTCATAGTGTGATCATTCCTGCCACCCCATGAAGCACATTCCCTATATCCTCCAAGTCCATCCTCCACTGGACCCACATCAGCCCTTGGAATTCCAGCAGTTTTTTGCGATTCCCACAAAAAAAAAATCAAACTCTGCACAGTTTTGTGCATAAGGCAGATTTCTATCTGGCAGTAACTCTGCAAACAATTCTGTAACTCTGAAAAATATCATTAAATTAAAAGCAGAAAAATATTTGAAGGCATTGTCTTCAATTTTTTTCTCTTATTTTTGAGCAGTATTTCCCAACTTAATTTTTGTCTATCTTAAATTGTCTTAAAGTGAGAAAAGCTACCATGAATATTTTACTAGGCTTGGTGTTATGCAAATTAGAGAAGTTTGGACTTAACTGTAAATTACCTTTCAGCCCCAAGAGGACTGTTTCCATGATTTCCCACCTACTAAACACTGAGCCTCAGCATTCTTCTGCTTTGGAGAAGCTCACTGCAATTCCTGACTTGACCCTGTAGGGATAGAGAGAGTGAGGTAGGTTGGGACTTTAGGAGCCAGCCTGGAGAGCAGAGCTCCTCTGGCTGCTAATAGAAGTGCAATTTTTTTTAAAAACCTTACAATGTAAGTGACAAACAACAAAGAGGCAGAAACACTGTATGAATCCCACACTCTGAAGCAGTGCTTTTAATTGGGCTCATAGCACTGTAGTGGTTACTTCAGCAATTCTCACCACTCATCTCATAAATAGTAGGGAAATCATAATTAAAGGCCTATTGAAATGCTGAATTCCAAGTCTTCTGACTCGCCTGTTCTTCCCCTGCAATGTACAAACATGCATTAGAGTAGCACCTATGTGCAAGCACAGCCCAGCAGTAACCATCAGCCTCCTGATACAAAAAGGGGAGGAAACAGAAAGGTATTTCTAACGGAAATTATCATTATATATAATGCACAGTTTATTTCCAACCACCAAACACTCCAGGCTGGATGAATCTCCATGCTCTTCTTTTTGTTACCCCCCAGAATTAGAATTAGAAGTATGATATGCTTAATTTAAACCATATTTCTCCAAACTCTAAGTGCATTGACAGAGCTGAAAAGCTCATCTTCCTGTAGAAAACAATTTTATGTTCTTTTTCTATCAAAAGCACTAATAAGTAAACTAAAAACTAGGTTACAAATGCATTTGTACCCATGCATATATTCCTCCTTTCACCCATGTTTTCCTGAGCTCATAGCAGACTTTCTAACAGCACACTGCAACATAGCAAGATGCATTTGCTACAGGTATGTAACTTAAAACTGTTTGTAAGAAACATCCTAAACATGTCTCTTGCTGTAAATGTGACATCTTTACAGCACATGCTTAGTAAATGAAAGCTCTGGGAAAAGGAGGAAAGTCAGGATACCTCCCATATAACTGATTGTAAATTCTTGGGCACCAGGTTTATATTCTTAATAACCTACTAGTTAGACTTAGTGTGTCTGTTCCATCTAAGTCAATTTAAATGAGGCGTACCAGATACAGTACATAAAGTGTTTCATACTTGTGGAGATATGTTTAAGTATTGTTTCTTTAGGAAAATCTAATAGCTAGCTCCAGTTAATCACTGTCAGATGTTCTACATGCTGCAAGTGGTAACTTCCTTGACACAAACTGCTTTTAATCAGGAATCTCCAGCATATCTTGCACACATCTCAGACTGACTTTTGTGATACATTAAAAAGTCTTTATAGCATTTAGTTTTTGTTCCTGTTACCCTGGTTTATTCTTTGCTTTACTGTGTAGGAAAAATGCTATGAGGTAACTTCTTCTTTCCCTGGAAAATGAGATGGATTCCTCAGGGTTTCATAAAAATTAAAACACAAACACAATTCCCCAGCCTCCCCCTCCCAATGGTGCTCCTCACACTTAGTTGGAGTCAGGGTTATACAACCAAATCTGAAAGCAGTGCCAAGCCCAGCCATGGGTCCAGGGCAGCATTCCTGTTTCCCCCACCCCCATCCCAACCCTTGTTTGTAAACACATCTTGGCTGAGAGCACATGGATGGAGCACTGATAATAAGAGCCTTCAAACTATGTTCTTTAACTTCTCTGACTCTAAAAAGGCAATCAAAACCACTCCACAATGTGTGATTAAATATACGCAGGGGATAATCTCTCCTTCGAAAAGCTGGAGAAAAGGTGGTGTTGAGACTGGTTTGAAGTGGTCTCCTTAATAGAAAAGGACGGTCCCTTTCTGTGTACATCATGATTTGCTTTGGGATTTCTGTTGTGCCCCGTAAGCCTACAGGATATTACAGCAGCTTTTGTGTTGCTGGTGACCCAGCTGTTCATTATTGAAAAATTCCACTGCTTGATGCTAAGGGCAGGAAGGCTGACCCCTCATCTTATGGACGTTACTATCTTTCAAAAGATACAGGATTAAAGGGCCGAGCAAAATCTGGAGGAAAGCTATGTCTGGTTTTCTGTGTTTTCATTGTCTTTTGCTATATTGGCCCAGAGAGGGATGTTTGTACAGGATTTAATTAGTTGGAATCAGGCTGAGATTATTGTTGAGACTATTTACTCAGCAAATCTCCAGTCTGAGCTGGAGCTTGAAATGAGTCTGAATAAGAAAATTGAGGAGTGCTCAGCCTTACTGCTCATATTCTGTAACGAGCAGCAAGACATAGACATGAAGGGTCTGCTTATGTGAGGTGCTGAATGCCCTTCATTCCCATTGGGATTGATAAACCATGGGGGGAGCTATCACTACATCACATGATTGAGCCTTAATCAGCTATACAGAGCAAGTGACAAAATCACAGAGGCCACCAAGGTTTAAGAAGAACTTTAACTACAGTCTCTTGGGGAGCTACAGCACTAGAGCATGATGCAGCACAGGAAGCAAAAAAAGGCATGTTACTATCACTAATGCAGATGTGGGTTTCCATAATTTCATATAGATCAAATTTTGTAATAAGAAGGTTAGAAATATAATTTTTTTTTCACATTTATTTTTTAAATTAAAGCATCAAGACTTGGACATAAGACTTGATCCATGAGCTTCAGTGGAAAAGAAGACATCACATCTGATAGATACAAGTAAGGTAGCTAGAAGAGCCATCAATAAGGGAGAAAGCAAGGAATACTTTTCTGTAGCAGGACATGACATCTCTGGGAACACCTGAACTCCTGGTTCAGGGGGGAAAGAGATTCCTTGGGATTCATATCCAAAACGCCTCAGTTAATTCCAGCCCCTTTGCTCTCTGCCTTTCAAGGGGAAGGTAGTCATTCTTAGGGGAAGATTTGTAAAGGTCAATAAGCTGCTGTTCTTACTTTGTACAATTAACACAGGTTCTTCAGGCCCATGTGCAAACATAGCAGTACTGACCAGGGTGCTTCTGGAGCTCCAGAGGGTGCAGAAGTGGCTCTCCATCTACTCTTCCAGCAGTGCTTTTCTATGCAGCGCTCAGGTGGGAACTATGGTGATACAAAGTCCCTGGTCTCCATTCCCTTGCAGGAGGACCTCTACCAAAATTAGAAATAGCTGCTTCCAGACACAAGCAGTTACTGTCCAGTGATTAGAGGAGGCATTAATATTGCTGAGAGAAGAAAAATGCGTGGGGTCAGCTCCCCTTAAATAGGCACAATACTCATCAAAAAATTACCCCCTCTGATTTATTGTGCTTGAAAACTTCATGATGACCCAGAGCTAGTTGCCAGGACTCATCTTGAACACTAAATCAGTCCAACAGTATTACTGCAGCAACACCCCATGGCTGGTTGAGAGTGCACGGAAAGCAGACGGTTCAGGCAGAGGATGTTTCAGGTGAGGTGGCCGTTGCTCGGGCTGCACTGGTTACTATGGCACGGATCTGGTGCTGCGGCCAGGGGCCAGGGGCTCTGCAGGCATATTGGGCTGCAGATGTTACCATTCACAAAGCTGCCCTCTGCAGAGGGGAAAAGCCCTTCCTGCAGGCTGAAGGCCCCTTGTTGCCTGGCTGCACTATTTCAGTCCAAATAATATTGTTTTAAACTTTCTAAATTGAAGAATTAGTGATACAGAGAGAGCAAACACAGAACCACAGTGTTCTGTGGATTCTCACCACATCAGACACCAGTGACCGCCTACTCCAAGAGACAAAAGCAGGTTCCTACCCAGCCTCAGAGCAGGAGGCATACTGAACATTTCCCCAGCCCCTAGAAAATTAAGATCAAGCAAGGAAGTAGAATTCAGTGCTGCTCTTAGGTCCCAGCTGTGACTTTTTACCAGTTTTGAGCAAATTCTTGGCACTGGCTCAAAAGGTTTTTTGTGAGCAAGCATGTTGTCAGAATTTTTCTCTTAAAGACAAATAACCTAAGGTAAAAGAATAAAGCTAGACTGAGATTTATGCTTCAGATTTCTTTCCTCCCTTGCCCCCCCCCTCCTTTGGTAAATTACTGATGTTGCTGTATCAGTCAGCTCGGCAAGCTGTGGGCACGTGACTTCAAAGGCAGAGGTTTTCCCTTCCAGGAAAGAGGACAGGATGAACCTTTCCAGTGCTGGGGGTGTGGATCCTGCAGCTGACCAAGGCAGAAAGGCATCTTATCTGTAGCTGCTGTGTAGCAGTGGGAACTTCCCAGACCCTTGCCAACTGCTCTCAACATGCCTGATGGATCACAGGGCCTAAGGAAATCATTGCCATGTTTATATTACATGGTTATATTATCTGCTTGCAGAAACCACAGCCCCTTTGTGGACTCAGACTCTTTCCCCTAAAGAAAGGAAGAACATTTGAATAGAATAGAGTCTGAATAGCCAGGAGATGTGGGAGACAATGAACACAGAACTCTCTTTCAAATATTTTGCTGGTGATTTTATATCAAACAGCAAGCCTGCATTCCTCCTTGAAATGCACTGTGAGCATTCATAAACATGGATTTTTCTGAAAGTTCAGATCTTATAAAATTCAGAATATGGAGGAAAAGCTGCCTGGCTCAGCTCTCAACCAGTGCCTGGGGGAGTGGATCCAGCTCTGCAGCCAGAGGGGATCAGGCTGTGGTAAAGAGATGGCAGGGCTGAGCTCTGCAAGTGCTGAACAGGGATCCCATCTTGTAAAAGTGGAAAAACTGTTCATCTCCTCCAAGAGGAAAATCATATCTACTCACAGAATTACTGAGAAATTAACCAGGAAGGTTTCTTTGTTTTTTTAAGTAGTGGTTAAAAAAGATCATTTAAAACAAGCAAAGGTCCTGTGAGGACCAACTCATTTAAAGCCACAGAGGCTTGCCTGGGTGTGAGCAGCAGTGAAACACAACCCCTTTTGTTTTAAACCTCCAAAGCACAGAGTATGGCAGGAACTACATAGCCTGTGAGTATGCCTGCAGTAGGCACTGGACTGCCAGCACAGGTACTGGCTGGACAGAGCACCACTAGAAAATGACTTGAGAGAAGGTTTGGGGGTGGAATATCTGGGAGATCTGGGGGTTTGGTGTGCTTTGCAAGACACAGGTAGATAGACCATGGACACACAGCAGTACCTCAGGGGCAAACCGTTCAAATCCTTTACTAGTGATGCAAACACTGTTAATACCACTAAGCATTCATGAAACACCACAGCTCCATCTCCAGCCACAGGCTGAGGGACATCAGGCCTTCACAGTCCCTAGCCAAACCACCCCACAGCACCAGCAGCATCAGGATACCTGGCAGCTTTGGGACTCCCTTCTCTGGACAGCCAGGTTCTTTGCGCACATGCCAGCGTTGAGGACCAGGCCTGTGTGGCACAGAGGAAGGACAGTGTAGGCAACTGAGGGACAAGGGTTACCAGCATGGTACCAATCCCTGGTTCAACAGAACACTCGCAGCACTTCAGCAATGAGGATGCAGCAGCTCGGCTGCGGAGGGAATTCCACGCAGGCTGCAGACTCAGTACCACATGTGTCTATCCCTCAGATTACAAGAAAAGCACTGCAGCTAATGTTTGTTTGTTGGGCTCTGCAGCCACACTCACTCCTTTGTTGAGCAACAGGCACAGGAACAGCCCAGTGCCACGCTCTGTCCATCGCAGCCTGGGTGCCCTGCACAGCCAGAGAGCTACATACAGAGCACCACGTACCAGATCTGTGAAAGCCCTTCCCCCTCTCTCGCCCTGGCCTTTCTCTTCACAAAGGGTGAGTAGATAGTTAAAAAGCCCTGATCTGATAGCTCTGTCCAGGCTGCATCTTGGGAGAATGGACATCCAAGCTGCTGACAGCCCTATCAACTCATCCTCCCACGGAGAGCAATCAGGGCCAACACTTGTGGTGATTTATAAAGAAAACTGTTTTTACAGACACAACGTGAAAGACACAAGCTCTAGATTACCACCAAGATTAGCATGCAAAAATGTATTTGAATTTCTGATCAGCAGGAGGCTTCAAAGGGCCCGGGCTCAGATTAGCAGGTGTTACGTGAAAAAGGAGAGAGAGCTTTTGTGCTACAAAGTTGCGCCAGCAAAACAAATATGTCTTTCACTTTGAAGAGCTGGGGAGGAATTTGTGGCCATTGCCATGGAAACTCAACAGGCCTTACACTGCAAAGCCAGATTTTTGAGACAGAACTGCTCTTATGCCTGTATGCTGCTGAATACAACGTCTTTATCAGAAGGCTGCTGAGGAAAATGAAATGACAATGTGACACCATTGTAACACCTTTGTTTGGTTCAGCTGAATTTCCATTATTTGGAAAAGGAAAGGGCACTGCAGGCACTTGCTTTCAACAGTGGATTCCCTGAAACTACATTATTTAGAGAAAAAATATATAGATTTCAGAGGACCTTGATTATCACTAACATCTAGCTACATTTTCTGGGCCAGTATGGTCCAACCAAAAACTGTGAAGGGTCAGTCTTTGGCTGTATGTTTCAAAACTCTTTTTCCACTTCTTTTTTAATTCATCTTGTCTCTGCATCATAACTAAATGGCCTTCACATGAAACACAAGGCCCTGACTAGATAGCAGTGACCTTCAACGAAACAAAATCAGGCTGGAGAGGATGCTGCCACTGTTCTCAACACCCTTGGTGACCTCACTCAAGCTGTGACAAACCCATCTCCTTGAGCCCTCCAAATGGTGCTATGCTCCATGGCTGGCCATGTGGACAGGTGACTCCACAGGGCTGTCCTCATGCACCGGGCTCCAGGGACCATGAGCAGTTGAAATGTTGAAAGGACATTTGGGGAGACAAGTCTTCCTTGGAGTAGCAGGGAACAGGAAAAAAAGGCAGTGCAGAGAAGGCAGCAGACAGTGGAAAAGGTCCTCTCCAAGGGGCCACAGCACTGCAGGCTCTGGAGCTGCTCCTGCCCAAGTGTCTGCCTTTGGCTGCCGACCTGGTTACAGGTATTGTTTTATAAACAGAACACATCCACAATTAACCAGTTAGTCTACCACTAACTCATCAGCATCAGCACAGTTAAAACACACTATTAAATAGCTGATGCCAAGATATTATGCAGAAAGGTCACAGTATCTTCCCACTTCCTTTGTAGTTCAGCCCTGGCTCATCTGGCAGCATGGGGTGGGGCAAAGATGGGGTGGGTCCCTGCTCGCAGACCCCTGCTGTGGGGGCACAGACCCACAGCCCTGAAGCTGTGGCCAGAGCCACCAGCTGGGGGACACAGGGCCTCCATCCCCAGAGGGCACCCAGCCAAAGTCCTACAGCCACAGGAGGTCTCTTCATGGCTGCTGGAAAACAAGGAGGCAGTGAAGGCAGAGGCTTCCTCCAGGGAAGGGCACAGCTGCTGGCACTGCCACCTGTGACTGCCACCATGGCTGGTGAGGAATGACTGCTTGGGCACCTGGAAGCACCTCTCATAAGGTGCAACACATGAAGGCAAAGAAAACTACGGAAGACTTGAAAAATCAGGACTCAGACCCACCCCCCAGGCCAGGGTCAGCAGGATCATGGCAGAGGATCCTGTCTCCAGGCACCTCTGAAGGTGTTCAAGATGCTGCACGATGCTCCCAAAGGGCACATTCCCCAGGGGCTTTCCAGCTTTAAGGGGCTGAAGAGCAGGCACAAGGCAATAATCCTTAGCTTTGCTCCGCTTACACCTGGCCTTCCTAGACCACCTCAGGCAGAAGGATCCTGGCACCACATCAGTCATGAAGCCATCTCGAAAAGCCCTGCTCACACACTGGGCAGTGCTGCTTTCTTTGCTCTCAGACAGGAGTGTCAGAAGATATTTCTTGGATACACCAGGTTTTGGTTACTCTCTTCCTGTTGAAACTCTGAATTGTTATTTAAAAAAATAATCCACTAGTGTCTAAGTTAGCCTCATGCAAACCTTAAAAGGCCCTGCTGCATTAAATAAGAACACATTCTGTGAGAGGCAAAGCAGCAGCACTGTCCAGACATTAAGATATTGGCTACCTGTGAAATGAAACGGGTGTAACAGTAGTGTAATGAGTGTAACAAAGAAATAGGGAGCACTGGAAACCCAGTGTACTTGCTAGAACATGTATTCACTGTCTTAGATCTCATTTGTAGCTTCCACAACTCCTTGCATAAGAATACCAGCTTCCTCTCCAGCCTGCCCCACCTTCGAGGGCTTCATTCACGTTTGCAAAAATGCATTTTGCCCCGAGAAATCTGGCAGAAAATGGAACTCCTGTCCTTCTCCCCTTGCTGGCTACTTATGAAAAGACTCACAGTATTAAAAGCTAAAGAACTGGTTCCACAGAATTCCACAGAGATAAACACTCAATTTGGTGCAGATACTGCCTGAATTTCAGTGCCATTTGCATTCAGCTAAGAGGAAGCAAAGACTTCTGGTTTTCATCACTAAGTAGTCACATCCCTGGATACACAAAATAAAAGGCAAATAACACTTCCATGTGAAAAACTAAGCATGCTTTAAAATATTCATCTTTGAAACATATTTCACATGGGTCAAGCACTTCTAAACTAATTAATTACATCCAGGTATTTTTTGTAAGCTAGTAAGGCAATATTTAGATCTTCCTCCATACCATGCATTTAGAAAAAAAATATTCCTTCAAGTATAAGCATACAAGAAATATACAAACACATAATTTATCTAAATGAAATAAAAAATGCAGTCCTTAAATTTATAGCCTGTTTACATTTCTAGTTAAAAATATTTAAATTAATATTTAATTCAATATTTAATTCCAAGATATATATGACATAATAAATATAATCAAACTAAATTAAAATGATTTAAATGTAAGAGTTGGAAATGCTCAAAGATTATTCTGAATGAAGGAAAAAAGAAATTTTATGATAGAGATCTAGAAGTTGAGGGAATAACTTACAGTCAATTGCCAAGGTTTTACACTGTCAGTTATGTAAAACAGCATAAAACAAGGCAGCTGAATTTGTAACTCACAAAACCCTGACAAGTGTGGTCAACCTCCTGAAAGCAGTAATTTATTATCAGAAATGTCACGCCTACACAATAGCCTTATTGTTGATTCATTAGGTAATTTCCCTTGAAGACCAGCTGTTTCTAGTGTGGTGGGATGAATAATGAGAAAGATATTTAATGTTCAGGGTACAAATGACAGACATAAGGAGGTTCTAACACCACCAGTGCCTCACTGCCTACGGCACCAGCTCTGTTCCAGAGGGTAAAGGTCCTACACCTCCCACTTGCACAGAAAACCTCCCAGGTGTCAGATATGCTCAGAGGGCAGGTTGCTGTGCAATACCTTCAATAGAATCAGGGGACCCATGTGATATGGCCAAGCAGGCCTTGGGCTCATTGTCACCTTCTATTTCCATTGACATGCCCCAGGGGTAGATACTTTCCCCTCCCAGCAGACTCAATTTATTCCCAGGTGCTTCACTGAATGTCTCACCACCAGTGCAGCTTGCAAAAGACAGTCCCGATGGCTGAGCTCCAGGCAAGCTTTTATCCTGTTTTCCAGAAGTGCCTCTTTTTTAACCCTAAGCCAAGCACTATCTAGATAATAATTATTAAACTATAATTTACTACAGCTAGTAGTACTATCTGCTAGTTGTTTGGTTTATTTTTTTTAATTTTACACAAATACATTATTTGTCCCTCAAATGATCCCTCTGAGGGCTACTTCTCCATCATGTTAAGTAACACTGCAATTAAAGTGAGTTAAACTCACCAATAAGCAGACAAGCACCATGTGCTGTATGGCTGGTGTTCATTATGCTCAGTACATTAATGCCAACAGTTTGTCACTGCTTCTCCTGTTACAGCCACCTAAACTGCAAGAACAAGAGAAAAAAAAAGGAAAATTTGTCTAAAGGCTGTGATTGATCAGCCCTTTAATGTGATCCTGGAATACAAAAATCAGGTGGAACTGTTTCTTTGCCTTTCAGAATGTATTTGTTTGGAAACACAGCTGCATGCCAAGCAGGACCACAGTAGTGCCCAGAGCAGGCTCCAAAGGGAGCCGCTTTGGCTTTGGTTGTGTTCCCAGAGGCTGCATGCTGGCAGCCAAGTCAGGAAATGTAACAGTGTGCTGATACAAGGCCCAAAACTTTCACTGAAATTGCAATAAAAAGGAAAATAACCACTCTCTACCTTGCCTAGTGATGGCTTAAGCTTTGAGATGGTGGGAAGACAATTCAAGTTCTAAAGGCCTGTCACTTGCAAGCGTCCCTATTCCTCCTACATTTTGCCTTCAGTTGCAATTATATCAACACTTTCAATTAGATGTGGCTTTAGGAAAGGGAACACAAGCCCCAGACAGTAAATATTCCTTCAGTATTTCTTTCTGAGGCCAGATGCACTGACACGGCACTTCAAACACAATTGTTTTTCAGTGACAGTGCTATATAAGGTAAATAATTTAGTACATATCTTCTTCTCAGATCTTACTTGTGCTGCAGCTGAGATCAAAATAAAGTTATTGTCCTTCTCTACCTATGGAGGCAAGTGTAATAAAAACCTGGATTTACAGTTAATCAGATCTGCTGACTTTGTGACTTCTGTCTGCATTTTAGTTCTGCACCACTGCTGGGTAGCTCCGTATCCTCTGACACTAGAGGAGGTGTTCTCTGTCATCTCTACCACGCTGTAGTAATTCTGTTGCTTTAAAACTGTTCCCCTAAATGCTTTAATTGAATATAAATCACATTCAATATTTTTATTATCAGAAGAAAAGATCTGCGAAGACCACTTGCCCTTAGTGCAAACTCCCCACTCATGAGCTCTGTGCCTTGTCCCACAGAAACATGCCCATTGATTTGGGTGCTTAGGCCTCTCTTGGCAAGCTTGAAACCTTCCTCTGTGTTTGAGGTCTCCAGTGGTCCCCATGATCCTTAAAACCCTGGCATAAGTCAAAGCCTGATGCCATTCTCCATAGTAGGGGTTTAAGTTTGAAGTCACTATATGTCTAAATATAAATAGAGCTGAGACAACTGTTTGGAGTTTATATTGCTAGAACCTTGCCCTTGTATTCCCTTCAGTATGCCTCTTTAAAACATGGATATAGCTCCTGGTTTCCTTCAGTCACCAGGAAAAATCACAGGTACTCCTAAGAGGGTGGCACTGCACCTCCAGGTATGCTCAAGGCACTCACATTCTCCATACCCTCCACCCCAGGGAGGATGAGAATGTGGTCCTCCAGAAGCATTGTGCAGTCAGTGCTGTGGGCATTGGCCACTCTCATCTCAGTATAATCACATTGCAATTAGAATTTAATAATGTACTTCTTTCTATCAGACATTTGTGATCACCAAAAACCCAACCCAAGGAACCTGTTTGCCCTTCTGAGAAGCCTCCCATGGCAGAAGCATGCCTTCTGTCTTGGTGCAAGGCTCATTTCCATGACTGGTGGAGCACGCTGCATTAGGATCTGTACACATTAGGAACCAACAAGCACTGAAGAACCCCTCCTGGTCACTTGGCTCAGCAGTCCTACAGGGACACAAGCCATGACACCAACTGCTGAGATCTAATCTTGAAGGAGGGGACGAGACCCCTTTTCCTATTTTTTTGCCTATTAGACTTTCAAGTCCAAACATGGACATGTGCTTAGTGCAATTTCTCCATAAGGAAATTTATAAACTGTGCCCCATGACAGAATTCTGCCAGCAGAAGAGTTTCACAATTAGCAAAACCTTGTTCACCGCTCTGTTTTAGAATCTGATTATTGTTCTACATTTATCTTAAGCAAAGCAGCTGACAAATAACTGCAAAATAATGTGATAAAAACCATTTATAATGCCAGGTTATTCCAGGTCTTTCTCCCTAACTATTTATGACAAGGTAATAATGCTGGTTATGCATTTGTCTGACTTTAAATTGGTTACTAACAGCCATGATGGATGAGGGGAAGGATCGCCTTATTCGGAAAAGCAGCTCTTGATTTCTGATCTCATTCTTGCAGGTAATGAATTATATCTAATTAGCAGGTTCCAAATCTAATCAAGAGGTTGAGATGTTGACCCAGAGCAGCAAAAGAGGGTGAGGAGGCCTCCTTTTATGTTTTTTGCTTATCTTAAATAAAGAATACTTCATAAATACAGTCTTATAGAGAGCACTGACTACACTGGCTACACTGGCTAAAGATGGAATCAATTCTAAAAGTCACTGTTTCAGTTAACAGTTTAATGAAACTCATCTCCACAGACGTATTCTTTCCATTGGGAATGTAAATTCCTTATTCCCCATTATGGTCTATTTATTTTATTATTTAGGAAAAGTATGAGAAATTGTTGTTGTAAGCAAATCAGGCTCCAAGTGAAAGAAATTATTTTTCATATGATGAAAAAAATCTGTGAGTTAAGAAAAATTTCCATCAGAATTCTTGAGAAATAAACAATTATTTTAAAAAAATAAAGGAGCTGAAGTGGAAAAAAAATAGCACAACACACGGACAGACTAAAAATGTTTTTCAGTTTTACATCACAATAGCTGCAAAGCAAACAGAGCTCCACTTCTAATTGCATTTTGATCTTATAAGCACAATTTTCCCCGCCAGAGACAGTGAAGTGAACATAGGAGTAAAAAATCTACCCTGCAATTCCATCAACAAGACATGTTTGTTACTCTTTGGTTTTCACACTTGATCTAAACCCACTATTTAACACCTAAACAGGTTCAAAGGTACCTGTGCAATGTTAATACCTGTGCTGCAATTAATCACCTGCCCAGCCCTGCTTCTGCCAATGATGGGACTTCAGGAGGATCCATGGCCACTGCATTGAGCCCTGAAATGCAGGACATTTCACAGCTTCTCTTAGTTTCCTTTAATGATTATTTTTAAATTCTCTGTTAAGATCTTTTAAGAAGTCTCAGTTATGAAAATAAAATGAGCATTTAAAAGACAAATAACTTCCGAATTAGTAATCCAGATCTATGCCGTATGGTTTATGTTCATAAAAAAAGACAATATATTAGACAAGTTCTTGAGATGCTGTAGGTAAAGTTAAATCTCTGTTTTAACTGAAGTTCTAAATAGGCCTAAAATTTTCTTAAATACTGATCCAGTCTTTCTACCTTAAACTTACACGAGTCTTAAGTCTAGCAATAAACCTTAGTCTAAAAACAACGAAATCTTAACCTCTTACTTATAGCTTGTGGATTTATCCCTATCCACAGCAAGCTCCAGCTGAATGTGACCACAAGAGCTCCAAGCCCTTCTGACAGGATTCCCACCTGGCCAGCCCAGCAGCGTGCAGGCAAGGCCACCTTTGGCCGTGATGTCTGCTGGGGGAAAGCTAACAAAGTCAAGGTGGAAAGTAACATCTGGAAAGTACAGTGGCAGCAGGAAATGCCCCGAGTGCTCAGCTGAGCCTGATGCTTCAACGGGACCTGGGCCACCGGCAGCCATGGGTCAGACAAATTGCCTGGTCTGGGGGGAAGGGGCTTCTCCCCATGGACCAAGCCACGGGCACAGCTGCCCACCCTGTCTAGGCTGGGCCAGCCTCTGCCTGGCTCAGTACATGCTTGGGCCAGCTCCTTCCATGGGGCAGGGAGCAGAAGAAGCTTTAGGTCCTTCACCTGGATTCACAGATTCTGCTTCATGTCCCAGGAATGGCTTGGCTTCACTCAGTTAGGAGCATTTGCTGTGGGAACAAAATAACTCCCCAGAGAAGGACTTTGAGTGCAGCAGTTACACTTCCCCCAAGTCTCAGGCAAGGTGATTAAAAAAGGGCCAAACTCAAAGTGCAGCTCCACACACGATGGGCTGTGCTGAACCTGTAGTGAGCACTTTGGGGTAACAAGCCATCAGGTCTCACTTGATTGCAGGGATCACAGGACGCTCAGGGAGAAAGCTGAGGCAAAGAGCTTCTAATTCACTACAGCATAACTTTTCTACAGCAATACAAAGATGGAGTTGGAAGCTTTAGAGCATATCAAGGTGGTCTGAATCCCTGTGTTTCTGTGGTGACACTGTGAGCACGTAGCAGCTCAGAGGAAACAAACTCCCTCCTTGACCTGGGCAGCCTGAGTGCACCAGTCTCAGAACTGCTGACTGACTTTTGTTTTCCCAGGAACAAGAAGAATTACAAGTGAAATAATCAGAAGTCTTCTGGTATTTTTACCTGCCAGAGTCACTATATAACTCTTATTTCTTGTTTTGATCATAATTTGAGAATCTCTTCAGTGTGTATGGTGTTCAGATCACTGCCCTTTCCAAGGATGTTCTGCCAAGCCACAAACCAGCTTTGTGCAGTCAAACAATACGAGACACTTAAAAACCCCTAATGATTGCAAAAGGAGAGCTGAACGGGATGAACTAGAGCCATCCGGTGTCCCACTCACGTTTAACATTGCTAAGACAATGTTACAGCTTGATTAGCATGTTTCCAAAAGCAACAGGACTTTATTGTTTTACACTGTAGCACCCATAATCCCAGGTGTTAAGTCTGCCCAGCTCACCTTGTTCCAGGGCACTGCAGACACGTAGTGTTTGGGAAGAGGAGCACTTGCTTGCCAGGCAGACTAGTAAAATGATGGATTTATAGTGCTCTGTCTTTCATCTAATGAGGTTAAGTGACCAGTTCCAACTACGCCTGTTTCTCAGGCAATACCAGTTTTAAGAGCTCGTTTTTAAAGCCAGACAACTTTACTTTGTGTATTTATCTATTTATTTATGCATTTCCAAAGATCACCACAATATTTACTCTGTTATTACACTCTGTGTCAGGCACTAATGGCCTGTAATTATCTTTGAAATTGGATTTGATGTTGCAAAGTTACATAGTACAGACAAGTGTCCTAATGATGTCAGAGTTTCATCATGAGAAACTGTTCTGATGCTGCAATTGACTTAGAAAACACACCTGCCATGCAGAGCATATGAAAACAGATCATCAATGAGCCTGACTTAAAAACTAAACCAGAGCCAAAATATCCCAAATCTGTATGTCAATCCACTTCAAAGTGGCCAGAAAAAACTAGTTACCCATGCTCACATTTGGCTGCTTGTATTACACTGCACAGGCTTACATGGACTTATTACTATTTTTTCTTATTTAACAAAATAGTTCACGACATAATTCCACAAAATTAGCATGAAAACTAATGTTTGTGAGTGGTATTTTCTTTGTTCCTCCTGAGTCTGGCCGAACTAGCATATTCTATGTCATTCTTTCTTGTGAACAAATGGCTGAGAGCTATTGCCTCCAATTCCCCATTAAAGCCCTCACCCTCACTCATTCTGTCTGCAGAGAGACCAGAACCCCCCCCAGCAGCAGAACCCGCTGCCATTAATTCAGTTACTCAGGGAATTTCACACCTTTGCTAGGCCCTTTACTGTTCTCATTTTAGTGCAACCTAATCTTCAATGGATTCGGAAAGCTGTGAAGAAGGGCAGCTCAAGCTGAAGGCAGCAATTAAATGATAATTAGGGCTTTACTTCATCTTGTGATTGATAGAGGTTCACTGGACCCAAACTGCATCTTGTCATGTGCTAATAGGCCTGGCAAGATACTCCACTGCATCTGAAGGATTTTGCCTTATCTCAAGAGAGATAATCTACTCAACAAGTAATCTCCTGCCTCTGGTAAAGTGCCACTGTATATTTACCAGGCCAGTATTCTTCATGGTTCAGCTCTGAACAAGCCCTAGGAGTTCCTCAGGAGCAAGGAAGACAAGACTTTCCTATTTTCAGGCTTCTGGGTATCCAGTTCTTGGGTCTCCCAGAACAGCTGCTTCATCTCCCTTAAGCACATCCCTTACCAGCACAGACCCTCACAGGAGCCATCACCTTGTATTCTCAGCCATGGGAAACTTCTGAACCATTTTTAAGTCCATTTACTGCTCCTGAGGAAGTGAGCTGTCGTGCAGTGGCAGCCCTGAGCCAGGCGCATGGCGAGTGGGAGGCAGGATTGCCCATGGTCCAGGGCTGCAGCTCCCATATTCCTCTGTGTCTTTTGGGCCTTTGTCAGCCCAATTACTTATTATAAACAATACAGTTTATCTTTATCAGAATCATTATCTAAATTGGCTACATGACACATGCTGTTTTCCTAACTGCACTCCCGGGAAAATGTGCTATAAAATCTGTGATTTTGTACTTTGTAATTATCCCTCTATGGGCTATAAAGCATTACTCTGGTGTTTAAAATAGGTATAGCTAGCATTTTCCACTCCTCAGAGTGGAACATTTATTCTACCCCAAAAAATAAAATGCAGCAGAATATTTGCTGCAATCAAGCAGAGGTTTGCTGCAGCCACATCCTGACTGCTGAGCTGACTCCACACACAAAGGAGTTTCGCATGATGTGCTCAATTTTTATTATGAAGTTTCTTTTTCTCTGAGCAAGACAAAGATGACCTAAGGTAGTGTGAAGTGAAACATGGCCTTAGATGGCATTTTAGTCTGGAAATGATGAGGTGTCAACAATAACGGTTAACAGGATCATACTCCCAGTGCCATTAATTTTCTCTTCTCAGTATCCTCCACATTTCCTGTTGTAAAAATGCTGGCCAATTCTTCCCTGTTGCTGACTTTTGTTTTCCTTACTGTTTTGAGAAATTCCTCCTTCCCCAGGATTTCTAAATCTACTTCACACAGTGCCAAGCCAGCAGCTCTCCCCATGATTAAAACAAAACACTTTAGTTCTAAAGAGCAAAGACCTCACCTCCCATCTTGCACAACATGAGGTGTCCCTGGCCTCCCTTTTTAGCTGATTCTGCTTGCTTGATGCACTTTCAGAAGTTCAGTAACAAGCAGTGGAGGGGTCATGTTTGCCCTCAAGTTGCTGCTTTTCATGCTTGACATGTTTTTCTACTGTCCAGTCCCTTAGCTGCAACAGGGTCAAGAGGATGGAGGGAAGGGTGGGGGTTACAGAAAGGGTATTGTATTACACAAACCCCAAAAGGTTTCGGTTACAGAACGTATATTGTCCATGTCTGTTGGGCTTGTGAAGAAGTATCAAGTTCACCACATTCTCATTTAGGGACTTTGATCCTTTCAGTTAAAAAGAAGCTGCTGAGAATTACTCTGCAGAGCAAAGAAATGAATCAGTTGTACTCTCTCACCCAGCACTGAGGAATGCCAATATTTCTGTTAGCCAGCCCAATCCTAGGGAGATTTACCCAGCTGCAGAGAGGCTGGAAGGGGCTTAAGTCTATCAACACAACCACAGGCTCCCCCTGCTTTCAGAAGGGCTCAAGCACCTCTCATGTTGCCTGACTTTTAGTGATGTGAAGCCCTTTATATGTGTCTGGGTTTGAGTATTTTTATGCTCATTCTGCAGCTAAAGCAGCCGTGAAGACAGTAGCTGTAAATCTTGTCTCCTCTCTCCATCTCTCCTTCTCTAGGTTATCCATGATTACCCAGGTATTTCTTCTTAGGTAATTTATCCGTCAGATAATGTATCTGGAATCACTACAGAAGTTGTTTCTGCTGCTCTTTCCTGTTGCCCTGAGAAAGGCTACACATGTCTCAATGAACTTTCATTCTCACAGAAAGTATGAAATTCTGTAACTGTCTTTTCCCATTGGAGTCCCTCTATTTTTTGCCTGGAACACATTTATGCATATACTGACAATGCTTGGGGTTTTTTTTCCGTGCATTTACATCAGTAATCTTTGTTAACAATCTAATTTTTATGGCCTGGTGAGCTGTGATGTGCATGCTGGCATTGCTAAATCAAGAAGACCGTATTTATATATGGGGGCTTTGTCTGCATTTACTAAAATAAGAAAAACTTGGAGCCATCAGATGTTTCATGGTCCATGTCTGAGCACTATTCTGAGGGCAGAACCTACCCGCAACCTAGATGGGGATTCAGAAGCTGCCACATTACAGAGCATGGGAGAGTTAGAAACTGGCTTTCCTTTTGCCATGGAACAGTCTCTTTCCTCTGGGCTCCCCCTGACCAGGACACAGGTCTGAGCTTTGCTGGGGAGCTGAATGTCCCGGTGTAGGGCTTGGACTGACTTTCAGAGGTGCCTTTCAGTATTTCAGGATCCCAGGGAGCAGCCACACGGAAACCTGTGCAGTGCTTCTGAGCCTAACTGTTCTGTGTGAAGTGATGCACCTGTGAATGGGGTCAGAAGGGACCCAGAAAGGCATCACGAGGCGTTAGATGAATTTTCAAGGGGCTCTGTTTTGTTGCATTAGCAATTTTCTACAGCATTAGGCAGTTTCATGGTACGTTGTACTGCACTGCCCAAGATGGGACACAGACTATTTTCAGCCCAGAGAGGTGACAAATTTTAGACATCAAACATCATGCTGGACAGGGAGATTAGTAACAGAACAGCAACCATCTGCCATAAGCTTTCCAGTTCACCAGACCTGGTCTCCCTTCTCAAATCTTCAGTCCCACCACAGCCCTGCTCCAGCCTTTTGGGAAGCTGCTGCCTCAGTGCCTGGGAAAGTCCACATCTTCATTAATCACTACCTGGGCCTGTCTAACCTGTTCCCTCTCCTTGCTAGAGCCCTTCATCCTTTCCCTTCTTTCTTCCTTATTAATTTTTCTCTTTAAACAGTCTTTGTCTTCTTTTTTTCAGGGAAATTATCCAGAGATATTAACAATAAATAGAATAGCTTAGACAATGGTAGGGTCAAGAGCTTCCCTTTTATATGACAAATATATGTATTTCAATGACTATTTCCAGTTAAATTTAGATTTCCACTTGTCTCTTCCAGTTACACAAGGAAAACAACCACTTATGGTATTGTTGCCACAGTGTGAGCAGCTGTACAGGAGGTGTCCTAGCACAGATTTTAAGAAAAAAAAAGGACTCTGAGGAAAAAGGAAACATTACAGAAGGGCTCGATAATGGATCACCTGTATGCTGTAAACTGCACTCTTGACTTTTAAGAAATAAACCAGACCACATCAGTCTTGGCATTTTAAAAAGAGCACTCAAGAGCAGCATGAGACACAATTCAACCTGCACAACACGCCTGGGCTCCACTAAACGGAGCATCATAAAGGGCCACACCAATGCACAGGAACTGCACTGCATCTGGCTGAGCCTGTTCACATGGGACATGGAAGCAGAACCCAGGAGTATCTGCAGGCTTGATTGGAGGTAAGGAATTCTGCCTGACTGGAGATCTTTTTTCTTTAAAATCTCACCTTTCAGAATCACATAACCTTTCTAAAAGTAACAACAGTGATAATTTTTATTGCTGCTTAATTTCCAGCTTGAGTATTCCAGTTTGAAACAGGTTGGAAGTTCTGTCCCACTTAAATTTTCATGAGCATTATCAGAAATTATTGTTATATAATTGTCACTGGAATATATGATAGAATCACAGACTCATAAAATATGCTGAGCTGGAAGGGACCCATCAGGATCAGTCCAACTGGGTAGGACACCCCAAGAATCCAATCTTGTGCCTGAGAATGTTGTCCAAACACCTCTTGAACTCAGGCAGGCTTGATGCTGTGCTCACTCTCCAGAGCCCAGCCCCACTCTGGGTGAAACCCCTCTTCCCGATATCCAACCTAAATGTCCCCTGACTCAGCTTCAGCTACTTCCTTGGGTCCTGCCGCTGGTCACGAGAGCAGAGATTGGTACCTGCCCCTCTGCTTCCCCTCATGAGGATGCTGAAGTCCACAATGAGGTCTGACCCCAGTCTTCTCTCCTCCAAACAAAGTGCCCTCATCTGCTCCTCATAAGACTTCCCCTCTCTGATTTGCTGAGATGTTTCTGCAGGGCCTCTCTGCCCTCAAGGGAGTTGGCTGCTCCTCCCAATTTAGAGTCATCAGAAAACTTATTTATTATTGTTTTGAGTCCTGTGTCCAGGTCATCAATGAAAATGTTGAAGAGCTGAGGATGGGGCCCACAGAACCTCTCTAGTGATGGTGCCAGGCTGATGTCACCCCATTCACTGTAACTCTTTGTGTTGATCCATGAGCCAGGTGCTCACCCATCACACAACGTGGTTATCCAACTGTGGAAGGGACAGTTTGTCCAGAAAGATAACATGAGAGTATCAAAAGCTTTTCTGAAGTCCCAACAGGTTCCCAACAGTCCCAGCTGGCTTCCCTTGGTCATCTAGGTGGGCTATCCTGTCATAGAAGGAAATCAGGTTCCACATGAAGGACTTTCTGCTCATGAAGTTGTGCCATCTGTGACCAATGACTGCATTGTACTCCATGTGTTTTTCAATACCTCCCAGAATAATCTTTGCCACAATTTTACCAGTAAATGCTACATTTCTTGCTACCTTCTAGAAAACAACTTGACTAAATGGAACTCACCAAACCTGAACGTGCCTCACAGAGCAGTGGGAGGCTGCTTTTTTTGTTAATCTACAAAAATTTTCATAAATTGTCAGAGGACATAGCAGGCAGCCCTCCCTTCTCAGCCAGATAAAATCTGAATAAAATAACATATTAAAAGGCATATCATAGCACACGTGGGACAGAAGCACTGTTCACTGGAAAGGGACACATAAAAAATCCCTGGAAATATCATCATGCATTGTTTGTAGAAACAGCTGTACCCATATCTCTAAATTACAAATGATTATGAGGTGTAAAGATTTTATCAGATACCTGGCCAGCTTGAAAGACCTTTGTGTGTTGGCTGGTGTAGTCTCATATTAGGTGGTAAGAATTCTGTTTTCTTTTCTAAGTGGAACATCAGATTACACAGGTCTTATTTCACTGCTGATTGCAGTCATCCACTTAACATCTTGACAGATACTCAAGAATGGAGTAAAGCTGGTGGTGCTGCTGAGTGAGGTGCACATCTATCCGTCATCTGCTAGCAGATCACTTGGAGGGCCAGGCCTCATGTCATTACCCTGCAGCACACCTTTGGTGGCTTTTTTTTTTTTTTTAATTCCTGCTAACTAGGTTTCTCAACAATTTTGTGATGGCCTGTTAGCTGTCATTCCTACAAATAAAAACATCAACTGAAACATCCTAGGCCAGAGCTTGAGTAACACAGTGGGGGTTTGATATATTTTCTAGAGATTACACATCTGTGTAATGTTTTAGCCTATTTCCAGTGAGTGTTGCCACTGCACAGTCTGTGGATCATTGAGTAGTGTCCAAATGCTTGGTTTACTTTTTACATCAGCAGGACTGCTGTCATCTATTGCACCATCTTCTGTGCTCCCATCCCAGCTCATTCTGGACCTCCTGTGGAAGAAGACAGGCTCCCAGTTGAGCCCATTCCTGTCATCTCAGGACACAGCAGGGAAGATGAGTGCTCCCAGCAGCCACAGTCCCCAGTACCCTGCTGTGGTCATGCCACTGCTCTCAGCTATGTTTCAGCAATGGTGCCCGAAAAACAGTCACTGCATGTGATCTGACCCTCTCTGATCCTTGACTGATCTTCCTGCAAAGCAGCTTTCCAGAAGGGTCTGGCTGAGGATATCCCTGACTCCAGGTGACCTCCACACCAGCGCTCCTAGTACTGGCAAACCAAGTGCCCAACAGTGCTTCAAACCAGTACAGGACAAAACCAGGACCCGAGAAAGACTTTTGCCCCATTGAAAGAAATATGGCAATTGACAGTTTCTCCTCTAGATGATCACCTGTGCTCTTGTCACTCAGTAAGTTCAGAGAAAAACTGGATTTTTTCAAGGAAAATTTATTTAAGGAAAGATTTGAGATGAATTAAAGATGTGATCAGTGTTTGCCACCACTGCCAAGTGAAGCGCAAGTGGCAGGAGCACCTCTGTTACTGTGCTGTGAGAGGCATTGGAATCCTCTGCAGCAGTAGGAACCTCATCCAAAAAGCAAACAGGTCAGTCAGCCCAACACTGAAGCCTTTTTGTGAAACACAAAGCTGAATGTTCTATGTTCATTCATTATTGCTTTTGATACCTTGTTCGCTCTCCTTTGTTACTCCTTTTTTTGTCATCTTTTCTACTTGGTTACATTAAAAGAGGAACTCTCTTCAACTTCTTTAATGTTCTCAAATTCATAAACCACAAAGCATGTCCTACTTCTGTCAGCCTGTAAGATGTATTACACAAACTGGACTTGTGTTCATACCTCTGTTGAAAGACAGAAACAAATTTTTCAAGAAAAAGAGTAATTTCTTTTCAACATGCCACTATGTAGTCTAACTTCACTGGACATCAGAGGAGAGTGATATGTCTCTCTAACACTGTTTTCAGTGAAATAGTCTCTAACAACAAGGAATGAATACATATGCTACCTGCCCAGGTGGAATGGTTATCGCCCTGTCTGCTTTCATCTAACAGCGCAAAAATGTATTTGCTTCTATTTGGGAAACACTCAGTGAAACCATTAAAAGCCATGGATGAAACCATATAAAACAGATTTGCATTTCCTTGTTCCAGAATACTTGACATAACAAAGGGCATATACTCCTTAATGTAAATAGATCACACTTGCACAACACTATTCTAAATAAATCTGGGGATAATGTAGTTTATGAGATAGACTGAGGAGGTTAAATTGTTTCTGAGTAGGTGGTTAATTAAAGGATTTATTTTGCAGTTGCAGAGGACCCATAACTCATGGGTTACTGCACAATAAAAGTGTTGTAGATGTGTAAAATAACACTATGTTTAACTCCCCCAAGCCACTCAGCCCCACACAGTTTTGTGTGCCCCTACATTCTGCCAACAGCCCCAATCCAAAACTCAACCACACTGTGGCTTGGGGTTGGGATTGTTGTTGTTGGTGGGCTTGGGTTTTGGTTTGGTTTGGGGTTTTTTTAGTGAAGTAGATGCATCTGATCAAGTGGTTGGCTCAGGACTTATGCAAGCTACAAAAGAGGAAAAATGTACATGGAGGATTAATTATCAATCAAAAGTGGTCTAGAACAGAAGAGAGAAACAGTCCAGAAAGGCTTTTTAGTATAATAACTCTCATTCTGTTTCCTCTCTCCAAAGGCTCCTGAGAAGCTGTGAACTGTACAGTTTACATCATAGCTTCCATCATACAACACACTGCACTTGTGTTTTGTTTGGTAAGGTCAAGCATCTGTTTTACCATTTCCTCAAAGTAATCTTAATGTTTAATGGAAAGTGACAAAAAGGAAGTGTGAAAAAACACAACATGGTTTTCCTTTTAGTTAAAACTCTGTTTGCTTTGGTCCATATTAAAAAGATGATTTTCCTATATATTTAGCCCTCTAAAATCCATGCCATTCGGCTACCAGCATTAATGATGTTAGGATGAATTATACAGAGAAATCAAATTTTCCGTAGCATTTGAACGCCATTAAAATGCCAAACAATAAACTACCAGACTGCAAATTAGATCACTGGAAATATCAAACACATTGCGGTATAAAATCCATAATTGCATTTAGCGCTTTGGCTCCCAGGGGACAGGCTGCTAAAGATCATCACCGTGCCACATATGAGAAGCTATTGACAGAACGATAAAAATCGACAGGCTAACCAAATAAACACTGCAGGCTTCATTAAATATTCAGCAACTGAAATTTGACTATCATGTGCCTTTTTTCCCACTAGATGTGTCCTGCTGCAGCACTCAGAATTTCACCGTGACAGCAATGTGGGCGGCTGGGCCCCGCAGGGCTCACGGCCGCGCGGCGCAGGGCGCGGGCAGCACCAGCAGGTACTGGCGCCATCAATAAACACACTGCAGCCCAGACAGGGTGATTATTCTCCTGAATACATTATTAGTCTTGGCCCCAGGAATACCTCAAAAGACTTTAATTAGAGGAAGCATAATATCTGCAAAAGTTTAACACTCCTGCTCGGAGAACAGGGACATTTTGTCCCTAATGAAGCTGAGCATTAAATGGCCTTCCTCTCTAGCCCCTTCTGCAGGTGGGTGCCGCAGCAACTGCAGACCCTGCACACCCTGAGACAGGCATGCCCAGCAGTTCCAGGCTGGCCAGGACTCCAGTGGACTGTGGCTGAGGAGTACAGAGTGTGGTGCCCACCCCAGCAGCCTGACCTGAAGGCCAGAAGGCACCCACGGGCACAGACTCTGGGATGCTCATCTATGCCTGGCTCTGACCTGGAG
Source organism: Lanius collurio (assembly GCA_020086605.1). NCBI lineage: Eukaryota > Metazoa > Chordata > Aves > Passeriformes > Laniidae > Lanius > Lanius collurio. The sequence continues at coordinate 8,308,329 of JACBWW010000035.1, read as the reverse complement.
AAGGCTAATCTGCTTTGTGTAGCTCTGTCTTGCACATGGTAAGAGGGACACAAAAGAAATGAGTATCCCTGGCAAAAGACAGGATGGTACTGATTTTAATTTTTACTAACCACTTATTTTCTGTCGCTTTCTTGGATCACTTACTGGCTGGAAGAGCACTTTTGTGGCCTAAACAGCCATTCTTTTTGGTGACAGTGAGATAAATAGAGCTACAGGAGAGTTGGTACAGGCAGAGGGCACAGAGCCATGCCATGTACTTGTGGAAGAAAAAGGAACCTAAATAAATCCAGTGTGCCCCAAGGAGTTCTAGAGCCCGACAGTATTTGCTGCTTGTGGACCCGGCCTGACCAAAACGGCGAGAAACTGGGACCTGGAAAAGGTCTTGCATACTACATTGTTTAAAATATTTAAAATATACTGTTGTATTTCTTAAAATTACATTGAATATTTCAAATTCTGGAATTAGTTCCTACAACCCTGTCAAGACACATTTTCGCCTGCTTGCATGCTCATGCATGCAGAGTGGCACGCTTACTGCTGCAACAGAAAAGAAAACAACGAAAAGGCTGCACATTTCCTCATTCTGTTCCTACAGGCCTTGAGTCTGAAATTAGAACAAATAAAATGTATAATGCATGCTCTGGAAGCACCCAATAGGGTTATAAGCAGCCATTCCCTCTTCATCGAGAAAAAGTTTATGTAAATGACTGATGACAGTGTTATTGTGTGAGGAATATCAATGGAGTAATTACAGTTACATAGCTTGCTGCTGCACTGCTGCTCTAAGCCTGTGTTAATTTTTCACACCACTCCCCTGGGAAGGATCGCAGTGTGCTCCTAAGAGCAGAGCTAATAATCGGAGCTCTGAGCCACTGCCGCTGAAACTAGCCCCAAGGTCTTTCTGAGCAGACTGCTAAACACTGCCTGTCTCCCCAGAGAGAAGAGAACAGAGATAAAATGATTAAAAACTGCCAAATTGGGCTGGCAATCACTTGGCTATACTGTCAGCCCAAGACAAGACAAATCTCAGTTATTTTTCCTTTTGTGAGCTGGAGAACAAGACCAGCACAAAGCAGCCACGACTGCTAGCAGAGCAGCGGGCTCACCACGTTCCAGTTCCTCACCACTTCTATGTCAACATCTACAGACTCAAGTGATATCTCAGTGCTTTTATTTACACCAGCACAAATCCAGAATCTGAGAAAACCGAGTTCTATTTAGGCCTACTGGGACACTTAGTAGAACTCAATTCCACTTGTTTGATCCCAGGAAAAATTTTGGAACTGAGCAGATCACAGACCCAAAAACTACATCTTCCTCCATATGAGCAATTCTTTGGGGCTGGATGCTGATACCATTTGTCCTGAAGTTTTAGACAAATGATATATTTTGTCCAGCTCTGCATGGTGAGAGATAGCAATAGGATTAAGTGACATGTTAAGTGTGTAAATTAAAGCAAATGTGCAGTTAAAGACTCAGGTGAGGTATCTGCACCTCAGTTGTGTGAGCACTGTGAGAGGGTCTTAAGCCACAGCTGATGATCAGTAACACAAGTTACCACTTCTCATAGGCTTAGAAGAAATACTCCATAACAAAAAAGAAAAGTAGCCCCAATTAAGCCTATCAACCACAAACCAGCAGCCCACATAAAGCAACCTTGCAGCCCTGACACAAATTACCTCACAAAGGTGCATACACCTTTCTTGGTGAGGCAGAGAACAGCCAGAACAGGTGTGGAGAATCCCACAGACCTTGTACATGGCTGGTCCATAAGCTCTCTGCAAGCTAAATTTCGTGTGCAAAATCTGTCAAAATTGGTCAACATCACTTCATCCCTGTAAAAGGGCAAAAGGGTGATGGCTAGGGACCTCTTCTACTGCTCATCACAGTATTTTTGGTTTGAGTTCACTGCATGAAATCTTAAGTGCAGATGTCAGCATTTGTATAACCACCTAGCCAGATCCTTTTCCAGAGGCCAATTGTCAAGTGGCTCCTGCATATTAATGACAAAAGTTACACCAGTCTGAACCTGGGGCTCTCCAACCCCTTCCTATCTATCCACAGAAAGGAGGATATTTCTCCTATACCCCACAAATTTCTCAAATATTTGTTTGTGATTAAATTGTTTGTTTGGTATTAAAAATACTTCAACTAATACTCTTTTGAAGCAAGAGGAAGAAATCTGGCAAGATTGAATGCTAGCAGCTGGTTGGGATAAATGGGCTACAGGAGGCAACTTGCTCTGATAAATCCTCCAATTTTTCCAGTTTTCACTGAAACATCAATTGCCATGCCTGCTCCCCAAATATATCATTTACTGGACAACGCCAGGAGTTTCACAAGGACTAAAATGACCTCTTGTCTCTGTTTCTCTATAGGTCCATGGCAATGCCCCCAGGGTAGGGCTGTTGGGGCACCCACATATGCCTGGCTGCATGTCTGCCACAGTGAGGGAGCAAACCCTGCACCTGGGGCTCTGCCAGCCTCAAAACCCTGCCTGGGGCTGTGTCCAAAACCAGTTTCATGCACAGGCAAACCAGGGTTTAGTCCTCCATGTCCCAACAGAGATTTGGAAACAGAACATTTAAAAACCTGCAGGGGAAGGAGGGAGGGAAGCAAAGCTGGGGGGCACACAGGGACATTTGGAGCCTGGAGCTGAAAGCCCTCCCCACCGGGGATCAGCGGCACTGCTGGACTCTGCAGCCTCCTCCCCAGGAGAGCAGCATGCCAGGGGCTGGGCCCTGTGCTGGTGAATCAAAACCACATCAGAGGCAGAGTATCCTCAGTTATTAAATAGGTTTTAGTTTATTTCATTGATAGCTCATTTTTAGCTGGTTCTTTTTGACCTACCTCAGTGTCTTGGACCTTGCCAGGTCCACCACGGCTTACTCTGGCTGTGTTGAAACAGCCTCATCCCTCTGTACAGCTTTGGTTTGCATCAGACTAAGGTAAACTGAATCCTTTTCACCTATTCCAAAACGGACCTTGCACAGAGACCAGACACCATGACATCAAGCTCTGCAAAATGACATTTATTACCTCCTAGTTATCTATCAGTTAAAGCAAACATTTCCTCTGTAAAACAAGCTGTTGGGGAAAGCCTCTAAAGTAGTCCAGAATAATATGGCCACATCTACAGCCCCTTTACCCTCAGCTGGACACACTGGTATTCAATTAAAGAGAAACTATTCAATTAAGAGAATCTAAACAGGCATGTACTTGCAGCCTGGAAAAGTTTAAGTTGCTGGAGCTGTCTGCATGGCATTTGTGGAGTGGAAGTGCTTTAGGTTGCTGCAGCGCAAGGAGAGCAAAGCCAGTCTTTGTGGATGTGACACAGCCCCGATGGACATCCCTCACTTCCTTATCTTCAACATAACACAACCTTATGGCCAGCTGACAGACATTTTCCAGTGTTAACAACATGGACTTGCTTACTGTGTTTGTTTCCTCATTTCCACTCCTAAATAAAAAGATCAATCAATATAATCTTAACTTTGATACACAAAAATACACCTTTTTCACTCACTAAATACATAGCCAATGCACACCAGAGGCATTTCACTTGGTTACTGTGAGCAGTCATACTGTAAACAGAAAAACAACTTTCTACTCCAGCTGCTCTAGATCCAGATGCTTTCTCTGTTCTGCAACACTCCAGACACTTACGATTAAAAAGAACATATCAGGTATTACAACTATTAAACTGTTAGATACAATTTACAATGGCAATAACCCCCTTGTCGTTGGTCTTTCCTAAAGTTAACCAGAAGTTTGTCAGGTATTTAACAGCTCATGGAGAGAACTGAGTTTGGGACTTGTTTCACAGAAGTTTGGTCAGTTATTTCTTAAAATCACCAGCTTTTGGTTTAACACAGTTTGTTCAAGTTAAGGAAAATGTGAGGCTAACTGGTATAGGTCTTTTTACTTTCGGTCTATTTATACAGTGTCTCACTTCACCTATATTCAGAGCAGATCAGACCTGAGCCCTGCTCTGAGCTTGCAGACTTGGGGTCAAGCACCTCCCAAGGCACGCAAGGTACCCTGCAGCAGTGCCAGTGCTGGAACCTCAGGACTCAGCTCTGGAAAAAACCACCCCCAAGCCCAGTGGCACCAGCTAACAGCACAGGACGGGCAGGGGTTTGCAGCTGGCCACAAGCCCAGCCCCTCAAGGCTGCCCATCCCACACACCGTATCCCACCATATCCCGCCAAGGTAATAGGGCTGGGGACTGTCAGCCTTGGCATCCCTCCAGAAGTGTCCAAAGGGATCATTCAGAGGCAGAGGGATGTCTGCTGGATCATTCTCTGCATCAAAGGCAAGGGAAGGCAGCAGGCTGCCCTGAGTGATGTACTTCCTGGGCTTCCAACTGCACCAGGACATGCAGGACACAGCTCTGGCATAGGGTAAGGTGGACAAGGGTGGTAGGACTGGCCAAAAGATAGGAGGAGAACAAGCATCCAGTGGTGTCCTTCTTTAATAAGAAATTTAGTAACTTTGCTAGAGAAGTACAAACCAGGAAAGCTGACAGTGCTCGTTCACCGCAAGTAATGAGGTTTGACAGATTTTTCTCAAGGATCACAGGTTATAGGCTCCCCTACTCATCAAAAGCAAGATGTTGTCAGGGTGGATGTCTATCTTTCCCAGAAAATACGAACAATTTAAACATGTGAGAGCATGTTGAAGTCATCATAAACTTCACAAATTACTTACTGTCATTTGTGTCTCTGTTAGGGTGAGCACTGCAAATGTAAACCAGCCTGGCCTCAGGACACCCACCAGCATGATGCAGCCCTGGGAAGGATCAGCAAAAGCTGAAGATGAGAAAATGATCAGATTAACACTTTCTCACTACATGTCCCCAAGCTGAGTGTGCTGCCTGCCACCTCTGGCTAAATTCACACAGAATTTAGCCCCAAGCTTCCCTGGATTTTTAGCTTAGCAAAGGATCCCTTGGTTTAGTAATTCCACCAGATGGTAAGAGCAGTTTACAAAATGTCTTAGTTTTTCTGTTTCTGGAGAGCTGATAATTTAGGGCTTGACACCACGTGCAAGTCTTGCCTGAGCAGGAACCCTGCATGGTGTAATCGCTTCCTGCTGTGAGGGCACAGTGTCTGGATCAAGGCTCGCAGCTGACACACTCCTGCCTGACATCAGGCTGGGGCAGACACCTCTCCATGCCATTGGTGCACTCCTGCAACCATTCCTCACCAGCTAACTTTCTCTTTCAGTGGCACGAGTGGTGTCAGTGTATGAGCTGGGTATTTTGATTTTGGAATGATCTGGGAGGTGCAGATTTTATTATGCTAATGAAATAAGAACACAATAGTCCTCTGAAGTATGGAAGCCAGAGGCCAGGGGCAGTGCTAAAAACTTCTCCCACAGGAAAAACAGATACAAGGCTGGCTTTGAGAGTGGGCGTCTTCTACACTAACCACTGCATTGTCAGAAACCACAGCTGTCCACCACATGAGCGAGCTCAGACAGGCCTGCCTTGGGCGTGCTGACAGGTCAGTGCCTGCAGCACGGTGCTCCCCTGCAACACAGGGCAGCTCCTCAAGCTCTGAGCTGGCAAGCTCACAGCCCAGCATCCATGAGAATACATAGGGCACCAAGCTGAGCTGTGCCAGGGTTGCCCTGCCTGTCTTCCTAGAGGCAAGGAGCTGACCGGCCCCCCGGGCGTTTCTAACACAGGCATTTACGCACACAGACACGCTTCTGTTTGGCCCTTTTATATGTAGCAATTTTTACTAGTGCATGTCTTGCAGCACAGCATCAACGTGAGCCTGCAGAGCAAACCTCTAGCCGAGCACCTACACAATCCCCTGGCTGGCCCAGCTTTTGAGGTGCTATATGTGATCCTTCTCTCGATCTGCTGTTTGCCCGGTGCTCTTATAGTACTAACAGAACAGCTTGGGTCTTCCAGGAGAAAAAACACACAACAAGCTATTATTAAAATTAGTTTAGTAAACAATAATCAGAGGAATAGTTAATAAGCACAGCTTTGCTGTGTTAAGTAGGAAATTAGATCCACTGCCCCATTACTATTTTGAGTGAGAAAGCAATGATGCCTTTAATTATGCATAGTCTGCTTTATTTGAACTGTGTTGGCTGTTGTGAAGGAAATAATCAATGTAAACGCCTCCTGAGGTCGCTCCTGAGGCAGCCGTGAAATGAACTAAGTGAGCAGAGCAGTGTGTATAATCATATCAAGCAAATCCCCAGGTACCAGCCTGAGAAACACACACATATGATTTATACACTCTCCACAACTCAACACTGACACCCCGAGCCATTTTAACAGCAGAGCCTGCACATTGCTCTGAATTCTTACCTATACATGACAAATCAAATTTTTGAAGCTGCAATTAATCCTGTGCATTTTAAAATTAACGCAGCCTACCCTGAACTCTGTGGGAGTCCTTCTTGATTAGAAATCATGGAACTCAACTCCTGCTTAAAACTACTTTGTATTCTAGGGACCTTAAGCAGAACTGCCCAAAGAATTTCTGTACACTAAAGTTAATCTTCAGGAGAAGTTCAACATGAAATAAAGTTTAGAACCAAACTCTACTGTAGTGAGAGGGGCAAGATTCAGGCTGGAGGAATTCTCTTTTAATTTCTGTATTTATTTAATAGCAAACTTTTATCTAAATTTGTTTATGGAGCTAATCAGATTTTTGGGTTTTTATCGTTTTTCACATTTTTGAGTTTAAGCAAATATTTTAAGTACAAGTATCCATCTTTAGTGAGAATTTGCAGAACCTGTGTTAAACCGTGAAGGGGAGAATACAACACTCAAATAAGACTTTCTGTGCAGATTTCTTCCCCAACCACCTCTCAGTGACTGAGGTGCTGCGGCAGTGTCACAGCTCACCCCACCCCTCCTCATGTTTTACTTCTGGGGAAGACGCACCAAGCAACTGACTTAAAAAAAAAGAAAAAAAAAAAAGATAAAAAGGGAAATTGTGTTGTGATTCAGAGAATCACAGCTTGCAGGGAAATCACGGCGTACACATCAAGTCCTGGCAGGGAGGCTGGAGCCTCTTGCTGCCCTGCAGGAGCCCACCCAGCTGCAGAGAGCAGCCCCCCAGAGGGGTCTGCACCGCTCAGCAGCGGCAGCCGCAGCTCACACGGGTCGGGCAGCAGCCGGGAAGGCCACGCTCCACAGACCTGCCCAGAGCCAGGAGTCCTCTGGCCCCTCAGATGCTTCCCTTCTGTGACACCTGCATGCTCATCTCGGTCTCTGCTGAACTTTCACACCGATGTTGTCCCCACACCCTACCCCCCGGCCCCTCCCCCGGCAGAATAAAGTTTCTCAGCTGTCTCATGCAAGGCCTCCTGCTCCAAAAAACATAGAGGGAAGATTTTTTTTTTCTCACAGCTGAACTACCACGGAGTTTGTTCTGCGCAGTTCCCTGACACCTTGTTGCTGCCAGGGCAGGAACCATGTCACAGCAACACAGAGGTTTCCCAGTGCACATTTGGGCGTTTGTATACAGACATCTGCTCTCCACTCCACACACAGGATTTCTACAGGTCACTCATTCATGTGCTAAAGGGAGTTTGATCTTTCACTGAGACGTGACTTCACCCTAAGGAGTTAAATCAGCTTTTGCTATGGAAATTCACATGATAAAAATAGATCCTCCTGCTCTACAGGATCTCTACTGTGTGTGATTTAAGGGCCCTTACTGAACTACTCTGTGCGGTTTGTTTTGTTGCACAAAAATTATATTTGTCAAAAATTTCTTTTCCCAAGATTCATTTGAATAGGTGATGCTGTACTGGCCACAGAGGGAAAAACAGCCTCTTTTTCCCAAATGTAAAAGGAAAGCTTATGCTTTTGAGCATTTTGTCTAGAAATAAAACTTCTAAGGAGTAAGAGCATATGATGGTTCATAATTTTCACACAACCCATCCCTAAGCGTGCTACCATAAATCTTTTGACAGTAAGTCAGTCTGAATAGAGGTATCCAAGATCATAAAGTCGTATTTTGTGTGACTTCACACTTTTCTTTCTAGTCTTTTCAAAACAGCTAGGTCCAAAACATGCTAAAAATTTCCAACGGGAGGCTAGGGGCTATTGTTTGCATTCTTTGATGGATTTGGCTATTTAATGTTCTTAAAATTGAAATGCTGTAATGGTGATTCTAAAAATATATTCAGCCCCATGTTTTCTGAGAGTTGGGTAGACGTGGATTTGGGTATCAGGACCTTTTTTTAGGATTATTTGAAATATTGTTGATTTTTTTCAGTTTGAAGCTTTTTTTAAGAGGGGTGTTCTGGTCACCTGAAAAGGCACATGCAGTCACTACAGGCAGGAGAAATGCAACTGGCATGAGCTCTGAGTTAGGCTCAAAGCAATGATAGATGAACTATCACCTTACTACCTGCCCAAGCAGCACTCTGCATGGTGGGTATAATCTTTTTGAATAAGAGGTAGAGCATTTCTCATCCCAGCCTTGTGCTTCACCCCCCTGTAACATGCACAAGACATAAAGCACTCTCTCAGCAGTTTCTGAGCACCACGGAGTGATGCTCTGGTCACTGTGATGCTCGTGCTCATCTGCCAACAGGGACTGGGACAATGGGCTCAGCCACCACGTGGAGCCCCAAAGCTAGAGCTGCTCCAGGAGCTTTGGATGGGTTCCTGTGCCACACACAGAGCTGGAACAACCTGGAACTGCTGTCCCCTCTCTTGAAATAATATGGGCAGAGATGAACAAGATTCCCAGAGTGGGGGGTGCTGGAAAGGCCAGTCTGCCTGCAGGATGTGTCACAGGCACTGCCACCCCCTTCACCTGTGGGGCTGCACTGCCCAGGGGCACAGTGGGTCATCCTACAGGCTTCTCTTCAGGCAGAACTTGAGGATCACACAGCCGTACGCACATGTGCACACAAACACATCTGCACACACTCACATTTTCCAGCCCCTTAAAGAAAATAAATCGCATGAGCGTCGTGCATATTTTAAACTGATACCCTGGGGGATTTTCAGACTAAAAATGCCTTAACCAGAAAACTTCATGTTTTCCTTGCTCTCAAAAACTCAGAAGAATTCATATACAAACGATGACAAATACTTCATTCAAACAGACAGTTACTCCCAGAGCAGAGGGAATAGGGCCAGCTCAAGTAGTTCGAATGGCTGCATGCAGCTAGGCCCTTTGCTTCAAGACCACAGGAATTGTTTATCACTGAGACTCTCCCAAGCTAATTGAAACCAGCCCTGACTTTTGAACCTGCCAGCACTAAAGAAACTTTAAGTGTTTTCTCCTACTGAGATTTGGCCTATGGGGACTGCTCATTGCTCACCCCTCAGTCATTTTCAGTTCTTTTTATTTCCACCTTGAATGAATCCTTGGACTAAAAGATGCTTAAGCAGTTCTCTGGTAAAATATTTCATTTATATGACAATGAAATTTTGAGACCATGTTGCTCATTTTGCATCTTTAAGGACATTGAATTCAAGTTTGGATTAATCATTAAGGACTCTGATTATAAAACAGTTTCGATAGTTTGGGTTTTTTTGCAGTTTACGACTTACAAATGTGACTAAGACAAATGACATTTGCAGCATACAGCATGCTCTCACTTAGGATTTGCACAAGCTCTTGATAGCAAAAATTTAAGTAAGGAGTTGGAAAAACAGTCCAGTTAACCTGAAGATGGTTTAACATTTTCTAAAAACAGGCCAAAAAACGTTTCCATCCAGAGGCAGACCAGCCTGGTATGTGCTGTATGTTGGCTGTGCAGGTATGCTGGCCTGCCCTACACAAATGGGGAATGAATTTTATGTATCTTCATTAGGATGCTGTTATAACAGGAACACCAATGTCTAATGCTGCCCTCCAAAAAAAACCACTTTGGAAAACATTGCAACCATGATGCTTGACTGCTAACTGGCAATCCACAGCCTTATCATCGACAGAGAAATGGATACAGGTCACAGCACCAGATTCTGGCAGCCTGACATCCCAAGCTTGCTTCCAGCCCTCCTAATTCCCCCAGGACACTGTTCGGTGCTTCACAGATTAAGTCAGGACAAGCAGGCAGGCAGCAGCACATTTATCTTCTCTGCAAACATCAGTTCCAAGAGAGATTCCACAGATAAGACAAGTTCATTCAAATTCATTCATCTGAGAATAGAAACCTAAGCCAAAACTAACACGCATTTTTATGCTTATTTACAGACCACCAGAGACTAAAGGATTCACGAAGAAATTCACAGGTACCTTGTCTGTAGCAGCAGCAAAATGCCACAACTCATTCTCCTGGGAGGTTTCACCACACACCAGCCTGAAGTTCAGCCTTTCCCCATGGCTCTTCTCCTCCTGTGGTCCTGCTCCTGGTGCCGAGCTGACCTTGGTCCATGGAGCAGTGAGGAGGGCACTCTGTGCCTGGTGCTGTCTGGACAGATGATCCACCTTGTCAGCAGTCAAACAACTGCAAGCCCGCAGGCCCTAAGAAACGCTTGCAATAGGATCACAGGAACAACTTCTCTGTATTCTTAGACTTAAGCACATTTATCTGCCCAGAAACTCAGGGTGCCCTGAAGAGCAGCGCCACCCTTGTGCCTGCAGCCAGTCCAGCCTTGCAGCCCAGCCCAGCCCCCAGGAAACAGCCAGGCTAGAGTTGTCTTTTTAAAACTTCTGGTGAATTTGGCAGCAGGTGAAGCCAGTAAGAAGGAGCTACTGGCCCTCACCTGTGCATCTTGGGAGGAGAGGCACAGAGGCTCAGGGAAGAGTGATAAACTGTTTGGGTGTCTGGCCCCAGGATGGTTCCAAGATACATTCATGATACTCTGCTGGCTCCCTTGTTTAAAGTCCCTGCAAAGATCAACTCCATCCCTGACGCTTTCTGTACAGGATGCATTCATTGCCTTGGTATATGAAATACAATTGATGGCTTGAAAAAATAGAGGTGAATAAAGTTTCAACTTTTGTGTAGGTTGTGTCCAGAGGAAGTCTGTGCCCAGATCTTGCCAATTTATGAAGTCAGTAGCTAGGTCATGTCATAAGTGAATAAGGTAGTGATGATGTCAATGAACAAGAGAGAAGAAAGAATTTTCTCAGTGAACACATCATGATCGTCTGTAGAGAAAAGGACAAATGCAATGCTTTTTCTTGTTATGCACCTTTTTCCAACCCTGCTTCTTTTGAACGTGTAGTTGATAGTCTGAGGACCTCATCAAAAGAGGACAGAAAGCAATCTTACCTGTCCTCGTGGGAAGGACACAGCAGAGTAAACAGCGTATGACAGATGGTAGTCATAGTGCTGACACACAGTGAGATGATGTTTGGGCCTGGAGATTCTAAACACTGAGACATTTACCTACTTAACACCAGGAAGGTGAGAGGGCTTTGTGCCTTTGAACTCTACAGCCACTGCAGCAGGGACCACTGCAGGAGGAGGGGAGACAAAACTGTCCACAGGTGTAATGGGCTCTGGTGAAAAGGGGTGCATGGGCTGGACCATGTGGATGCATGGACATGGCTGAACCAACATAACCCCTGTGTTGGCAGTCAGGGTCCTGTTCACTACACTCATGGACACCAGCACACAGGTTCAGACAAGGAGGCTCTTGGCTGTGCCCCTGCTCACCTCATGAGCACCTCTCCAATGGGTTGCCAGCAGTGCTGGTGCACATCAGCAGGAATTACAACTTCCAGGAGCTCTCCAGACCACAGAACCAGTATTTTCCATACATGCCAATACTTTCCAACTGTGGATACACCTTCCTGACAGGATTTGGGAATGCTTGGGGGCTTTGGATTAGCTCCTGGAGCTGGAACAGCCATGTCAGCACGGCACTGTGCCCAGGCTGAGAAATGTGGGGGTGTAAAAGTCAAGTTTATCTGGAAGTGGGACAGGGGGTACAACAGCTTGGGAAATGCTGACAGAGGCTTTTTGACAGTCAACCTGTCCTGAGGAAGCTTCAGGAATCCTGCTCAGTATCATGCAGGGATCAGCCTGGCAGGCTCACACGTGCACACTAGTTATTTCCCCCAGGATTGAAGCAGCAGCAGCAGTAACACCCCATCAGCTTGTGTGTGGGAGCAGTCCCAGTGCCAGCGTTGATTCAAGTGGAGAGTCACCCCCAGGTGGCACCAGGCCAGCCTGTTGAATTGTCTCCTCACCCCACTCATCCTCAGCCTTTAGGAAGGCAAGAGCTTAACACCGCACCTCGGCTCTGGTTCCACTGCAGGCATCTGTGCCCACTGCAGGGGTGTGTGTGTGACATCTCACAACATGCAGCACATGGCCCTGCCTCTGCCAAGGGGATGTCACCTGCATACCACATGCACATTGACCTGAGAACAGTGCAAAGGGGCTGCTCATTCTTCCTTTGTGGGACATATGTTATCTTACAACTCTGCAAATAGTAATTAGGGCTCAGCTGCCCGGTCCTACGGAGAAGCCTTCATCTACAGGCTGCAAAAATGACATTTGTGGGCTGCAAATTTGTGGGTTAAGGATGAGTGACACATCAGCTCTCCCCTCCCCTTGAAAGGTTCACACCTTTCACCAGCCTGGAGAACACCCTCACCTGTGAGCTAGGGGGTGATGGGCAGGTCCCATCTTCACCCTCCACCACACAGATGAGTCACTGGGTGAGCATCCGGGGACTGGTGTAATCCAGGTGGACAGCAGCAAGGGCACTCATCTGCTCAAAGCTACAGGCACCAATCCCTCCTCAAGGCTGGCCACCACTGGGCCTAGGCTGGTGTCTTAGGAGCAGGGTGGCATCGAGCACTGCGGGTGCTGCAGGAGGGAGGAGAGGGGGGTGCACCACCGGGTCCTCCTCCGGCAGTGCTTTAAGAGAAGGTTTTGGCTGCCGCTGCATTTTGTGCGAAACCTGATCTTGTCAGCGTGCGCGGTGAGCTCCTGCATGCCCTACCGCGGCGTCGAGCCCCGCGGGCCCGGGCGCAGCAGCAGCTCTTCTTGGCGAGCAGTCAGCTGGGAACGGGCCAGGTCCTCTGGAGAGGCCGATAGCCCCGGCACCCAGGGAGTGCTGTTCTGGCACCCAGGGAGCGCTGCCCCAGCATCCGCGGGATGCCGTCCCGGCCCAGAGCGCTGCTCCCGGGTGCCGGCGCAGCAGCCCTGGCGCAAGGCGCATCTGCCCGGCACAGCAGCCGTGCGCCCTGAACTCGCTCCCTCTGGAACCACCTCGACACCCTTGGCTCGGCACTGAGTTGGGCCGAACTGCTCACCGCCACCAAACCCTGTTTCTATTAATTTAAAACTATAACACATCTTAATTATAGCTATTAAAAGCTACTCTATATTTATACTTAATAACAGCATCTTTACTGGGGGCTTGAGAGTTCATACTCATCTGAAAGGCCTGTTCTGGAAGGTCTGAGCTAGATGAAGTTGCATAAACTTTGCACTAGGCTTGCTCTGCATCAAAGTATTGTCAATTTACACTACTGCCAGACAAAAAATTTAGATGTAAAAATGGGAAATTACAAATCCAAATGTTAAAAAATCACACCATAACACAAGCCGAATTCAAATTCCTGGCACAAAATATTTTCTTTTTAAAATCCTTACATTTTTAAGCAAGAATCCATCTCAGCCCATGTGACCCTTGCTGGCAGCCAGCCTAGCACTGCTCCCTACTGTCAGTCCCAAACCCAACAGGAATTTACAGCCTTTCTTCTACTCAACATTGTCACTGAACAAGTTGCTGAAAGTGAGTAGTGTTCCTCACCACAATTACTCTCTCTTTTGTACATTTTCCATGTTCTAACCCTAGTATTTGAACTCTGGTCATTATCCACCATAAGCCACCTCACCCTGCATCCATGTGTTGCTTTAGACAACCTCTATTCCCAACCATTCCAGTATTACTAAATGCATATTGAGATTAATTTTGAAGAATAAACAATAGTTTGTTTGGTTTGCTTTTCGCAAACACGTGTACAAGTAAAGCTTAATGGCCAGCCCACTTCAGAAAGAGGATGCAAAAGCATATTGAAAACAACTGCTTTAAAACAAATAGTCAAGGGAAATGTTTCCCTTTCCTGTTCCCCATTGATGGGACGCAGGGAGTGCTGCCCTAACACCCCTCAGCAAGGGAGCCAGGATCATGTCCTTTCCTCTGGACACTTGGTTCCTTACGCTGCAAGTCTGTGGCTCGTCTGAAAGAACAGAGATGGTGAGAAAAAGAGAGAAAACTGCACCCAAGGTGACACAGAGCAGCCAAATGCTCAAGTCTGCCTGCTGAGCCTCACTGACACAGAGAATGTACACAGATTCACTCCAAGGGGAAATTCAATTAGTTCCCACCCCTGGCTAAATGTGGCATCATCCTGCGCCTACCTAAGTTCTGTGGATCAGCTAACAGGACAGTGTAGCCTTTGGGCAGGAAACATGGCATCAACATTTTCTTTTTTATTTTCCCCTCTGCAGCACAGCAATTCAGGTGTTTCAGCAGCATTCCAGCCCCTGTTGCCTACCCAGTCATCTTGGCAGGAATGCTAGCAGAGCTAAAACACAAGACAGCACTGATCCTGAGCCATGACTGACCCCAACTTGATAGTCTCATTTTTTTTTCATGGAGGATTAATTCATAAAAGATTCCACAGCTCCACCTAAAGCTCCTTCCTCTCTGAATTTCCTCATGATGCAATCCATTGAAGTTCCAGGATGGCCTTTATTACAGCATATGCTGAGGCTTCAAATGTAAAGCAACATTTTAAAAAGGCAGCATCTGTCTGCAGGCAGGAAACCCCTTTTGTTGCCATATTGAACTCTTACACATAGAGAGGGATGCAGTGCAAGCAGTAAACTCTTGATCTTCTCTCGAAAGTCTCTACTTTCACTTATCAGCCTGACATCTCACAGTGGGGCCACCTGAGCAGACGATGGGGCTGGCTCCAGGGCTTGCAGACTGGAACCAGACCTCCGAGGGATGGAGGTGGCCAGCTCCCTGAGACCCTCCAACACAGTTCAAAGTGACATGTTTCAAACAGCCCTCTCCTCCATACCCCACGGCCTTCAAAGCACAAACAGCTTTATTGCCTGGAGCATGTTGAGGATCCACTCGGGGATGTGTGGCAGTCACTGAGCCGAGGATGGAGAGCTCGGCAGGGACCTTTGCATCCTGTGCTCTCAGGGCTGTTTGTAAATGAGTTTAAAGTGACTCCACTCTTTGATTTCTGACACTCTATTTCTGCCAGAATCTTGCAGTTCTCTGTCAGAGCTCACGCACAAAGAATTTTAAGCAGAAATACAGTAACTCCCCAAAATTTTTTTTTAAGTTTAATAAATAGATAAATAAATAAAAGCTTTACAGCCATTGGACTCGGAAGTTCAAGACAAAACTTCTCTGAAGTAGAAAATGAGTTAACACATAATTAGGGGTTTTCCCAAAGAGACTGAATAATTTATGGAAAGTTACTGACATGTTCCTGACATGTTTGGTCCGGTTACACCTTTGCACAATATTAGGCTGTGACATCACAGCACTAAAAGACAGTGTTTTCAAGCAAAAAATCAGTTATTGTCAAGCCAACAGAGTAGAAGCTACAGAAACTGCTAAACTTAGACCATTTTCCTAAATCACTATTTTATAAAAGTTAAAGGAAAACATTCCTAGCTGTGTGCAATGTGTGCAGAAGTCACAGGATCCCGCTTGTAACAACTTTCTTTCCCCTTGTCACAGCTCAAATTAATGGCACTTGGGAGGCAATGAGCAGAACTGGAGTGCTCTGGCCAGCTCCTCCAGCAATTTCTTACAAGAGCTGTTCCTAGAGCAGAGACCTACTCACCACTGGCCAGAGTCACTCTATATCCAAACAGACAAATTTTCCAATTCTGATAAATGGATTAGTGGACCATACATTTTGCAGAAACCTGCAGGAAAACAACTATCCTCAAACAATGTGAGGGTGCAGCTCTGTGTGAAGACACAGACACTGTTTATCTAATGGCTGGAAAGTTTACAAGAAAACAGCAAACTTCGTGCTGTGGTTGTTGAACTGAAGTAGTACTTTACTAGAACCAGGTTTTTTCGGTAACTTTGCGGTTGTAACAACTATTTTCTTTACATACTGCTATAGAAAAGGGACTCTTTTTAACTTAATTGAAGACACTATCAAGAATAAATATACTGGGGGTTTTAATAAAAACAGCATGAGGAGAACATTCAAAGCTAAATAATCAGAAGCAATTTGTGTTCATGAGCAGAATGATGTGTCATTTTTTTTTCCTTGCAATGCTCTGTACTGGATCAGTTTTGAGACTGTGGCAAACTTTAAACCTATCTTAAAATAATGAACAGCAGTGAGGGTTGAAGATAGTTTGAAAAATACACTGGAAAGAGAAAACATATGCCACAGAGTGTGGTGCAAAAGTCATATTTCATGCATGACTTTAGAGAATGTTAATAAGGATTAGAACCATACTTCAGCAGAATAACAATCAGTCAGAGAAGTGTAATTAATTTTTCTTTAGATCTCTGTTAGACAAAAATACAGGAGATATAGTAATGTTGCCTATAGATTTTGATCCAGTGAAGAAATACAGCTCTTAAATACTTGTTGCAATTTTACACTGTAGCTGCAGTGCAGTACATGACTCGTTTACTTTATAGTTGTTAATTTTATAATAGTATGAATCCAAAAATATTTTAATGGTTTTTTTTTTGCTTTGACCAATAAATATGATTAAGATAATACATCCAAAAACATATGTAAGCTGTGTATGTGAGACATATGGAAAGCAGATGTGTTCTTAATTTACATATGACCTAAAAAAATCAGCTGATTACCAGAGATGGTACTTTGTGGAGCTGTTTTGGAGGCAGAAGCATTGTTGCTAGCTCAGCACCATTTTAAAGTAGGCAGCTTGCTTCTGTTGTGCCTGAAACCCCAAAGTCAATGCAGCAGATTGCATTCCCAGAACAGTGATCATTTGGCTTCACACAGAACAGCCCAGAAATGGAAAACCAAGATCATTTGTTTCTAAACACCATTGTTATTGAAAATTTCTTTTGAATATCTTAAGTGTATGTTCTAGCATATGCTTACAAAACTCCAGTTACGCCTGTAACAATGCTCCTTCAACCATAATGACAATAAAGGCCATGCTCAGATTCCATCATAAGCCAAATGCTGAATGCCAAAGTCAAAAGGCAAAACTGTGTCTGTCCCACTGGCGGGGAACCACACTGAGGTGGCAGCCACCTCTTCAAAATCACAAAGTTACTTTTATCCCAGTCACAACAGATCATCAAAGCAGCATCTTAATTAAACTCCCTGTGACAGAAGTTCTCTGGGGGCTAAGTTCTGATTTAATTTCTTTAGCTATACCCAGTAAGAAAACAGTAACTTACCATCAGATACGGAAGGCCCAAAACACTTGGCTCTTGATAGCAAACACAACCAAGAAGGCATGTTCCCATTCCAGTTAGCATCAGAAGTCAAAGCTGGGCTGCAAAGGGGAGCACCAGAAAGAAGCAGTTCCTACATTTCTTTAAAGCAAAACATTATCTAGTCTTTTCCTCAGCAGAAGTGGTTCAAATGGCAGAGGAGACTATTGGAGCAATGAAGCAGCTTTTCCAAGGCTCAATCTAATTGAATGCATCACTGATGAATAAACACATATTTTTTTCGGGCAGGCATTTGTCACAGTTAGGAAATTCTCACTCTTCTGCCAGGCTCCAGCTTGGCAGCGTCCACAGGAATTGTTCCAGCCAGAGTCCCCTTCTCAGCAGTGCCAAGATGCAAACCTGCTGCTGCTGCCTTGCCCTGGCAGTCGCGGTGCTCCACAGCCCTGCCTGCTGAGGAGCCAGGCAGGGCCAGGCACCCGCACTGCAGGCGGCAGCTCTGGCTGACTCCGCCGCAGCCCCTTCACCATCCCCTCCTGCAGTGGGTGCAGGGCACACCTTCCTCCCAGCAAGACAGATGTCAGGAAGACCTTGAAGAGCCTCTGCACTCCGCCAAGCCAACAAGCAGTCAGCTTTTCTTTTTAACAAAACAGTATTTTAAATTCTGTATCCTATTCTCTCAATGCAGATGTAATTTGAGATTTGCTGGTGCAGCAGTGGCTGCAGCAGACCCAGTGAGGTGAGCCCAGGCCCAGCCCCACTGCTCACATACTCTGGCAGCAGCACAGGATGGGGCTTCCCTCTGTGGAATCAGGGAAAGGTGCCCACTGTTGCTTCCAGCTGTGTTGGGACTGACTGGTGAGAGCGTGAGGTGCTCACACCCATGCCTATCTTGGTGCTCAGGGTGGTCTCTGAGGAATCTTCTCACGGCAATTCCTGCCTGGGAATAAAGCCATCCTCAAGGCCCACATGGCCTCTGGTAGCTAAGCCCTGCACTGAGCTTGGGTATGGACATGGTCTCTGACAACATGCGACAATAGCGTGCACCCAAGCAATACAGGACTGGTGTCTGCTTTTTCTCACATATTAAGCTTTAGACCAAATAGACTCAGAATTTGTTTCTCCAACTTGGGCTCCACAGCCTACACTGTTCTCCTGGTGCTTGTACATGTGTTCAGTACAGAATTCTGGCCTACTTTTTCACAAACTTGGGTGCCAGACTCACACACCTCTTTGGCCCAGCAGTGATGCTGAGGGATGCTTTGTCCTGGATGCAGTGCAGGTTCAAATCCCTGTGCTGGGGCTAGGTCCCAGAGCTCCTGTCCAAAGGGTGGGTGCTGCCCCACCAGGTCTTCTCCATTCCTCCCAAGGCAGGAGCACCAAGATCAACTGGCTGGGATGGACAGAGGCCAACATGGCCAGTGGTCAGTGCCTACCTAGATGCTTAGCAGACCTACTGCTGAGTCAGGATCCTGAATGATTTCTCTTCCTCCTCCATCAGTATTTTTCTTTCCTTGTTCCAGAACCTGTCCTCCTTCCAGGAAATCTCTGTCTTTATCAGAAAAGACAGTGGGATGTGCCATTATTGTTGGACTCTTGTCCAAAAACTCTCGCTCTTCTGGCTCACCTCCTCTCAGACAACCCTCCAAGGGCCACTGTCACAGCTGGCAGCACACACAGCCCAGCCCCACCACCACTGCTCTGGGTGCCCCTGCCAACACCCATGGGGCAGAGCAGTAACCCACTTTCCAGTGGGAAATTAAAATCCCACCCTGCTCATCAGAATTACTTAACACAATAAGGGCCAGAATTCTTCAACAATAAATCCTAAAAATGTAAACCTGTGAGATATGACAACATTACACTAAGGAAAAAGGGCTGCAGAGAAGACCCCAGCCCAGAGGCTGTTAGGGGCATTTTCTTATCATCATCAGAGACCTCATGATCTGAAACATCTGCATTGTTACACTGCTCATCAAGACCCACTGTCCCTCTGAACTCCAAATGCTTCCCTTCTTTGCTGCTTGATGCCTCCCTGGGTCACAGGCCCTTGCTCACAAATCATTTCAGCCTTCAGAGAGAGCTGAGAGTAAGGGAGGGAGGCTCTGAAATTCAATCCCCAAAAGGTTTTTTTCATTGTTTTTTTTTTGTCCAAACAAACGTTCTTTTTCTTTCAATGAGAATGCTGTAGAATCAAGTACTGCTAATGCAGGAACACCAGCCCAAACTCACTGTGGATGAATGTTTTTCCCCTGTTTACTGATCCTCTTTCTCAGAGAAAGGCAGGACAGTCAAGGAAAGCAAGAGAAGCTGCAGTGTATAGTGTCAGGGCACACAGCGAGGCTTGGTTCCCTCTGGAAGATGCAGAACATGCTGTATTTCCTACACCTTTCTGCAACAGATGTGTTCAGTGTTAGGGTAGGACACCCCAAACTGGCACCACCACTGGCAGAGCTCTGAGGGGAGTGGTAAACAGCCCTGAAGTTCAATACCACAATACTACCAGGATCTCAGATGCTTTCTGAAGTCCTCTTCTCTGACATACACACAGCTTTATACCACACTGATTCTGCTTGTATTTAACACTTCAGATGTATTAGTAAGGCTTTTGCCAACGTTTTGATGCCCTTTACAGTTTTACTGAACCTTCTGCCCAAGCTCACCCTGACATCACACTGTCTGCTCAATTCACCTATCAGATAATTGACCTGAGAAGTTTACATTCATTTATGGACTCCTGTACCAGCCTCATGGATTTACAGGGTACCTAATTCTGTGTTCAGCTGAGTACCTCCAGCCCTGTGGTGCAGCCAGTCTGTGCTGCAGAGGCCACAGCAAACTGACACCAGATTGCACTCCCAAGATCCCAGCAGAGCTGACTGTTCAAAGCAAACATGCTCTGCTGCAGGAAAGCCTCAGCCTTGCAGGTTCCTTTGCAGGCCAGTTTTTTTTAAATAAGATCCTGTGAATGCTCCCTTATGCACTTCATGTTGGCAGCCACTGGTGTTTACAGTGGAAAAACAAATGCAGGCAAAGCAGCAGCGAATGGCTCCGCACACTCCAGACATGAGAACGTTCCCATCCCGGATCCTGGGGCAGCCTGGTCCTAAGAAGACATGGGAAGAAATTGTGTGTCCCAGGGATAAGCATGCCTGGGACAGGCCCCAGCCCGCAGGAACCCCAGGCAGGTTTCTCTGCAAAGGACTTTGATATCTGCTGGAGCAAAATGCCACAAGAGATGAAGCATCTGCCCAGGATGGGATGTGAGCACCCATCAGGGAGCACAAGGTCGCCAGGAACCGGGGCGGGGGACAGGGAGGAGAAAGGGGAATTCCTGAAGGATGATTTCTTAAAACATTTAATTAGCACTGACTTTTTACATCTAAAATTACTTCAAAAATGAGCATAGAGATGAAAAATACAGAGGATCTGGACACGCCTTCTCAAATGAGGACTGGTGAATACTGCTGACGGAACCAGCTTGCAGCAGATGAGGTGGAGGAAGTTTGATGTAGTTTCTCTGCCAGTGGTGCCAGGCTGGATGAAAAGAAAAAGAATCTTAAAACTTTCCCATTCCATTGCTTTTGATTACAGCTCGAAAAAATACGTAATGCAAGGAAAAAAGTAATTAATTAGACTATGCCCCAGAATGCAGCATTCTTTCAAAATTTCCCAGACTTCTGTTTCAAAAATTACAGCAACCAGTACAAACTTCACAAATCCTCTGAGGAGGCAACCCTTCAAATACCTGTGGTTTCCCACATTTTCCAAGGAAAACAAAAAGATTTATAGTTTCTCATGTTAAATTTGAGGGGCTAAACTTTGAAAGATGTACTTGCCCACCTGCTGCACATGTATTAGTTCTAGCTGAAGAGAAGTCAATAAAAATGGAGAAAGAAGAATTTGCAGAGCTGGTTAAGGTAATAAGATTTGTTTCAGAGCATCTGATCTTTAGAGTAACAGACTTCCAAACAGTTGGACAAGTAAATAAAGCACCACAGGGAACCGCTATTTGCAATAGGTTACCGCAGGGATACTCACAAAGGAATTCCTACAACTAAGAAAGGGCTAGAGCTATGAAACTTATAATAGCAGCACTGGGATCGATTGTTGACTTCTACAACATTGATCCTATGCTTCTGAAAAGATAGGGGGTTTAGTTCCACTTACTCTTTTGCCTGGGTGCAAATTTTGAAGAAGCTCAGCGAGACATTTCACTACATGATCTTACAGACACAACACAAAAGGAAGTATTTCCTTTAAAGGCCTTACATTCTTCAAAGAACTAAAAACAGAATACAAACAAAATCAGATAGCCTGTAAATCATCCTACCATCTCTCTGGGATTTTCCTGCCCTGCAGACACTGCTTCCCCCGGGCAGCAGCTGTCCAGCGCCTGCATCATGCAGGGCAGTGCTGGGCAGGACACGCGAGCCCTGGGACCAGCAGCGGGGCTGCAGAGCAGCAGGCAGGAGCACAGCACAGCCGGCCAACAAAGCGTCCCATGTCCCATGTCCATCCAGCACCAAGGGGGTGGAGGTGACACTGTTGTAAGATGCCATCTGATCAGAACTTCTTTTCTGTGCCTGACATGAATAAGGGGATTAGGACGGCAAGTTTCCGTGAGCTCACTCTATTGGACAAAAGGCCCCGAGGTTTAGTGTCACACTGCCTGATAAAAGTACAGGAGGCTGTCAATCACAGGCTCCTAGGTACTTGTGTCGGTGACATAATCTTATTAGAAGATAAACCAGTGAAATCCTTTTCATGATGAAAAGTTACATTTAATTGCTCCTTGGCTTTTCTACTCTTTCTCTTATTCATTTGTCCATTTAACTCTCTTAATGTTTACTATTACAAGAATATAACAGCATTCAGATGCCAGCCATCCTCACCACAGCCATGCTTTAAATACATGAACAACTGAGGGTGCTGAGGGATGATGGTGTCTGGGCAGGAATGGCACCAGTTGTGATCTTTTAAACAGAAAGTCAAAAGAGCTACTGAATTAATTAGCACGAGTACTCACGCACAGGGGTAAAGTTAAATGTTTTGTCACTTGATTTAATACCAAAGAAAGCTGACAAAAAGACTAAAACATGGTAAAGCTCAGTCTCTATACAACAAAAGGAGTTTTAATATCCTCTTACAGGAGCAAATCCATATTAGCCTCAGTAATGTGACTGCTTCACTTTCAGATTGCTTCTTTTCAGCTTCACAAACAGGCAGCTGATGCTGAGAGCATGAATCACCTGAGAATGAATCAGGAGAAACTTCACGGAGCCAGCAGGGGCAGTTCGGGGAGCATTAGTGTCTGTACCCACTGTGTGCCCTCCGCAGCATCTGGGCGCCCCCAGTGCTACGCTGTGGGCTCGGTCAGGGCTCAGGGTCAGCCTGCATCACACAGGCCAGGGGGACCAGAGGAGCCCTGGCAGCACAGCACTTCCCCGCTCGAGGAAGGCTTGAGAGGACACATGTAAGGTCTGCACAGGACTCACTTCTGGGAGAGAGGAGGAGGGCAGGACAGGACAGGACAGGACAGGACAGACCTCAGACCTGAGGAGGAGGCTACACTGCCACTGTCACTGGACACCCTGCAGCTGGGTCACTTGCATGGCTGTGCAGCCACTGCATGAGCCTACACATGTGTATCTGCCCTGGACAACAGGCAGGAACTGATGGATGTGAAGTTCCACCCGAACATGAGAAGAATTTCCTTACTGCAGGGGTGACCGTGCACTGGAACAGATTGTCCAGACAGAGTGTGGGGTCTCCCTCACTGAAGATATTCCAGAACTATCTGGATGCAATCTTGCACCACGCGCTCTGGGATGACCCTGCTTGAGTGGGGAGGTTGGACCAGGTGACCCA
Source organism: Lanius collurio (assembly GCA_020086605.1). Taxonomy (NCBI): domain Eukaryota; kingdom Metazoa; phylum Chordata; class Aves; order Passeriformes; family Laniidae; genus Lanius; species Lanius collurio. Next base: position 8,285,120 of record JACBWW010000035.1, on the reverse strand, counting down.
CCATGCTCCCTTCCTGCCTTACCTATCCTGCAATTCTGTGAACAGCCAAACCCTTGCTGGTATAGGAGAGAAACTGCTCAGGTTACTGTGCCCCAGACTGCCCCTGGGAAGCAAATGCTCACTTACCACACAGCTTGGGCACCTGAAGGCCCCCAGTTCTTCAGCCAGGTGTGTGTGTAACTTTGCCTTGTAAATTGCTCTCAAGAAGATTGAGTAAAATAAGCCAACTTGTAAATGTGGGAGCACAGCACAAGCCAGAAGCTTTCATTCTCAAAATACAGATTTTTAAGCATTACATAGTTGTTACAGTTAATAAACTACAAACATATTCTCAGCAAACAACTACTGCCATTTAGTCTCACTAATATAAGCTTCACACAAAACACCTGAGTGTCCATGTTATCCAAATAATTTAGCTCCACAAAAGTGAAATGTTCAAAGAAAAAATGAATTCCATTTATTTTATACATACTGTTCTTTATTTTATCCAAGTGCCTGTCAAACTGAAAACAAACTAGCACTGGGAGCTGAAATGTTTTGAGAAATTAAATGTGTAACTCTCTCCCATAACTCAGATTATCTTAAAGAAAATAAGTCCTCCAGAGTTCTAGAAAACCACATTTTCATTTAAGGACTAACAAAAAAATATCTGACAAATGCCTTAATACTTTGCTTGTTTAGTGAAAGTTCACATGAAAAAATGTAAGAGAAAGATCAGAGTGGCTGATGGCAGAACAAAACTAGCTGAAAAATGTGATTAAATGTTGGTTCAATCAGTGGTAGTGGTGATTCAGTGAAGAGACAATTGTTGCCTTACCGTGGTACTGGTCACATGTCACTGGCATGCCACAAACACTTTGCCAGTTGAAATCCAACTCTAGCTTTTGGCAGGGCAATTTCAAAACAGTGCAATATATTATAAAATAATTATTTAACTTACTATTTTCTCTCAAAACAACAGTTTTTATATCATGGATATTTACAAAATCCTTTGTTACATTTTTGAATATTTAATCACATTTCATATCTCTCAGTTCTATGTTCGACTCTAGAGACTCCCATTAGTACACTGAAAGCCTGTCAAAAATATTTGCATACAGATTACTTGCACAGCACCCAAATTCCTCTGACATTTTTTCTGAAATCAAAAGGAGACAGAACAAGTTCAGCCCCACTCAGCCCCTATCCCTACCCCCATTTCAAGGCTGCAGGATGACCCATGGAATCAAACTCCTACAGAAGAGCATTTCAAAGGTTTTGAAGCAGCGATGAGGGTAGAACGATGGGTGAGCTCAGTGCAGAAATTTATTTTTACTGATTGAACTTAAGCAAATCCAAGGAACAATTAGGAAGTGCTGTCAACTAAAGCCTGAAATCTAAGCAAGTCACCATTCAAAGCACAGTAGGCCCTTATAAACAGTTAATCCACGCAGCTGCAGTAGTTAAAGCAAACACACTGCCCTTCACTGCGCCATCAATTACACCTTCACAGAAAAAAATTATACAAACTGTGCAAGATTTTTCAGAGAGAAGATGGATTCTTTTGGAGACTTGAGGTCAAGGCTGGACTGTTTAAAGTATATTATTAACAAATAAACATTTATTGCAAAAAAACCCTATAGGCCTTTGGGGAGGAAAGTTGTGTTATTTTTGGCATCAAATGACACAAGCCATTTATGACATGAATGGCTATCACCAACAGACTGATGAAATGGCAAATGTCTCCCACTTAACTTCCCTTGGCTTCCTGAATAAACTTTTTCAAACACTTTTTTTCCTTCTGAAATAGCAATAAACTCCATGTAATTTTGGTTTTCTCTCTGTTATAGCTATTTCAAGATCTGTAGGTGGAAAGGGTTGAAGGTACTTCCAGATGGAAGCTGAAGACTCCCCAAAGACTGGTAAGGTGATGAAAATCACATTGTTGGGATTCAGGGCAATGGACTGCCCTTGTTTGTGTGTATTCCTGCCTGAGTGACAACATCCAATTAGCTTTTGGATGATTGGATGAAAAACCTGAGGTTTAATTGCGGCAATCAACAAATTGAAGGTTATAACTCTTGTCATTGAATGTATCCCCTATGCGCTCAGACCAACCACTGCCAAAGTATGAGCTGATTTTTTAAGAAAAAAGCCACAAATGGGACAGGCTACAATTACTCAGGACAACCAGTGTTCGAGGGACATGAATGAAGCCAAGACAGCGCACTTGCCTTGGGCCTGTCCTCCAGCCTTTCTGTAGGACACAGAAGCTGAGCAAGCTCCACTGCTGCTGGTGCTCAATCCTGGCACCCTGGGCCACCTGTGGAGTGAAGCGGGACCATAGACCACCCTGCACTGGCTTTGCCGTAAAAGATGCTGCATCACCCTGCCCTCTTGTCCCCTCTTGCTGCTGCTTCCCTCTGTGGGGAGCAGCAGCAGGATGGGGAGGATGCTGCACTGGGCAAGACTGCACTCCCTGTAATTGCTCTGGAATCCCTGGGGATTCTCCCACATAAAATTAATGCAGGTGCCATCATGATTAATTTATTCTACACTCAGAAAACCATGCTGGGAACTAGCCCCAGCATGGGCTGTGAGGCCAGGGAAGCAAGACTGAAGGAGCTGCTTGGAGCTCCACATCCCAGAGCAGTGCCAGCTCCCTGCAGCTCAGGACACCCCCACAGAAGTTCATGGACCCCACAGAGGTCATGCATGCCCCTGCAGCCTGAGTGCAAGACATGAAGGAAAGCTGCCACTGAAACACAAACTCTGCCTCCTCCGTGGAACTTTGTTCCACAGCAGCTCTGGCCAGGAGCAGCCAGGGCGCAGCGGGAATCCCTGGTAGTAGGATCTGCCTGTGCCTCCATTACCAAAGTAGCTGTCAGTGTTATTAACACTTTCTGCTCCCATCAGCTGAATCACTTTTTTGTTACAGCTCCAAGCACTGAGCCTGGCAGGTTCAAACGAATAATGCTGTGCAGAGATAGCATCGCTGCAACATTACACTGCCATCTCTTCCCTCGAATTGTTTTACTCCATTGCTATTTTTGCACGATTTGCACACTTAACAATAACCACCCTCAGTGCTGGTGCTAACTTTCATGTAGGACCCCACCACACTTTCTGTATCGACTCCAGAGTGAGTGGGACCTGACCCCACAGGGTCAAACTCCACAGGGGAAACTTTTCTTATGACCACATGAAGCCCATGCCAAGATCCAGCTGTGAAGGCAACTCATGATGTTAAATTGCGACTTCTGCTTAGGGTGGGTGAAAAGCTTAGGCCTGTGAAAAGCCACATCCCCGAAAAGTGCAGTGAGCAGCTCCACGGAGCTCTCACTAGATGCTTGCTGTCAGGTAAACTGACCTTGCATGACACTGCAAGCTGCTGCACGCTGGGGCAATTGGCTTCACTGGCACTACTGGCAGCAGGGATTTGCTGGCTCAAACCCACCACCTGAGGCCTGTTGGGTGGCAGCATCAGCCCCTCTGTGCAGGGAATGTCCCTGCCTGCTGACGGCTTCTGGAGAATGTACTGCCAGCCCTGTGAGCTCCTGTACCCGCTGCTCACACTGCTCATCGAGGAGGGGTCCAGAGGGATGACAGCTACTGACTCAAGCTTTGTACACACAAACATTCATGGAACAGATACTTAGTCTGAAAACCATGATTATGAACAGTGGGGTGGAGGAGGGGGGAGGATCAGCTCTTCCTCTTCTGGAAAGTCAGAAATGCTGGAAGACTAGCAGACCCACCTGTACAGGTAACCTGCATGACCCCACCCCACACAGGCAGTGAGCACCAGCTTGCTCCCCCGTGGCAGCTGTCATCTATACACCACAGTCTGTGGCTTTAGACCCTTGAAAGCTACCAGCCACACCACCACAGCTCCAGTATCCTGAACACATCATTCAACTGGTGGGAAGGATATATGGTGCCTGGCCAGCTCCAGCCTGTGCAGCCACAGTGGAACCCAGGGAGCTGGATCAACCCTTCCTCCCTCTGCCCTCTATCTTCCCCCCACAGCACCCAGTATACCACTTCTGTGGCTCCTGACCATTCAAAAGGTTGGGACAAGGTAGGGGGTCTGCACCTGGCCACTGTCTGCCACAGACCCAAGGCACAGCAGAGGGATACGGCCAAGGTGCTCAAGATGGGTCACCAGAGAGCATCAACTACCAAGAAAAACCTGCAGGAGATCCTGAATATTTAAGAATAGTGCTGAAGTTGCCACATTTCACATACAGCTGGACCACTGTACCAGGTATCCCCCTGACCCTGGTAGCTCACATCTTCTGTGGTCATTTCAGTGTTTTGTTTTGAGGTTTTTGTTTTGGTTTTATGGTTTTCTACAGTGATTTATTGTGAATTGCTAATAAACCTCTTTTATGATACCAAATTAAACACTTGTCTCATTTGATATGCACTAACAAAGGAAACCTCAGCAAATGCACCTAACATCCCCCTGAAACTAGATTAATGTTGTGACATGAGAGAAAACAAACAGAGTAGAGAGAAGCCGTTTCCATTGGGAAGGAAGGAACTGCGCTATCAGGCGACAGAAAAATGCAAGCTGTTGTCAAGCCGGTTCTGTTAAAGGCCAGGATCTCGCAGGCTGGATACAATTGTTCTGGAGGGTCGGTGTTTGAGAAGAACTGGGCCTTTCTCACTAATGAGCTTTGGCAGGTATCGTGCCACAGCCCAAGGGTCTAGTCCCACAGAGCAGCTGAGGACCTTGGCTCCACTTGTGCAAGCAGAACCCAGCACCCTGCCCAGCTCCTCTGCAGCGGAGGAGAGATCTGTCCCCGTTCAAACTGTCCCCATCCACAGGCTGATACACACGTGCTCCCTCACTGACACACAAGGAATGCAGCAGTGCCAGCCTGTAAGGAGCAGTGGTGCTTCTCTCAATCACAGTAATCCCCGGCTGCAACCTGAAATGTTTTAAAATGATATTCATAGTCTCCTGCAAATTCAAGCTTGCTTGCTCCCTATCACAATACTAACATGATGAAAGTAACAAGTGCAAAAAAAAAATATTGATGTAGACAATTATTCTTTGTTTGGTTTTGTTTTGATTTTGTCATCAGTGAATGGTGATTCAGGTTACACCAAGGAACAAGCGTGGAAAAGTAAACTTCCTAACAGCTACTGGGAGGATTTGGTCCTCAGCATGTGCACATAAATCCCATCAGCTCTTACTGGGAGGGTGTATGTGCACTCTTGTACATTATAAATAAAACACTGAGTGCAGTAAAATCAAGAGCCAAATTCCCTCCTTTGATGAGCAAGGATGGCTTTCACTGAAGCCATTAGGAGTTGCATGTTCACAAGTTCATGTCAATGTTTGCAGAGGAAAATTTTGTGCATATTAGAGAAAATAATATGTTTTGGAAGCAAAGCAAATGACCTCCATGACAAGTGTTCTATTTGCCTGTTACAGGAGAATCAGAGCACAAACCCTTATCAAGTCCCAAAGAAATGTGCTATACCTTGTTTATGCTGATATCAAGAGAATTAATCAATCTGTGCTACAGCAGTTCTGCTGTATCTGTGAGGAAGATCATTGTAAAATTTCAAACCCAAGAAAAAACAAACTGAAATTAGTCATATTAACAATTCTTTTACTGTAATACAATCTCAGAAAAGTCTAATTGTTCTCTGCCCACAGGCAAATAGTTTTTGAAAGGTAAAACCCCCATTCTGTGAGAGTGAGGCAATGAGCCATGCACAGGTGGGCTGGGCCGGGCCGCTGGGGTCCCGGTGCAACAGACCCTGTGTGCCACTGGCAATGCTGACCTCCACATTACACCCTTTGGATACTTACTGGCAACTGCAAATACTTCACCTTAAGGGTTTTGCTCCAAAATAATCTGCATTAGAACTGCGCAATATACTACACATGGTGTTTCTACTTACGAGATGTATTCAGCACACCAAAAAGGGCCATGGCAGTGCATCTATTCGGGGTATGTGTTGGTCATATAAAAGAAGAAAACAGTTACCAGTAATTCCGTTTTTTTTAACAATGAGAGTCTATTTTGCAAAATGGCTGTTTTGAGAGCAGCCTGTTGAGGCCCAGGGCAGGAGCCCTTGTCCCCCCACCCTGCTCCTGGCAGTGCTGCTGCTGCCAAGGAATGTCTCTGGGCCCAGGGCTGCAGAAGCCACAGCTGCTTGACATGGCTCTCACAGTGTGGGCAGAGCAACTGCAGGTATGCTGAAGAGCAAAGCAAGGATAAGACAGCATTTCATTTAAGAAGTGTAAGTGCAGCTAAAGCAAGCCCAGGAACATAAAGTAAACATAAGGTTGATATGTAAAAGCTATTTAAAAAAAAAAAAAAAAAAAAAAAAAGGAAAAAATAAAGTATCTGCTTCAATTTTATATTGAATTTAAAGAGGCTTCTAAAACCAGTGAATAATTTGCCTGAACAAGGAGCAGAAGATTCACATCTATATTAGCATGCATGTTAGAAACACTAACACTGCATTTCAAATAAAAAGTCAGGCTCTTTTTACCTTATGAGTAGTTCCATTTTTTCCTCTTTTATACTTTCTGCTCTTGGACTCGGAAGTCTAGCTTGACTTTCAACATTTATTTTAAGTTAGATATGAAGCTGTTAATGTATTTTTTTCACTTAGTTACTAATGGAAAAAAGTGATGTCTCCTTCTCAAGTGTAACCAGTGCTGTTAAGGCTCCCACTGCTGCAAAATGAGATTATCTCCCTGTTACATTTTATAAAATACCCTAACTCAGAAAACACCTCTACTTTCTAAATAAATTCTAATACTTTTTTTATGAAAAAGATCATAGCTTTGGCTATACCAAACCACAACTACACAGTCTTCAAGGTGGATATTCAATAAAAACTTCCTGCCCACTTCATTTAGTTATTTCAATTCACCTAGAGAAAGGAAAATGCTGTTCCTAATTGCAACCACTTATCTCCAGACTCTTCTAGTTCCCTCGTTTGGCTGCTGCAGACTCAGCTGTTGGGTCTCACAACACACTGTTACTTATAACTAATCTTGTTCTTTGTTTCAGAACAAATGTGGAAATTTTATGTTCTGCAATGAACAAGAAACTGTAATTTCATTAAGAGTCAATCTTTGCCTTGTGAGTAATGTAATCACCCCAAATCATGCCAAAACCCCTTCCTACCACACCAAACCATCCCAGAGCAATACCTGATTTTTTTTTGTTACCTTTACTGGAGATTGCTGATCAAGTCACTTCACCGTTTTATTTATTTATTTGCTTGGTTCTTACCTCTCTCGAGCTTATTATGTGGGAAAAAAATCTGTAGGCAAAGAGAATATTCTTTCCCTGGTTTTTGCAAGTCTGTCATTTGCCCTTGCGCACCTTCTACAGAGGACACAGCAACGGCCTTTTCCCATCTTGCTGGGGTTTAAAATCCACAGCCTTTCTCTGACTCTGCATTTTATGCAACTTGTGGCATGGTCCAAGCTGGCCCGAGCAGTGCAAAGTCCTTTTCTAATTTTGTCCTGAAATGCTGCTGTTATATTTACACTCCACATTCTCCCCTGAGTGCCACAAGCCCCACGGAGCGCGGGGAGCTCCGCGCACGGCAGGCAGGCACGGACTGCTCTCAGCCTGGCAGTGACAACAAACACGAAGTGTTCACTGAGCCCTCTCTCCTGCCCCGAAATCGCCCCGCTGAGCCACGCCAGCAGCCATCCGCGGGGGCTGGGGTGCGCTGTGGGGTGGGGGTCCCTGTGCCTGCGCAGCCCCAGCGCGGCCGCTGGCGCGGTGGCTGCGGCGAGTGCTCCATTACAGCCGGGAGGGCCCCAGTCGTTCCTCAAGCGCCGAAACCTCCCAAACCTCCCGCTGGCCTCCACACCGAGCACGCAGGGGGCTCAAGTCTCCTCTAATCAATCCTTTTATCTGCTGCACTCGCCATTCCAGAAGAAAGAGATATTACATAAAACTAAATCAACTCCCGTTACTGCAAGAAATAACAGATTTAGTATAAATCCAAATTTTGTCTGGAATGAAAAATAAGAAACACAGCTGTGTTAGGAAAAGCACGCTCCTTTTTCTCCCGAATATTTATGCCCAGACATCTGACCAAATGAAGCAACCGCTGGCTAAATCTGCCCCCCCCCCCCCGCCTCCACTTTCAGGTTCACCAGAGCAGTGAGCACTTTCGGAGATACCAGGCTTTACAGGCTGCTCCAAAACGGAGGGAAGTGACAGGGGTGTGTTTACCACTGAAATACACTAATAACAGAGTTAGTTTAAAAAGAGACATTATAATCCAGCTGTTTTATCGTGACATATTATTGATAGTTGGAAAGGGGATGTATGCCTTTGAACTAACTCAAAAGTTTAGACCAGTATATAACAGATTCATTTTCTAAACAGAATGCAAAACATTCCTGTTTGCTATAATAAGTGAAGAAATTTTTGCAATGTATTTCACATCTATGATTATTTTTTTTTTCTCAGGGTAGTAGTAAAGCATTATAAATTATCCTCCTGTTAATTTAATTGCATATTGCCTATACTGCACAAAGATCTTCCCTATCGTTTTCTGCCACGGATCAGTGCAAATCGTGTCTTTCAATTGCAATTATTTTGTCCAGTGTTACAGTGATTGCAGCAGCAAACCAAAATGTCTCCCCAAATCCTCAAAACACATTCCATCCCAGATCCCCGCCAGCACTCAGGCGGCCCAGCCCCGACCCAGCGGGTGGCCCGTGGCCAGCGCTGCCGAGGTGCCGCCGAGGCCAGTGCCGCTGCCGCCCGCAGGGACGGAGCCCCGCCGACACGGGGGACCCGCAGGGGCCCGGCCCCAGCACGGCCACTCTGCTGACGTCACCGGCTGAAATAACAGCCACATTTCCTCAGCGCTCCCGCTTTGGGGACTCTTTCGAGATGCCACGAAAGTCTGATCGTACTGAGGATTTTTTTATGGGGCTGATGAGACCGACGGTGCGGGGCTGGTGGGATTCTCAGAAAAAATGCCAGAGCATTTCAGTGACTTTGAAAAGCATTTTTAGTGGATGACATAACTTTAATCATTACTCCGTGTCCTGGGGATGTGCTTAGGCTACTCCTGTCTCTAAGTTTCACCTGGTTTCTGTGTTGTTTCCTACTGACCCGCACACAAGAACCAGTGCCCGTACAGCACAAGGCAAGGGCAGCTGGAGGGACCCCCCGATCCACAAGGTCCTGCTGAGCTCACAGTGCTGCACGACTGCACCCACGAGTGGAACAGCTCCTCCGTTAAAAATAAAACAGGAAAACTGGAAACACATCAAATCCTGCCGTTAGCACATTGCTATTGTCCACTGTGCCTGCAGCAGAATCCGGGAGCTTCGGTCCCTCCTGCACCGGGTTCCTACCACATTCCAAAGCCCGTGCTCTGCGAGAAATAACAGCCACAAAACCAAGAGACACTGACGGGAAGCTTTTGTTATATTTTGAATCCAAAATGCAGCTGAACTGGGAAACATCAGCCTCAGTGTTACGCTCGCATGAAAGCATTCCCAAAATCTGGAGAGGGGAAGGCTTCCCCACAGCACCGAGGCTTCATGGGGTTTTCTTTCCTTACTGCGAGGAGCGTGTTGCTCCGTGCTGACTGCACAGCAAAACCAAGCCCAGTCACCGACAAGAAAAGACTCAAAGATGAAGAACAGGAATACACGGTGGGTCCTTTTTAATAGCACCCAAAAGTGATGCTAAAACAATACCTGATACATCTAGAAGAACAAAAGCCTGAATATTTCTCTTTCTCACCCTAAGCGAAACTTAGAATGCATAATGAAAAATTATGAAATAGCAAATGTGGGTATTTGCTATCTAGTCCCTTGAATAAAAACCTCTTTTATAGCCTTTATTTCGAAAACTAAAACAGGAATATAGATCTTTCTCTAAATTATATGCATTGCTTATAGATGAAATACATATCCTGGAAAAGTTATTTTTCATAACATATCGTTTTTTACTATCAGAAATAACTAGGGCAAACGTTATATAACACTGGGCAGTGAGAGAAAAACAAATCAGAAAACACAATCACACAAAAAAAAGGAAATACACAAATGGAAAAGAAATGTAGTATTTATAAATACTAATGTTTTGTAGCAGAATGCGGTTATGAGTGATACAATAAGTAAATTAATTTAAGCAAAAAACCAAAATACAACTACCACAAGCCTTCTATTTTTGAAAAAACATTCATTCTGAAGGTTTCAGTTTGTCAGAAAGAAAACTTCTTTTAAAGAAAAAAAAAGCCACAGTGTAAGTGTAGAGTTCCAAAAGCGAAGCAATTTGGCAAAGTTCTAATTAAAATCAAAGAGTTTCTGCTTGACTTGGGCTTGCAAAAGCCAGCCTTCCCTGGTGCCACTGCTCTGGGTTTTTTCTCCTCAAAAACCTTGCCATCAAGTGCACCTGACCCTCAAAATCCTAAATTTTAGCAAAATAAGCACTTTGCATTAACTCAAAACATCAGGATGTACTCATGCAAGAATGTGCTGAATTCCTTCTTTAAAATGAGACCAAAATACATGCCCATCTTATCCCACTGACACACTGATGATATTTTTGTGATAAATTACATGTATCGGGCACCTCTGACTACTTCAAATTGGGCTTGGGCTACTAATCCACCTCCCTCAGGACTTGCTGTAACATTCCAAGCATAGGGGTAGCTTCACATAGCCAACATTTTTCTTAAAAAAAAAATAAAAAGAAAAAATAAAAAGAAAAATAAAAAGAAAAACTGTTTCCACCCTTCCCCCTAATGTGAAATGCCCTCCATCCAAGGATGGGCAGCAATCATTCCTGACCCAGGGAAAGGTGTAAGGTCTGATATCTGACCCATCAGAAGCTTGCTTTCATTAGAAAGATGAGACACCATTTTCCCAAAGATATACACGCAGCACTTGATTATAGTCCTGGGAGTTCTGGAGAAATCTGATCTTTAAAATTACATTACTACGTACAGAAAAATCTATTTAAGGCAAATTTCAGGAACTGGGATAATTAAGTAAACTTTATTCTCCCCTTTTTTTTTTTTTTTTTTAAATTATTATTTTATTTTTCCCAGATATCTGTAAATAGGACTCAGGATAACAAAAAGCATCTGATATTACTGATCCCTGTCTTCCTCTGTACCGATTCCATTTCATCTCACTACCCCAAGGCATGCTCGCTGAGCACACAGGCATTTCCCATCCCAGTGTTCCAGCATCGGCTATGTCCTCTTGCTGTCGTTGCCTCGCACAGCTCGCTCATGGCTTCACTCCCCACAATCTGATGAATAAAACTGACCCTCTGTACTGCACAGCCCAGGGCCACTTGCACAGATAGACAGCTATTTTCATCCTCTAGCTACCATAAATGAATATTTCTCCAGCTCTGAAAGGACACACAATCTGTGTCAGCACAGTTTCACACGTTTGCTCTTTTGGGCTAATAAAATCTCAGAGAAAACAAATTTTGATTTACCGTGTCTCCCCTCCCCTTCCCGTGAGCCGCTGCCGCTGTCAGTCCTCGGGGGCACACACAGCAGGGCACCATGTCATGTCACACTAGGTGCTGGGATTCAACAAAGGCCAACATGTTGATATCTTTTTATTGCTCGGCAGCCTGGATACCCCATTTTTCCCCTCTACAATTGGACGCTTTTGGTAATGGGGGAAGTTCTGAAGCAGTAACAATTCTGTTTTCAGTTAGAAAAGTATTTTTGTTTTACAAAGCAATAGTCTCTAATCTTGCTTTTTAGGGCACTAAGCACAATTCTTTATTTTACAGAAACTAAAGTTGGGAACTTAGAGGGTACATTTATTTGCAACTAATGTAAATATTTACATTGTCAAATAATGCTTTTTTAGGGAGCCTGAAGACTATTCTACATTCTTTACTAATTAACAAAAATATGTAAGGTGTTACTACCTACAGAAATAGAAGTTTCACCGATCTACAACTACAGCTACTACAGGGTGGTTTATTTTGTATAGAAATGAAAGGCAAAGCCCATGGATGGGGTCCCTGCACTGGGCACGAGAAAACCCTAAAGGTACTGCAGCCCCAGCCCCACGAAGGCAGGGTGGCGTCAGCCCACGGGCAAGCTTTGGGTTATTCCCATGCACAGTGCCCGGGAAATGGAGGACTCTATGGGAGCTAGCAAGGGCTGCAGCATGAAATAACGTGTTTTGTTGTAATTCCTAAACAGGGGGACATTTATCTGGGCCATTTATACAAGAGTTATAACCCTCACAATATTTATACTCAGCATGTCATGTTAGCATTTACTACTCGTTTCCATGGAGATGGATTTTCATGCTGTAGCTATGAAATGCACATTGTTGCCACTAAGCCACTTCAGGCCTTTCTGGATGCCTGCTGAATGCCTGACAAAAGTTGATGCAAACCAATAGTTGTTGTTCTTTGTTTGTTGCCAGACTTCTAGCAGAGCCATATTATGTCCTAGTGATTGAAATGCCCATGTTCGCCCCCCTCCCGGCACAAAAAGGATCCTCAATTTAGGTGACAAGCATGAAGTGGGCTTCTGCAGGGGAGGGCAGCCCGGCGCGGGGCCGAGCTCCGTCCCTGCGCGGGGCCGCGACGCGGCGGGGGCCACTCCCGACAGCGCCTGACATTTGGGGATAAAGCCGGAAAAAGAGAGAACGCGGGCAACGCCGGGGCCGTGGCCAAGCTCAGCGCCGGGCTTCTCCCTCGGCTGCGCCAGTCCCCCGGCCCCGCCGCGCCCCCTCCGCACCCGACGGCCGCTCCACAGGGGTGGCCCGCAGCAGCGTACCGAGCCCCGGCCCGCTGCCGGGCTGTAGCATCGGCCGTTCTGCGGGCCGGGCGGCGCTGGCCTCGGGCCTCTCGGAGCGGCTCTGGGGTAGCGGGTGGCAGCGGGACAGGACTTGCGGCGGGCAGGAGAGTGCCGCGGGACGGCTCCCAGCGTGGCGCTGCCTGCGCAGTCCGAGCCGGACCGGGCAGCCCCAATCGCCGTCTCCTCCGACGGCGCCGCAAGGTACCGGACCGCGGCGGGCCCGGAGCGGGGGACAGCGCCCTGCCTGGGTCAGAGGCCACGGCTCGGTGTCTTCAGTCCCGTTCGTGCCCGCCGCGCCGCCTACGCCGGGGTCCCCACTCGCCGTGGCCGCCACCCGTCGCCGCGAGTCCCGGTGCCGGGCTGCCCCGCTCCGCCGGGCATTGGGTGCGGCCCGGCCGGGAACAAGCTCAGAGCCCGCCGCGCGCCCCAGGCCGGGCCGGGCCGCCCTGGCGGGACCCCCGCCGCCCCCCGCGCCCTTACTGTTGGTAGTCCTGCTTGCAGTAGAGCTTGCGGTCCCGGAAGTAGCAGCTGGTGGTGAGCGCCTGCTGGCACGCAGCGCACTGTAGGCACTCCTCATGCCAGGAGGACTCGTTCACCCGCATCAGGAACCGGTCCGAGATGGGCCGCTGGCAGCCCTCGCAGACGGCCTGGTGCTGGCACTCCGACCCTGCAACGGCAGACGGCGGCGTCAGGCGCCGGCCCTGGCCCCGACCCGGCCCCGCTCCCCAGACCCCGTCCCGGGCAGTGCAGTCCGCTCGGCCCAGCCGGTCGGTGACACGGAGCTCGACGGCTGCCGCCGGCCCCGCTCACCGCACATGCCTGCACCGCAGTCCCGCGCCCCGCACCGGTCCAGGGCTGAGCGGCCACAGCCCGCATCAGACCGGCCGGGCCCCTCGGAGCGCAGCCCCCGGCACTGAGTGGTGCGCGGGGCCGCTGTCGGCGTAGCCGATAAGCGACCGGCAACTCACCCAGCAGCACTCCCAGCGTGGCCGGCCCCGAGCGCAGGGGGTGGTCTTCCATTTTAATGCCGTCCAGCATCTTGGCGCAGTCCGGTGGGCCCCGCGGGAAGCACCTCTCCAAGGATTCGGGACCCGTCGCGATGTCCATGAGCCGCGGGTCGGCCCGGCGCTCCGGGCAGCGGGGAGAGGCGTTGCCGGGCGGCGGGGCCAGCTCAGCCCCGCTTCGGGCCGGGCTCGGGGACACTCTGCGGCCGGGAGGAAGGAGTCGCTTTTATTTTTATCTGGGAGACATGAGGAGCGTTTCCTGCCTGGGCTTCCAGAGACGGGGGGCAGAGGCAGGAGCCGGCGCCGCCGCCCATGGGGCCGCCCCGCTACACGGGCGCGCACATGCCGCGCACACGGCGCCGGGCAGCCGCGGTGTCACCTGCTCGCCGGCAGCGCCGGACCCACGCCCTGCTTGGCGCGGAGGGCCCTCCCGGGGCGGGCCGTGCCGGGCGGAGCGCGGGCGCGGCGGGCCGGGCGGGGCACGGGGCTCCCGGCGCTCCCAGCCCCTGAGCCGTGCGGCGGCCCGAGGAGCCGCGCCGTTTAGAGCAGGGGCCGCGGCGGAGGAACACACCCCCCGGCGCCTCACCCCTCCTCAAACTTGCTGACATTTGAACTCCATTGGTGCACGGCGTATCGCTGCGCCGCGGTGATCCGTCTCCTCGACGTCAAATAGTGCCCTGGCCCCGCCGGGCCCCCGCGGCCCCTGAAGCGCGGCGGCGCCCGGGGCTGGCGGCTCCGTGCACCCTGGGGCGGCCGAGTGGCGCGGGCAGCGTGGGCCCGGGTCGCGCTCCCGCGGGTCGGGAAGGGGGAGAACGATCTTGACTACCGAGGGTGGCGGATGAGCGGGGCCCCGGCTGCTCGGCTCCCTGGTCCGCACCCCGCGCTGCTCCTGGCCCGACGGCGGCTCTTGGCTCCTGCCCTGTCCGGGGTAGGTAGCAGCGCGCGTCCAGCGCCGGGCCGTGGGCAGGTGGCGGCAGGACCCTCCCTCGGGGCGCCTGAGACCGGCCGGGACGCGGGTCTGTCCCGCGGACGGCGGAGGCGAGATTCGCCCCGGCGGGCACGCAGAACGGGGCGCCGGGGAGTGCGCCGCACACGCCCTTTTTTGAAGGGCAGCTCCGAGCCGTCACACCGAGGTTGCCAGCGGGAAAGCTCAGGCGGAGCAGCGGCCCGAGGGCTGCGGGTGCTTCTGCGGCAGCGGACTCCGTGCCCGCTCCCGCAGCAGCGCTGCCCGCTCGGGTCGGCCGCTAACGCTTTTGAGCGCGCAGGGCTCGGTGCGGTGTGTGGCGCGTGCGTGTGCGGGACAGCCCTGTCCAAACTCACCCCGCCGGGATTCCGTCTGAGGAAAAAACCGACGGGAAAAGCGATCCCGCATGGAACGCCGGACCCCGCGCTGCCGGCTCCCCTTTCGTGTTTTTTGTGTTTGTTCGTTTTTGTTTGTATCTTTGTTTGCTTCCCGCCCCCCCCCCCCCACCCCCCCTATTCGGGACGGTTTA